>SSNP01000077.1:606442-633140 GCA_006937955.1 Pachypanchax playfairii | reverse complement strand
AACTGGATCTTTATAAATAAATAAACTTGATAAACTTGGATGGTAGGGTCAGAATTTGGCAGCAACAACATGAAAGCATAGATCCATCCTGCCTTGTATCAATGGTTCAGGCTGGTGGTGTAATGGTGTGGGGAATATTTTCTTGACACACTCTGGGCCCCTTAGTACCAATTGAACATTGTTGCAATGCCACAGCCTACCTGAGTATTGTTGCTGACCATGTCCATGTCTTTATGATAATAGTGTACTAGGGATGGGCGATACCTTATCGTTGGCAATATACCCTTGAAAATTCTCACGTTAAAAATTTGTCTCCTCATGATAACAACGGTAAGTCATGTTGATGATGTAGTTTTGTGCGAGTCCGATTCACGTGCTGAGTAGCGGAAGACAGACGTGAGGCTGAGGAGGAGCCTGTTGTAAATCGAGGAGCTAACACCACAGTTTGGAACTGGTTTGGTTACAGAAAATCAGTTGAGGAGTAAACTACTGTAATATGAAAAGTTTGCAGAGAAACGGTGGTGACAAAGAGTGGAAACTCGTCTAATCACATCCACCGTACACTCATGTGACTTCACCCCAGTGTACAGGGAGCAGCACTGCTAACGTAGCAGTGACTATGTTGCTATATTTATCATGTTTAGACTCCTCTACGGGAATCTTTTTCAAAAAAGCAACTAGCAACAGATCTTATGACTTTTGTGGTTTTATGAAGAACTTTGTGTCTTTTGACTTGAAAAGTGTGATACATGTGCAAGCTATTTTAAATGTATTGACCTGATGGTTCATATACAAGGATATATTTGTCAATGTCATATCACAAACTCTGGAGACTGTAAGTGTGGCTGTGGTGTAGGAGGCAGCAGCAGAAAGGAGCAGTACAATCCAAACTGATTAAACCAAACCAAACAAGCTGCAAGCTTAATTTATTTGAATTGACTGGAAATAGAATAAACTAGACTTGACATAGCACATGAACCCATACATACATAATCAAATGCAGATTCATTAACAAGTACCTGATAACAAACTGAAGACAGAACAAAGAACATAGACTCAACTCAGGACAACAGGTAGCAATATGAGGATGAATTAAAGGTGGTGAAGACGATTTTGCTTTTTTTGGAACTACAACTTTTTTCTTCGAACATGTTGGGATCATCAATGGTAAAAGGCTGTTTCTTGTTACTTTTAGCGGTACAAATGTGAGTGACAATCTAGTAGCCAATAGATAACGAAACTGCTTCGTTATCTATCTGGCTACTTTATTTCAAGCCCCACCAGGTCTATGATTTATTAATATTATAACTTTTTATTTTGGAAACCAGAAGTACAAGACCACTACAAGTTGATAAAATGATTTAAAAGTAAATTTAACATCTAAATTTGCTACAAAATCCTCTTTACTACCTTTAACAAAGATGACTAAGAAGAATGAACTTCATGCACTGGGTGAACACAGAGAACATGACACAATCAGACATGGAAAAAACAATATAAAACGTGATAGAACGCTGCAGCACGGCTTCTGACAAACACCAGAAAAAGAGATCACATTTCCCCCATCCTGGCCTCTCTGCATTGGTTGCCCGTAACTTACCGCGTACATTTTAAGATTCTTTTATATGTTTTTAAATCTTTAAATGCTCTGGCCCCCTCCTATCTTTCGGAGCTTCTCCAGCTCCATGCTCCAGCTCGCCCCCTTCGGTCGGCTGAGATGGTGCTGCTGAAGGTGTCACGGTCTCGCCGGAGGATGTGGGGGGACAGAGCATTTTCTGTGGCGGGTCCAAGGTTGTGGAACCTGCTAGCGCTACAGATTCGACAAGCCTCGTCTCTGGCTGTCTTTAAGTCTCTACTTAAAACCTACTTGTTTGCCTTGGCTTTCCCCCGTCTTGAGCCTTTCTATCTTTGTCATGTTATTTTATGTCTTTGTTTTTATTGTTCATATATGTTTTAATGTGTCACATTCTTTTGTGGTGTTTTTATCTGTTTAACTTTGTTCAGCGCTTTGTATCAGCTGCCGCTGTTCTTAAAGCGCTATATAAATAAAGTTGACTTGACTTGACTTGATTCATGACCTGTCAGGCTTTTTTATGTAGCACAATTAAGTCAAACTGAATAAAAACAGCATTAAAATAAAACATTAAAAACAGTAAAAGCAAGCTCAAATTAAACAATCTAGCTAAAAATAGCATACAACAATCAGCTCTATTTGGGTTATAAACTCTTCTCTAGTTAAAACAGAAATTTAAAAGACTCAACACTCTCAGCCATCCGAATTTGAGGAGGTAAACTGTCCCTCCTTGCCTGTGTGGTGGTGGTCAGAGGGCCCGATGGCACCTGTGTCCCACAGTTTTGGAGCAGCAACTGCAAAAGACTGATCCCCTTTATATTTTAATTTGGATCTTTGAACATTTGAAAGAACCTAGTTAAATGATCAGAGTCCTCTTGCAGTAGCCTACAAATTAACTCATTCAGTGCCATAGAGGTCAATAGATGTCAAACTGAATCCGAACGCTCAGTGCCATTGATGTCTTGACGTCTCTACAGCTTTTATTGGCTGAAATCCTGCAAAGCCATTGACCAAGACCATTAGAACACGTTTGTATCAGTGTGTTAGACCTGCAGGGTCCTTGAACACACCACCAGGTACAGGTGTCATAATGGTTCAGGGAACCTCTGGATGAGGGACCTGTGGACCTCAGTGATGTTAATGATGGAAGTAGATTCATGTTGAGCAGAAACAATGGACACCAATCATGTTGGAGACATGAAGGAGACACTAGCTACGTTTACATGGGCACATTTAATCGGAATAAACACCCAATTGGATAAAAAATACGTCATGTAAACACGTCAATCAGAATGTTTTGATCCGATGCAGCCTGATCAGAATGAAATTTACTTCCGATCGAGAGGGGTGGTTTTGTCCGATCTTCATTCAGATAGACGTGCATGTATACACCCATTCAGAAAGAAAGGGTGAAAAAAGCCCACTGCGCATGCGTACAACTTCAGCGTGACGTCTTTCCGCTTTCGCAGACCCAAGTAGAAAACATGGCGGGAGGTAAACAGAAGTGGTCTGCTGGTGCAGTCATCCTGTCATCCTGCTCTCCTCTCCTGTGGTGGAGGAGCAGTAGTAATATGTATTCAGCCTCTAGCTTGGTTAATGCGACCAGTAAAAACCCAAACATAAAGGTAATCACCTGCAGAAGGTCCATATTGGGGATAACGTGAGTCAGCTCGAGCACACGATGGGGCGGGAAAGACGTGCAGAAAGGACGGAGTTTGTTTACTTTTTTTTCTTCCCCCGGAAAGACAACTCGCTGTGCGCATGCTCAACTCATTTAACCTGACTGAGTGCTTGGTGCATGTGTACTCATGGCATGATCAGATCATTTCAGTTAGTGTCCATGTAAACAGGGATTTGGGAATTCCGATCGACCAAGATTTTAATCAGATTGGGGAAATTTGGCGCATGTAAACGTAGCCACTGATGTCACCAGATGAGCCTTTGGTGGTGCAGATGTTACAGTGTGGACAGGTGTGTCTACTCGATACAGAACTGTCCTACACTTTGTAGTGAGTCCAAACTCACTGGATAACATCATGAACCCAGTCATCGTGTCCCTACATGAACAACACAGGTCTCATTTCAACTTCATGGACCACAAGGATCCAGATCATCCAGGTCTCATCATGAGGGGACAGCTGCTGGAGACTGGGGGACCTGGAATGGAGGGACCATTTTTTATTTTCATATGTACTGCTCAATCAGCCTTAAAGCACAAAGGAAAAGAGTCAATGTAAATGTCCCTCCCTCCATCCATCCATCCATCCATCCATCCATCCATCCATCCATCCATCCATCCATCCATCCATCCATCCATCCATCCATCCATTTTCTAAACCTGCTTCTTCCTTTTCAGGGTCGCAGGGGGCTGGTGTCATTCTCCAGCAGTCTTTGGGCGAGAGGCAGGGGACACCCTGGACAGGTCTCACTGTAAACAGTAATGCAAAGTACTTTTAATTCTTTGAAGTAACACCAATAAAAGAAAGAAGTGAGTTTGATTTTAAAAAACTATTGCAGACTGCTCCTTTGACTTTGGAATGAACCAGGGCTGAAAGAGGAATAATGGCAAAGAGTGAGACTAAGAGATTGTCAGTGACCTGACATGTTAAAGCAATCCTCCTGTACCTCTCTCTCACTCACACACCCACACACGTGCACACACACACAGTGGGGCATTGTGCATGTTAATCTGAACTGATTGCATGTCCACTTATATAAATTATGGACCTTGGTGGATGCATTATTTACTCTGCAGAATTAAAAAGGCACACCAGGTTGCAGGATGTCTTGACAACATCACGACACACAGAAACACGCTAACCATGTCACGGGCTCTGACAGTTTGTTGACCCACATGCTGGACTCAGACTCAGACACAGACGTTTTTGGTGCAAAAGTGAACAGGTTTATTTACAGGTGCTAATGTGAACATCAATATATATATATACAGTGGAGATTGTGCTCGGTGATCTGGTGCGTCAGGTGGATCTCGGGACTGTAAGGGGAGAGGAGAGTTAATGCTCGAGCCGGTTGATGAGAGCAGGAGATATTGCAGGGGGAGGATGATGAGGAGTGACTCACAGAGTTTGAAGCAGGTAACTCTCGGGAGGAGGACAGGTCCAGTGCGGTGCTGTGCAGGGAGGTGGTGAGTCCAGGTCGGGTGAGAACGCTGGAGGGAGGTAGTGCAGGTTCCAGGAGATCAGGCGCTGGACACAGAAGGATTCTCGGACACACAAGGAGCAGGGTGACGATAATCCTGAAGACAACAGGTTAATCGAACACAGGAAAAACTCTCTCACGAAGCACAACAAGAAACTCGGAATTATCACTAGGAATGAATCACTAGGAGGGCACATAGAAGTTACCATGTAGGTTAACAACCAGGCGCTGAATGAACGTCTGCCTTGTCCTTAAGTAGCACCCTGCTCCTCATCAGCTCTGATCTCCACCAGGTGTAATCAATCTACCTCGCGCTCCAGCGTAGCTCTTCTCTGAAAGCAGATGACTCACCCGACACAGAAAATACACAGCACATAACACACTGAACCTGACAAACCAAAATGGAACTTTTATCCATTATACTCCTCTCTCTTTCAGCTTTGTTGCTCTTCTTTCTTTTCATCTTCTTCATCTTTGTTTGTTCATGTTTATAAAACATTTAATGTTTTATTTGAGTGGTCAAAGTTTTACTCAAATCACTATTTTCACTAAATGTTTTGTGTTACCATTTCTACATTTGGTCTTATTTTAGTTCAAACTACCACCCAAGTAGTTTTGGGCTTATTATCTGCAGAGCTACTGACTCACTGGCTCACCTTCATGCTAGATGACAACCCTGCTATGACATTAAAATGCATCTACCAGAACTTGGATGAGGGTCTTATGGTGTGTTCACACCAGCCCAACTTTACATGTAAAGCTGGCAAGTTCAGGTTTATTAATTTATAAAGCACCATTTTATAACAGTCATTTCAAGGCACTTTACAGAAATATCAGCCACTTCACACTCTGCTGGAAACTGTCCCAGAGTACACCGAAGGTCAAGGCATGAAGACACCAACAGAATATATCTGCAAAAAAACAGAGATGAGATGTTGAAGTTCCTAAACCCCCCTCCTTGCTTTGGCTATTCCTTGAGATCCTGTCCATGAACACCACAGACAGGATTGGTGACAAGAGGTATACCTGGTGAAGTCACACCCACATGGAGAGTAAGCACTTGCTTTGGTTGTACAAGGACCGACAATCCTGTAGAAGTGGGCTTGAGACCCCATACTCACACAGTTTGTGTAGATTCTCAGTCATCCAGGACATGTCAGTCCCAAAAATTTTCAAAAAATAACAACTCGACTTCTTTTTCATATTTTGAAAACATTTCATCTCTCATCTGAAAGACTTCTTCATTTCTAACCAGGTCCAGAAGTTTCAGGCTTATAAGTAGTTTGGACCACAGTAAGAACAGCCTCATTAGAATCACATTGGTTTCTGACACACCTGTCCCATCAAAGAGTTGTTATGTCTTTGTTCTCTTGGACTCGTTAATGCGAGGTGTTGTAGTCACCTGTTTGGTAGTTTGATTCTTTTGAAACTGCCTTAGATGTTGAGACAAAACAAAATTGTATGGGATTGGATAAGTGGAACCTGAGTCCATCTACCCTGTCAAGAGTGGGTTTTTCCTTTTTAAAGTGCAGGTTGCAGGTTAAACCTCCCTTTAAACCAGTGTTTAGAGAAATATATCAGGAATTGGTTCTAAATAAAAAAAGATTCTCGTAAATATATTATTTAGAAGTTTTTGTGAGGGCCGGATGGGAAGCTTCACCCGTGCTGCTTCTTCTCCCAGAAGTTCGACCTCACACAGCAGCGGTATGTGGTTGGTGATCGGGAGCTACTGGCCATCAAATGGGCCTTGGAGGAGTGGAGGCACTGGCTGATGGGCACCGCTGAACCTTTCAAAATTTGGACAGACCACCGAAACCTCATTCACATCCCAAATGCTAGACAGCTCAATCCACACCAGGCTTGGTGGGCACTCTTCTTCGAACATTGCAATTCTCATATTGCCTACCGTCCAGGATCCAAAAACGGCAAGGCAGATGCCCTATCACGGCTTCACACCCAGTCTGAACCTCCAACCCAACAAGAGACCATTGTCGCCCCTCACCGCATCCTGGCATCCTTACAGTGGCCGTTAGAGACAGCCATCCAGTCTGCACAAGCCAAAGAACCAGCACCACCAGAGACCCCACCTAACCGCCTCTATATCCCTACCTGCTGTCGCCAAGAGGCTCTCGTCTGGTGCCACTCTGACACAGCACTTCATGCGCTGTGCTCTCTAGTGGCCCAGGATGGCCTGAGAGGTGAAGGATTTGCACCGTCTGGGCCCGTGCCAAAGCTAGCTCCCAACCACCGGTTGACGGATGCAATACCATCGTCACCTTCATTGACCGCTTCTCCAAGGCGGTCCATCTGGTCGCACTACCAGGCCAGCCCACTGCCACTCAGACCGCAAAGCTCCTCTTGGAACACATATCTTGTAAAAGATTAATAAAAACAACTGGACTGTTGTGTTTTTCTTTAAAACGTTTCGCCTTTCATCCAAAAGGCTTCTTTAGTTCTGGAATAAGGATTGGGAGTAACAGGCTTATGAGCTGTGACCAGAAAGACCACACCTATGCACAACTAACGAGGTCATTGTTTTTATAATGGTAGCTCATCAGGGGCCCAAACTATCCCTCAGTTCATTCCCAAATAGGATTGTAGACAAGCTCCTTGGGGACTGCTGGAAACTCTCACCCAGATACATCGGGCCCTATGCTGTTGTTCAACACATTTATCCTGTCACCTACCGGCTCCGGCTACCAGCCTCCCTCAAGGTGCACCCAAGTCTTCCACTGCTCCCTCCTCAAATCTCATGCTTCCTCACCTGTTAGGAGCTCATCAACGTAACACCCAATGAGCTTTTCACAACTATTGGCCATTCAACCACAACTCGACACATAACAGACAGCCACACTCACCTCTCAATGCTCAGTCATTGATGTTTATCAATCCAAGAGCTCTTGATTGTTTTCAGAGTCAGTCAATCCAAAGATCTAGCTTTCGCCTCCCAAGTTGTTTTCTGACGCATAGCCTGACCTCCATCGCTGCTAACATCAGGCTACCTGGAAATCCAGCGGTCGTTACTGCATCCACCTCTCCTTCCACCGCCTCTGCCAAGAATTTTACTGTACCCAACTCCTTCCACTGCCTCTGCCAAGAACTCTACTGTACCCAACTCTCCTTCCACCGCCTCTGCCAAGAACTCTACCGTACCCAACTCTCCTTCCACCGCCTCTGCCAAGAACTCTACCGTACCCAACTCTCCTTCCACCGCCTCTGCCAAGAACTCTACTGTACCCAACTCTATTTCCACCGCCTCTGCCAAGAACTCTACCGTACCCAACTCTCCTTCCACCGCCTCTGCCAAGAACTCTATCCTTCCCCGGTTCATTCCGCATCGCGTGTGGACCGCTCTACAACCCCAGAGCTGCTCCTTGCCATCAAGTGCACAGCAGTATGTCTGACCAGGTGATCAGCAGCACAGGAGCACCACAGGGGACTGTACTCTCACCATTCCTTTTCATTCTGTACACTTCAGACTTTCAGTACAGGTCAGAGTCCTGCCATCTACAAAAATATTCTGATGACTCTGCAGTACAGAGAACTGGTGGACCACTTTGTTACCTGGTGTGGGAACAATCATCTAATCTCATCTTTTTTTTTTTTTTTTTTTTTTTTTTTTTTTTTTTTAATAAAATACAGAACAAAAACAAAACATGAACAGTGGCCCCTGCTAACAGTCTATCACTCTCTATCAAGATACAAATGCCCTTTTAACAATTGCTGAAATTTCCAGTCCCATATAAGACAGGAAAGGTTTCCAATTTTTTTCAAAGACCTCATTCTTGTGATGTAGTCGACAGGTCAGATAATCAAGGGAAGCATAGCTGAAGAGCATCCTATGCCACTGTGTCATAGTGGGAATCTGGTCAGAGGTCCAATTAACCAGTAAACATTTTCTGGCACAGAAAGTTAACATGCGATACAGTTTCTTATGATGTTTGTTAGTGACAACAGGATCAGTTAATCCAAGCAGTAAAAACAAAGGATTACAGTTCAGATTAACAGAGAATATCTTGTCCATTTCTTGTCCGATAACCTGCCAGAAATTTTGCACTTTTGAGCAAGACCAGAAGCAGTGTGTGAGGGTACCTGTTTCAACTCTACACTTGAGGCACAGTGGGGAGGAATCAGGCTTAAATTTATGGCGTAGATAAGGAGAGATGTGAGCCCTATGAAGAATCATGAGCTGAGTTGCTTTAACTCTGTTACAAACGCACAATGTTTTCACATTCCCCCACATGTCTTTCCATTCATCATCAGTAATAGCACAGTTGAGTTCCTTCTCCCACAGTGACTTCAGGCACGAGGTGTTAACAGTAGAGTACACCTTTATGATATTGTAAAACATTCTAATGGAGCTAATCGATTTGGTTATGAAAATGTGTTTCTCCATGTCCGATATGCCCTGCAGTATCAAATCTGCACTGCCTCTCCTAATAAAGTTCCTCACCTGCAGATACTGGTAGAAATCACTCCTTGGTATGTTGTATTTCTCAGTTAACTGGTTAAATGACATAAGCGTAGGTCCCTCAAAAAAGTCCTGTAGTTTAAACAAGCCTTTATCAGCCCATTTTTTAAATCTATTATCTTTCATTCCTGGTATGAACTCAGGGTTGTTCCATATTGGTGTGAGTATAGAGGTCATATCTGACCGCCCCTCTAGTTTTCTTAACATACGTCAAGCCATGACTGTTGTAACAGTAATTGGATTAGTGCAAGCAAGTTTTAAGGATCTGTTCTTCTGAAGAAATAATAAGGTTGTTAGTGGACATTCAGACATGGAACTTTCTATATCCGACCATAGTGACGTAGTTTTGTTATGTGTCCAATCTGCTATGACACGTAAATGTGAACTAAGTTGGTACTTTTTTGATATCTGGAAAATCTAAACCTCCCTCTGATGAAGGGCGGCATAGCATGGCTATTTTGAGGCGTGCCTTCCTTTTAGACCATATAAATGAGCTGAACCAAGTATTTAACTGTTTTACTACCTTATGAGACAAGATAACCGGAATCATTTGTAATGGATAAAGTAATCTAGGAAGGACATTCATTTTTAACAATGCAATTCGGCCCATCCAAGTAATAGGGAGAGTGTTCCATCTCTCTAGGTCAAGCCGAATGCGGTCGAATAATGGGGGGAAATTTGTTTTATACATTTGTTCAAATTTAGGAGTTACATCCCTAAGTAACTGAAACCCTTTGGAGACCATTTGAATGGAAAGGGTCTCATAGGAGCTTGTTTTGGATTCAGGAGGCCCAGAGGCATAGCTTCTAAATTATCAAAATTTATCTTATACCCCGAAAAGCTACCGAAAGCATTTACTGTCTCAATAAGGCAAGGAATAGAGGTCTCTGGGTCAGTTACAGTGATCAAAACATCTTCAGCGTAGAGTGTAATTTTATGTTCTCTATTTGCGATTTTAAGGCCACTGATGTTCTTGGTCTCCCTAATAGCCTCAGCCAAAGGCTCAATTGCAAGAGCAAAGAGCAGTGGTGAGAGGGGACAGCCTTGTCTAATCATCTCATCTTGAATGTGAACAAGACAAAGGAGATGATTGTGGATTTTAGGAAGAGCAGCAACATACCAAAACCCATTTCCATCATGGAGAGGAAGTGGAGGTGGAGGAGTATAAATACCTGGTGTTCACCTGGACAACAGACTGAACTGGAGACACAACTGTGATGCTGTTTTTAGGAAGGGACAGAGCAGACTGGACTTCCTCAGGAAGTTTAGATCCTTCAATGTTTGCAGCAAGATGTTGAAGATTTTTTATAAGACTGTTGTGGAGAGTGTGATCGCGTCTGCAGTCACCTGTTGGGGGCGGAGCATCAGAGCAGGTGACATGAAGATGTTGAACAGATTGATAAGGAGGGCTGGTTCTGTTCTGGCTCTGATCTGGAGTCTCTTGAGTTGATTGTCCAAAGGAGGATGGTTTGGAAAATGAAAATCATCATGGAGAGTCCTCATCATCCTCTTCACAACACAGTAACTCAACAACAGAGTGTTTTCAGTCAAAGGCTTCTTCGTAAGCAGTATTGTACTTTTTACTTTCTATTTTTATATGTTTTCTCATTTTTTAATGTTTCATTTTTATAAGAAAATATATAAACCGTTGTTTGCAAAAGTTGAAAATGAAAGAAAAGCAATTATGATTTGTTTTTTTTCCACTTGCTGTACCGAAAATGAACTGAACCGTGAACTCAAAACCGAGATACGTACCGAACCGTGATTTTGTGTACCGTTACATCCCTATTAAATAGAGACAGGAAGCAAATCATTAACTGGAAACACCTGAGGAGCAAATCAAGTGACAGAGGAGCCCAGAGGGGAGAACAGGAAATGTCAAACATACCAAAATAAAACAGGAAACACTGCATTGACTTAAATACACAAGCACTGGGGGCAATTGGGAAATAGAAAACAATGAAAATACAAAATAACCCCTGGAAGAACAAAATGCTACAAAAGCAAAACCACAGAGGAACCCTGGGAAAAACACATCAAGAACTAAAATAAAACCCAAACCCCAGACAGCAGAGTGAAAATCTGATGAGAAAATCAAACAAAGACTATCAGGAGAAAAGTGAAAGTGCACTTCTTCCAATATATTTATATGAGACCACTCAATCCTGGCAACTGTGTGGTTGACTTAACAACTAAATATAGATGCTTATGATCACAATTGAAGATTTTGTAGGGCTATCCAGCTTTACAGCAGGGGCACTAACTCCTGAATATGGTCTGTGCTCAGGAGAGACAGCAAAGTGCCAGAAGAGACACAGAGGATTTGATGTTCAATAATAGAAAAAGCCTTTGACATGGGATACGAGCGGGGCCCAGCCTCAATATAAAAGAACCAGGAGGGGAATTAGATGGATGGAGAATTCCTTTAGAAGTACAGACAGAGAACAGAAAAAAGAGCACAGAGGAAAGGAAAGCGGATATTTGACTGTTTCTGAGTGTATAGTAAGTATGTGCTGAAATATGTGAGCGAGTGACAGAACAGCACGCAGAAATATGCACTTTTATATTAAAAGACATTCCTATGATACATAAGTACATCACTAAAAAGTGTCATTGCAGCTACTCTCCAACTCTTAAAAGCAGCTCTGACTTGCTCCTCTCTCTCTCAACTTTCTAAACTTAAAGATTACTTTTAAAAGTGATCAATTACTTATATAGTTCTTGAAATTAGATCAGGCCTGTAGGCCAGCCTCATTACGCTTCCTATTAGCAACCAGGCATTAAGGCTGTACAAGAAAATAGTTGTTCAAGGGCCTCTAAGTGATAGTGTGTTATCTTTACAAGGAGGCACAGTAACTAAATAGCCCAAATGAGACATTTCCTCATGCTAATTTTTAAGTGATCCTTATTCTTCTTCTTTGTTTAAAACACTGGGTTAAGCTCTAACTCATGTAAAGAGGCTTCTGGAAGTAGTAATATTTAAAGTCCTAATGGTCAAACACGAGAAACATACAGTTTCTCCTTAAAGAGGCCCTGTTGAATATTTTAGCTCCACAGGTGTTCTTACCTTCATAGTGGGTGAAAACAGGTCAACAACTTCTCTTTCAGTTTTAATCTCTCAAACTACGCAGGTGGTGATAAAACCCGAGTTCTCCCGAGTTCTAACGACCTGTATCTGTTTCATCACAACTCCTTTGTTCGTTAGTATTCATCAGCTCCTGCAGTTGAAACCACGCCTAGCATGCTGCTGGCTAAAAGCTGTTAGCATAAGACGAAGCAAACAGGAAGACACGACGTCTGACGTTACCATGCTCAGCGGGGCAGGAAACAGTATACCTTGCTCTCATAGGCTAGTTTGTTAGCCAATGAGAGTCCAGCAAATTCTAATAATGAATATGAACAAGCTGCAGTCGAAGCAGCCTGACAGAAGGAGCCGGAACCACCCGAATTTTAACGCAGACAGATTGAAAGGTCTGTTAATCAGTGTTTCCTGATGTTTTGTAGATATAAAATGTTTCATATTACTGGTTAATACTTAAGAAATAAACACAAAGTCTGGAAATTTGTATGAAATGGACTCTTTAATGCAATTATCTAATCAAACAATGACATGGCAGTTGCTTGAATGCATTTAGGGGTGTGGTCCTGGTCAAGACAATCCCCTGAACTCCAAACTGAATGTCAGAATGGGGAAGAAAGGTGATTTAAGCAATTTTGAGCGTGGCATGGTTGTTGGTGCCAGACGGGCCGGTCTGAGTATTTCACAATCTCCTCAGTTACTGGGATTTTCACCCACAACCATTACTAGAGTTTACAAAGAATGGTGTGAAAAGAGAAAAACATCCTGTATGCGGCAGTCCCGTGGGCTATAGAAATACTGGATCAGGGAAGAATCAAGGATGTGGAACACTGAGACCAATGAACATTCCTCAGAGCCATAACCACAATGAAGGCTCTGGCCCCACCTCTAGGAAATAGCATCTGGTGAATGGTGAAAGCAGGTCTGCAATCAGTCACTTGGGTGGGTTGAGGGATTCTGTGGGTGGGCACAAACCTGGAGTTTAGTACCAGTTTAATTCTGAAAACACAGAAAGAAAGATGGATACACAGAGAACCATGTAACTTGTAACAAACTTGTTTGAGTTGATTACATTGGCCACATTTACAGAGTTCTACTGAGCCTTATTCAACTGGCCAGTAGCAGAGGGAAAAACTGTTCCAGTGGCAGAAGGTCCTAGTCCTGATGGACCAAAGTTTCTTCCAGAATAGAGTCTGAAAGACTTTATAACTGGGATAAGCCCTTAACCCTTGGCCACTGACACCACTAGACCAGCATAGAGCAAGTGGTAAAATGGCTTGTACAGTGGGGCAAAAAAGTATTTAGTCAGCCACCAATTGTGTAAGTTCTCCCACTTAAAAAGATCAGAGAGGCATGTAATTTTCATCATAGGTATACCTCAACTATGAGAGACAAAATGAGGAAAAAAAATCCAGAAAATCACATTGTCTGATTTTTAAAGAATTTATTTGCAAATTATGGTGGAAAATAAGTATTTGGTCAATAACAAAAGTTAATCTCAATACTTTGTTATATAGCCTTTGTTGGCAATGACAGAGGTCAAACGTTTTCTGTAAGTCTTCACAAGGTTTTCACACACTGTTGCTGGTATTTTGGCCCATTCCTCCATGCAGATCTCCTCTAGAGCAGTGATGTTTTGGGGCTGACGCTGGGCAACACGGACTTTCAACTCCCTCCAGAGATTTTCTATGGGGTTGAGATCTGGAGACTGGCTAGGCCACTCCAGGACCTTGAAATGCTTCTTACGAAGCCACTCCTTCGTTGCCCGGGTGGTGTGTTTGGGATCATTGTCATGCTGAAAGACCCAGCCACGTCTCATTTTCAATGCCCTTGCTGATGGAAGGAGGTTTTCACTCAAAATCTTACGATACATGGCCCCATTCATTTTTTCCTTTACACGGATCAGTCGTCCTGGTCCCCTTGCAGAAAAACAGCCCCAAAGCATGATGTTTCCACCCCCATGCTTTACAGTAGGTATGGTGTTCTTTGGATCCAACTCAGCATTCTTTCCCCTCCAAACACGACAAGTTGAGTTTCTACCAAAAAGTTCTATTTTGGTTTCATCTGACCATATGATGTTCTCCCAATCCTCTTCTGGATCATCCAAATGCTCTCTAGCAAACCGCAGATGGGCCTGGACGTGTCCTGGCTTCAGCAGGGGGACACGTCTGGCACTGCAGGATTTGAGTCCCTGGCGGCGTAGTGTGCTACTGATGGTAGCCTTTGTTACTTTGGTCCCAGCTCTCTGCAGGTCATTCACTAGGTCCCTCCGTGTGGTTCTGGGATTTTTGCTCACCGTTCTTGTGATCATTTTGACCCCACGGGGTGAGATCTTGCGTGGAGCCCCAGATCGAGGGAGATTATCAGTGGTCTTGTATGTCTTCCATTTTCTAATAATTGCTCCCACAGTTGATTTCTTCACACCAAGCTGCTTACCTATTGCAGATTCAGTCTTCCCAGCCTGGTGAAGGTCTACAATTCTGTTTCTGGTGTCCTTTGACAGCTCTTTGGTCTTGGCCATAGTGGAGTTTGGAGCGTGACTGTTTGAGGTTGTGGACAGGTGTCTTTTATACTGATAACGAGTTCACACAGGTGCCATTAATACAGGTAATGAGTGGAGGACCGAGGAGCCTCTTAAAGAAGTTACAGGTCTGTGAAAGCCAGAAATTTTACTTGTTTGTAGGTGACCAAATACTTATTTTCCACCATAATTTGCAAATAAATTCTTTAAAAATCAGACAATGTGATTTTCTGGATTTTTTTTCCTCATTTTGTCTCTCATAGTTGAGGTATACCTATGATGAAAATTACAGGCCTCTCTGATCTTTTTAAGTGGGAGAACTTACACAATTGGTGGCTGACTAAATACTTTTTTGCCCCACTGTACTTGTAATTGTATAGCACCTTTCAAGTCAAAGGACACAAAGTTCTTCACAATACAGTTTGTCATTCACACTCGTGTGTTTGGTGGTGATAAACTACACACATGTTGTAGCCACAGCTGTCCTGGGACACACACTGACAGAGGTGAGGCTGCTAGGCACCACCAGACCCTCTGACAAGACAGGGAAAAGGACAGAGGCAACAGGGGACCTCAACACCTTCACTCAACCTTCCAGCATGAGGTCAAGGTCAATTTTATTTATAAAGCGCATTTACAGCAGCATAAGCTGCCCCAAAGCGCTGTACAAGGCACAACACACCAAGGTTAGCACAATCAACAATAAAAACATATAATAAAATATATACAAAACAGTCACAGTTCACAATGAAAACTGTTAAAAACTATTAAGATGCTCAAGTCAACCTGCATTAAAAGCCTGATCAAAAAGGTGCGTCTTAAGAAAGGATTTAAAATGCTCTAGACTCTGTGTGGTCCCAATGTTAAAAGGTAAGTTGTTCCACAATTTAGGACCAACCACAGAGAAAGCTCTGTCACCACGAGTGTTTAAGCGGGTCTTTGGGACTTTTAAGAGAGCTTGAGCGCTGGACTTAAGGGATCTGGTAGGGGCATAAACGGTCAGCAGCTCAGAAATGTAACACGGGGCCATGAAGGGATTTAAAAACAAAAAGTAAAACTTTAAAATGGATCCTTTAGGAGACAGGCAGCCAATGAAGAGAGGCCAGAACTGGGCTTATGTGATCCCTCTTACTGGTGCCAGTCAGCAAGCGGGCCGCAGCATTCTGGACCAGCTGAAGCTGATGTAGGGAGGACTGGTCCAGGCCAGAATACAGGGAGTTGCAGTAGTTCAATCGGCAAGAAATGAACAGATGAACGACATGTTCCAGGACATTAGCAGGAAGGTATGTCTAAACCTTAGCTAACTGCCTTAAATGATAAAAACCTGACTGGACCACTGCGCTCACCTGTCTGTGAAGATTAAAAGAACCATCTAAAAACACACCGAGGTTTTTAACACAGGGTTTTAAAAAACAAGAACATGGACCAAGAGTACTAACAACATCATTTAAAAGATTAGGATTGCCAAAGAGTAAGATCTCTTTGATGCTTTCTAAACAATCCAGTAATGAGCTAATTGACTTGGCATCACTAAGTGGCAAATAGATCTGGAGGTCATCAGCAAAACAATGAAAAGTTATTTTATGCCTCTTAAAAATAGAGCCTAAGGGGAGCATGTAAAAAGAAAAACGTGCTGGACCCAAAATGGAGCCCTGAGGCACACCACATGTCAGAGGTACTGATTTGGAGGTAAAAGGACCCAGATTAACAGAAAATTACCTCTTGTGTAGGTATGATTTAAACCACTGGAGGACAGTACCTCGAAGACCAACACATGACTCCAGGTGGGACAACAGAATGTCATGGTCAACGGTGTCAAAGGCAGCTGACAGATCCAATAAAACCAGAGCGGCTGAATGGCCAGAATCAGCAATTAAAAGAAGGTAATTTAAAACTTGTAACAGAGCACTTTCAGTGCTATGAAGGAGCTTAAAACCAGATTCAAATTTTCTGAAATGTTGTTAAGGGACAGGTAGTCCTGGAGCTGTGAGTAAACAACTTTTTCAAGAACCTTAGACAGAAAAGTGAGTTTTGATACTGGCCTAAATTTGAAAGTGAAGCCTTATCAAGATTTGGCTTTTTTAGAAGTGGCTGTACAATGGCCAGTTTAAAACACTGGGGAACACAACCTGAGGGAACGGAAGTGTTGATTAACTTCAGGATGGAGGAACCAACACTGTCAAATGCTTTTTTTAGCATAAAGTATGGAAGACAGTCCAGGGGACAATAAGAGGGTCTCAAGTGATGAACAATATCTGATAATTCCTCCAATGAAACAAGTTAAAATTGGGACCAGGATGTAAAGCACTGTGTTATGATTCTTGCCGGTTGTGGATGTGGACCCAAGTGCAGGAGAGAGACCCAACGACAAAAACCTGCAGTTTAACTGATTTAATAAGGGGAAAAACAACAGACTTACTGGAGGAGTGGCAATGGGATGAAAAGAAAACCAGAACATACCACAGCAAAGTCCAGGGGCGGTCTCATGGGAACATAAAACGAACTCACAAAGAACACACACAATCCTGCTACTTAAATACTGACCGAACTAATGAGCTAACTAGAAACACCTGGAACCAACAGAAGCTGAAAATACTGAGGAATAATGAAACAATCAAGGAACCAAAGATACACAGCGGAAAACTGGAAGAGGAAGACAATACCAAAATAAAAGCAAAACAGGAAACAAGTACCAGGACAAAAGAAAAGCTGAACCTAAATACAGGGAAATAAGACAAGACAGACTAGACGTGGGAACATGAGGAACTAATGCCCCTTTTCCACCGACAAATCAGCACGGCGCGCTTGAGAGCGGTACAGTACAGCGCGGATCAACTCGCTTGAGGCGGTGGAAACATAAAGCGGACGTAAGTGGGGATAGGGGCGTGCCCATCTGGCTATGAAAAGTGGCGTGCAAAGGTCTTTGTCCGCGACGTCACAGCGCGTGAAAAAACAACAACAATGGCGGATATATGTGTGTTTTTGTACTTTGCACTCTGTCTGTGGTTCATTTTGGTTGGTTTGATTTTTGGTTCTTGTGGAGGAAGTCGCCATTGTCCAAAGTCAATTGTATTTTAAAATAAAATATTTGTATGGTTGGGAGTTTTTTTTTAAAGCCTTTTGCGGGAGCGCTTCTATATCACACCACGTGAACACCACACACAGCCGGGCCAATCAGGGCCTACCACTACGTAGGTAGTCGTGTCACTGGTAGCAGTTTACTGGACCAATCAGTAGACAGGTGGGCGTGTGGGCCCGCTTTGGGCCGCTTCGGACCACCGAGGAGGTGGTCTGAAAAAAGAGGCCGGGTTGGCGCGGAATGACGCGGTTAAGACCCGAGAAAGGCGGTGGAAAAGGGTCCACAGGGGGCTAAAGTGAACCGAGCCGCACCGTGTTCTGTCGGTGGAAAAGCGGCAGAAGAAATCAACACAAATCACAGATAAGCTCTGGACTAGAATACAACAAGAAATCATAGATACCCAAGCACCCCTGAGTACAGAACATAATAACACAACCAAAACCCCAAGTCCTGACACACTGAGGAAAAAAACTAGGGTCCAAAACAGAAAGAGATGAAATAGAAGACCTAATCTGCTGGACTTCATCTGAGAAAAAAGCCTGGAATTTGTCACATAAATCTTGTGAAGGAGCAACACCACTGTCCCATTACTTGGGTTAGCAATACTGTTAAAAACTTTAAAAAGAACCTGGGGTCTGTGGCTGTTTGTGGATACAAGGTTACACATAAACTGAGATTTAGCCAATTATACAGAGTTTTGAAAGGCAGACAAAAACTCCCGCAGCGTTTGCAGAGACACATGCCACCTGTCCTTTTTCCACTTCCTTTCAGCGCATCTACACTCACATCTGAGTGCATGGGTGGTATCGTTCAGCCGTGGCTTCGGTTTTTGACTTAGAGCGCATAGCTTTAAGTGGAGCCACAGAGTTTAAAATGTCAGAATATATCCGATTAAAACAGTCTGCCAGATCTTCAACACAATCCGTCTGAGAATTAACTACTCCAGAGTTATTAAAAACAGCAGAAAACTCCGACACAGCCGTGTCATCAAGAATTCTTCTCCACACAGGAGAAGGGGGCTTCACCACAGGGCAATGTAGTTCAACAGTGAAGAGAACGGGAAAATGGTCAGAGATCCCAAGATCAGTTATATCATCAATGTTAATATCCAAGCCATATGATAATACCAAGTCCAGGGTGTGGCCTTTCTCATGTGTCGGACCAGTGACCCACTGAACCAGATTAAAAGACTTTAAAACATGTAAAAATTCCTTGACCAAAGGTCGTGTATCACAGCACAAATGAACATTAAAATCACCAACAATTAAAAACGAATTGGATTTAAGAGCGAGTCCTGCCACAAAGTCAGATAACTCTTTGATAAAGTTATTGTTTATTTTTGGAGGCTGGTAGATGAGCGCACAGAGCACTGGTGAAGCCAGACGCAGCTCAAACAGCTGGTGTTCAAAAGCTGTAAAGGACTCCGTTTGACGCACTTTGCTGCAGCGAAAGTGAGATTTATAATTGGTAACCAAACCTCCACCCCCACCAGAAATCCGAGGGGTATTAAAGATGGAACAGTTAAGAGGGACAAGTTTGGAGAGTGGCACACACTCACCGCTCCGGGTCCAGGACATCTACGCCCCGTCTGTGACGTGGCCGCTTGAAGTGATGAGTGACAGTCAGCTGATCCACCAGCTGGTAGTCTCCAGGTATAACTGAGTGGATCCATCGGAAGGTAAAATCCAATGTGCCCGAAAATCCACCTGAGGCTCTTAATCTCACAAGCAGGCTAGAGCGCTTTCCGTGTTTTCTAGGAGGCTTCTTCCAAGGAGAACATGGGATGAGAAGCGGCCGAGTAGGTGCGGCGGTAGTGACAGGTGGAGGAGGAAAGTTGGAAGACTGTCCTCCGGCTGAATAAATGTTCCAAAACAACTCATAAGACGCCTTGATCTTAAAAAGTGACTGGCGATTGTAAGCAATGAAATTTGAAACATTTCGAAACAGTGGAAATAATACACATAAAAATAAACAGAAGCGAAATGCCGACAGAAGTGTCGCCGTGCACACTGCTGGCGCCGGCATCTTTTGATGACATGAGTTGTCAGTGTGTGTGTAGTGTACATGTAGTTAGGACACTAGTGTGTCTGATTGGGGATATCCTACTACTAAAGGACAGAACTGCCCTCCTCTAGGGGTAGGCTGCCAACTGACCCCATCGAGCACCCTTTTTTTTCCTGACCCCACTGATCTGGCTTGAGCCAGGTGCTGCCCTCAGAAATCCAGAGCTGTCCACCAGTGACCTTGGCAGGGGTCACTGGTGGTGCCCAGTCCAGCAGTACCCAGTGCGGCACATGCCACAAACACCCAATGATGATGACTCTGGTTTTGTCTCCTATCTTTACCACAGTTCTCTAAGACAGAGATTATGTGGTTAACATCTGATGAGGTGATTAAAAAAATAAAATTTGGAGTATTTATTTACCTGCTCTTCATTCTTCAGCAGGAGTAGTCAGCATGGTGAAAGTCAATGGCAGAGGGCCCGAGGGAATACAAGTGTTTTCTTTTCTTTTCAGATAGAGTAACAACAGAGGGATTCAAGTTGTTTGCTTGAAGGCAGCCGGGGAGAACAACAAAGGGAGGTGATTGTTGTTTGAATAAATAGACAAGAGAGTGGTGGTTAGTGTGATGTCAGAAATCAATAACAGTGAGTGAGGCAAAATCCAAAGCCCTTAACACAATTTAGGAACATTACACAGGTGCATGATCATAGGATTTAAATCAAAGTGAATCACGTGATGTGACCATGTCCAGTCAAAGGGTATCATACACACAAACACATGGGAGCTGCTGTGTGTCCACTGATCACTGTGAGCTGACCACTCAGATCTTATCTGGCTTTTTATTATGATGAGACTCTCCTACGACACATTAACAAACTATTGCTCTCTGCTTGTTGTGTGATGTAGAGTCACGTTGCCACACAAGTGCTGAAGGAAGATTCTTAACCCTTTGAAGTTTGACAGTGTACGTTGCTTCGATATTGCATGATTTAAAGAGGCCATTCCATTAAAATGGTTTTTCTGAGGGTTCTGTTGAATATTTTAGCTCCACAGGTGTTCTTGGCTGCGTACTGGGTGTAAAAATGGCACACTAACTTTTTTCAGTTTTTATTTCGAAAAGCCTGTATTTGTTACGTCACAACTACTTTGCTCATTAGTATTCATCAGCTTGCGCGGTTGAGACCACGCCTAGCATGCTGCTGGCTAAAAGCTGTTAGCATAAAGATGTATCAAACAGGAAGATACTTGGTGCACTGTTGCCATGCACAGCAGGGAAGGAAACAGGAAGCCTTCCTTTCATAGGCTATTTTGTTGGCCAATCTGAGTCCAATTAGCATAATGAATATTAATGAGTTGCAGCCCGAAGCCTGATGAATCTTGAAGCAGTCAGACTGAAAGGTCTGTTAATCAGTGTTTCCTGACATTTTTTAGGTATAAAATGTTTCATATTACAGGTTAATACTTCAGAAATAACAACAAAGTCATGAGATTTGTGAGAAATGGCCTCTTTAACACTAGACTTACTGAGAATTTCATTCCTCCTTAATTCAGTCTTTCAGCCGGAAGGTTGGTGGATCGATCACAGCTTCCACCGCCACATTTTGAAATGTCCTTGGGCAAGACACTGAACTCCTATGATTTTACATATTGGTCCACTCCTCATGAGCAAACTGGTCCAGTTGTTTCAGGTTTGAGGGGGCACCTTTTCCAGATGGCATGTTTCAGCTCTTTCCAAAGATGCGCCATAGGATTGAGGTCAGGGTTCATAGAAGGACACTTTAGAATAGTCCAATATTTTCCTCTTAACCATTCTTGGGTGTTTTTAGCTGTATGTTTGGGGCATTGTCCTGTTGTAAGACACATGACCTTCGACTGAGACCAAGCTAACCCTAACCCTGTACCAGATGCAGCAAAGCAGCTCCAGAAAAGAACCTCCTCCATGTTTCACAGTAGGGACAGTCTTCTTTTCACTTCATCTGTGAACATAGAGCTGATGTACTGTACCTTGGTAAAAAGTTCCATGTTTGTCTCATCTGTCCAGAGGACATTGTCCCAGAAGCTTTGTGGCTTGTCAACATGTAGTTTGGTATATTCCAATCATTTGTTTTCAACAATGGTGTCCTCCTTGGTCGTCTCCCATGTAGTCCACTTTGGCTCAAACAAAGACGGATGGTGCAATCTGACACTGATGTTCCTTGAACATGAAGTCCATCTCGGATCTCTTTAGAAGTCTTTCTGGACTCTTTTGTTAGCATCAGATTATCTGTCTCTTTGTTTTGTCATCAGTTTCCCTCCTTCAGCCACGTCCAGGGAGGTTGACTACAGTCCCATGGATCTCACATGTCTGAATAATATGTACAGCTGTAGTCAGAGGAACATCTGGCTGCTGGAGATGGTCTTATAGTCTTTACCTTTAACATGCTGGTCTATAATTTTCTTTGTAATCTCCTGAGACATCTCTGTCCTTCACTTCCTCTGGTCCATGTTGAGTGTGGTACACCCCATGTCACCAAACAACACAGTGACTACCTGGAGCTCTACTGTATATATATAGACCCACTGACTAGGGTTGTCAAAATAATCGATGCCTAGATATTAATCGGTTTTAAAACTAGTATCTAAATTATATATTATTCCCATGGTTTTGATATTTTGGAGTCTCACATATACGCGGCCTTCTTCAGAGTAAACTCACAAGCAGTTCTTTGCCATAAAGAAGCCAGGTGCTGAAAAGCAGCCAGGTGTCATAAAGAAGCCAGGTGCTGTAAAGCAGCCAGGTGCCATAAAGAAGCCAGGTGCCGTAAAGCAGCCAGGTGCCGTAAAGCAGCCAGGTGCCATAAAGCCATTGACTTGTATAGAAAGCTTTCTATACAAGTCAATGCATAAAGCAGCCAGGTGTCATAAAGCAGCCAGGTGCCATAAAGAAGCCAGGTGCCGTAAAGCAGCCAGGTGTCATAAAGCCATTGACTTGTATAGAAAGCTTTCTATACAAGTCAATGCATAAAGCAGCCAGGTGTCATAAAGCAGCCAGGTGCCGTAAAGCAGCCAGGTGCCATAAAGCAGCCAGGTGCCGTATAGCAGCCTGCCGCAAATCAACAGAAGGAGAAGCTGCTGCACGGCTGCATCACATTATCCCATGAGTTTGCTTCAGTTGTGCTGTGAACTGCTGTAGTATTTTCATAGTAATTTCTTGACTCGCTTTATTTCGACTCTTTTACTTTCTGCGCAAATTACCACGGATCAATATCACACAGATCAACTGTTTGTTTGTTTACTGCTGGAAAATGTTCACTGCAGGTTTTCTGTCAATGATGAATCCTGGCAGTTATTTGAAACTGTAGCGACTCTGCTATGAAGTTCTGTTAACGTGTCGGCGCTGATGTCTGTGAGTGAGAAAAGGTGGACAGGTAAAGGAAGTGGGACACTTGATGGGGCGAGTGTGTGTGAGAGAGAAAAAGAGAGGACAACAAGAGATGTGATGATGCTAGTGAGTGTAACTGAAAGCTGGGGTGTAGTTCTGTTATCTTTCACCAGTTTTTTGTGTGCACTTTTAAAAACACTGCTGTTACTTGAAAAGTTTAAAGAGGCAATTTCATACAAATTTCAGGACTTTGTGGTTATTTCTTAAGTATTAACCTGTAATATGAAACATTTTATATCTAAAAACATTAGGAAACACTGATTAACAGACCTTACAACATATCTGCGTGAAGATTTGGCTGGCTTTGTCTCCAAACCATTAATATTCATTATGTTAATTTGCTTGACTCAGATTGGCTAACAAACTAGCCTATGAGAGCAAGGCCTTCTGTTTCCTTCCCCTCTGTGCATGGCAACAGCACACCGAGTCTCTTCCTGTTTGATAGGTGCTAACAGCTTTTAGCCAGCAGCATGCTAGGCGTGGTCTCAACTGCGGGAGCTGATGAATACTAATGAACAAAGGAGTTGTGATGAAACAGATACAGACCGTTAGAATTCGGGAGAACTCGGGTTTTATCACCACCTGCGTAGTTTGAGAGATAAAAACTGAAAGAGAAGTTGTTGACCTGTTTTCATACCCACTATGAAGGTAAGAACACCTGTGGAGCTAAAATATGCAACAGAAACCTCAGAAAAGAGGCCCCTACATTAAAAATGTTTTTTCTGAGGTTTCTGTTGAATATTTTCTCGAGTTCAAATGGCCTGTACTTGTTTCGTCACAACTCCTTTGTTCATTAGTATTCATCAGCTCCTGCAGTAGAAACCACGCCTAGCATGCTGCTGGCTAAAAGCTGTTAGCATAAGACGTATCAAACAGGAAGACACAACGTCTACTGTTACCATGTGCAGCGGTGCAGGAAACAATATACCTTGCTCTCATAGGCTAGTTTGCTAGCCAATCTGAGTCCAGCAAATTCAAATAATGAATATGAAGGAGCTGCTGATGAAGCCTGATGGAACGAGCCGAAACCAGCCGAATTTTGATGCAGACAGATTGAAAGGTCTGTTAATCAGTGTTTCCTGATGTTTTTTAGATATAAAATGTTTCATATTACTGGTTAATACTTAAGAAATAACCACAAAGTCCTGAAATTTGTATGAAATGGCCTCTTTAAGTATTATGGCTGATGTAAGGTAAAAACATGTCCCTTTGTTGGGCTCATGTAATGTAATTTGAAAGAAAAGCTGCATTCTCAACCTTGTATTTTACCTGAAACTGGGAAATCAGAGAACTCCTTGATCACTAGTCTGAGTAAAATTTTGAACTTTTTAAGCATTTTAAGCAAGATTTTTTGGAAAATATAGATTAAATTATATTATCAATAGACATTAAATGTAAGAAAAGATAGTTAATATGTTTGAGATTTAGCATCTAAGTTTAAGTGTTTCAAGGTGTTCTCCAGTATTTTATAAACTGTGAATTCTACTTTCGACTTTCACAAAGTTTCTATCATTGCTAAACAAAGTAAACAAACTAAACTGTCATGACTGAAGTCAGGGACAAACAGAAACTATACAATAGAGCCACTATTTTCCTCTTTTATCAGCACACAACACCCATGTCAGCTGACAACAAGAATGTGGAGGTTGTGAAACAAACTAAATTTGATTTTTTTATTGAGAACATCTCCTGCCAAACAATTTTAATTAGCTGTGCTGAAACTAATAATATAAAACAAAGTGAATCAATACAAAACCTTGCCAACTTCTGCTGCTTTTCATACTTGTTGACAATGCGAACAGTGGCTTGAACTCTTATTCAAGACAAATAAAGAAACAGGATCAATTCACAAAAAGTACAATAGTTGTGTGTGTGTTATGCTCTTTAAGGCAACTAGTTTCAAGCCACAGACAGGAGGTTTTTCAGCTGTTTGTCTATTGACAGGAGGAACTGGAATCAATGCATTTATCAGGTCTGAAGAGCCTTTTGTCTGCGTGTATCTTTTAACATGTTACCATGGTTACTTTATACACACCATGTTACAAATACTAAGAAACAAACCAATAAAAATGTCAAAAGTAAATAAACATGTTATTCGCTCTCATTCCACCTATGCAGGCATCCACTCTTATTTGCACACACTTGAGTACAGTACATGTTTGTCGGACACTGAAATCACTTTCTGCACAAACACTATGGTATTAAAACATCGCTCTGACCCCAGAGAGCTGGCCAGCTGTGCATGTGCTGGAGCAGTAACCCCAACGTTAATTATAAATCAATGGGCCAACTGTGAATGCACACAGAGTTCACACATGACTTCTCCCATGCATGTCAACATCCATGGGGTATAGAAGTCGTTTAAAGTGCTGGGGTGGCTGCAATATTAAAGAGTTAATTATAACAGATGGCTGACATACATGAAGCAACACATGGCACTGAAAGAGAACAATGATACACAAAACATGAGAAGAGAGGTGGATTAGTGCAGGGAATTTTAAACTGATAAGCACTGCAAACAGACTGCCTCAGACATCCATTTAAGTGAAATATAAGTTCAAACACTTAATAATTATCAACTTTAATGAGTTATTTCAATGGAAAAATCTGTCTTCTCACTACTGGATATTTGGAGTAGAAACAGAACATAGTTAGCATTTAGCAATTTAATGATTCTAGTTATAACTGCCTCATGTTGTTTGCAACAATATGACAATATTTATAAAAGAAACGTGCAAATGGGCAGGGAACGCAACAAGCGGCATGGGCAGAGCTTAATTTGTGCCGGATCCAGCCGGATCGCGATCCGGCACCTCCGCTGTTCGATCCGGAACCTATCTTGTTGGATCCGCATCCCCCACCCCAGTAATAAATAAATAAATAAATTTAATGAATATTTTGCATTAAGAATTATCTGTTTTGTACTGTATCTTCATTGAGGTTACACCAAAATATCTTGTGTTTTAATTTAGATGCATTCTAAAGTGAATTTAGGCCACGGGAAACGGGGGGGTGGTTTGGGATCAGGTTACAAAGGCTGAGTCGCGCAATGATAACCTCCGCCGACTGTGTCGGAGGAGGTTATGTTTTCAATTGAGTTTATTTTTTATTTGTTTGTTTGTTAACAACATTACTCAGAAACTACTGGACGGATTTTGATGAAATTTTGTAGGTATGTTGGAAACAACTGTATATTCCTGACAACAATGCTGCGGTATCAGCCTAGGTTTCATTTATTTCAACATTTCGCCCCAGTACTACATGTAAACACTGATGTGGTCACGTTTTTTTTCCGTTTATGTCAGGACAGTGTTATAAAATTAAAATAAATATGACCCTGTTATGCTCAAAGTGATATTCTTTTTTTCGCGGAGGGGGGGGGGGGGGGGGGT
>SSNP01000077.1:595619-606432 GCA_006937955.1 Pachypanchax playfairii | reverse complement strand
GAGACAAAATGAGGAAAAAAAATCCAGAAAATCACATTGTCTGATTTTTAAAGAATTTATTTGCAAATTATGGTGGAAAATAAGTATTTGGTCACCTACAAACAAGTAAGATTTCTGGCTTTCACAGACCTGTAACTTCTTTAAGAGGCTCCTCGGTCCTCCACTCGTTACCTGTATTAATGGCACCTGTGTGAACTCGTTATCAGTATAAAAGACACCTGTCCACAACCTCAAACAGTCACGCTCCAAACTCCACTATGGCCAAGACCAAAGAGCTGTCAAAGGACACCAGAAACAAAATTGTAGACCTTCACCAGGCTGGGAAGACTGAATCTGCAATAGGTAAGCAGCTTGGTGTGAAGAAATCAACTGTGGGAGCAATTATTAGAAAATGGAAGACATACAAGACCACTGATAATCTCCCTCGATCTGGGGCTCCACGCAAGATCTCACCCCGTGGGGTCAAAATGATCACAAGAACGGTGAGCAAAAATCCCAGAACCACACGGAGGGACCTAGTGAATGACCTGCAGAGAGCTGGGACCAAAGTAACAAAGGCTACCATCAGTAACACACTACGCCGCCAGGGACTCAAATCCTGCAGTGCCAGACGTGTCCCCCTGCTGAAGCCAGGACATGTCCAGGCCCGTCTGCGGTTTACTAGAGAGCATTTGGATGATCCAGAAGAGGATTGGGAGAACATCATATGGTCAGATGAAACCAAAAGAGTACTTTTTGGTAGAAACTCAACTTGTCGTGTTTGGAGGGGAAAGAATGCTGAGTTGGATCCAAAGAACACCATACCTACTGTAAAGCATGGGGGTGGAAACATCATGCTTTGGGGCTGTTTTTCTGCAAGGGGACCAGGACGACTGATCCGTGTAAAGGAAAGAATGAATGGGGCCATGTATCGTAAGATTTTGAGTGAAAACCTCCTTCCATCAGCAAGGGCATTGAAAATGAGACGTGGCTGGGTCTTTCAGCATGACAATGATCCCAAACACACCGCCCGGGCAACGAAGGAGTGGCTTCGTAAGAAGCATTTCAAGGTCCTGGAGTGGCCTAGCCAGTCTCCAGATCTCAACCCCATAGAAAATCTCTGGAGGGAGTTGAAAGTCCGTGTTGCCCAGCGTCAGCCCCAAAACATCACTGCTCTAGAGGAGATCTGCATGGAGGAATGGGCCAAAATACCAGCAACAGTGTGTGAAAACCTTGTGAAGACTTACAGAAAATGTTTGACCTCTGTCATTGCCAAAAAAGGCTATATAACAAAGTATTGAGATTAACTTTTGTTATTGACCAAATACTTATTTTCCACCATAATTTGCAAATAAATTCTTTAAAAATCAGACAATGTGATTTTCTGGATTTTTTTTCCTCATTTTGTCTCTCATAGTTGAGGTATACCTATGATGAAAATTACAGGCCTCTCTGATCTTTTTAAGTGGGAGAACTTACACAATTGGTGGCTGACTAAATACTTTTTTGCCCCACTGTAAGTCTGACCAACCGTTTTTTTCACATGACTTTTTGCCCTGAGAGGCATAAAAAAAATCAGTGAGACGAAAAAGAAGTCTTTCTCCTAAAAGCTTATTTCCCCTTCAAAAATACTTTTTAGAAATCTATTTTACCCTATCTTTTTTACCCAGTAGGTCTCCAAATAAAACAATTTTTTTGGAGACCTACATTTTTATAGTATTTTTTTTGGTAATACCTCCTCTGGCCACAAGGGGCGAATGCACCCCTAGCCCTCCCTAAGATCAACTACCACAATCAAGAAGACTCGGTCATCTCCATGTCACTTTAATACAAGTTATATTTGTTGTGTGTAAACAGGCTGTTTGTTGAGCTGTTTGACAAAAGTACACAAGGTTTCTCACTCTACCATGATTGTTTTAACTTTAAAATATAAGTTTTCCTTCATTTTTTCTATTGAGTTAAAGCATCTTCATGTCAGCAGATGGTGATGTGGAGATCCTTTAGACAACAAACAGCTTCAGCTAGTAAAACGAGAGTTACGTATGTAACTACGGTTCTATGAATTCTGGATGACTGCCAGAGGGTGGTGCTTATTACCTGGATATCTTTGTGTGCGCAGCACAGAGGTTCAAGTTCATATACCAACAAAGTCACTCCATTGGATGTGACTGGGGTGACGTCATGGTAGCCTATATATACTTGTGTCACCCAAGCCACGTTTCTTTTTCGGAGTACTACAAGGACTCAGAGTGACAGGTAACTCTGGCGGTCATCTGGAATTCATAGAACCGTAGTTACATATGTAACTCTCATTCTATGTCATTCCTTCTGACCGCCAGAGGGTGGTGCTTAGCTCCTGGATGACTTGATACAAACAAGGTCATGAAGATTCTGACTCACCAACCTGTGTTGCGGATGGATGAAGCAGACAGTACCGCTGTGGCCAACCAACAGCACTCTGTGGTTGCTGTTCTTGATCCTGTGAAGTGTCAGCATTAGTATTGGCAGAGAGGGAAAGGCATACAGGAGTCCGTTTGGCCATGGGTGTGCCAGAGCATCTTGCCCTAATGAACTCTCTGGTTCAGATAGAGAAAACCACAGGGGACACTGCGTTGTGGTGCCGGAGGCAAAGAGGTCCACCTCTGCCATGCCGTACCTCCACCAGATCATTTCAACCACAGTCGGGTTCAGACGCCACTCTCCTGGTGGTTTTTGCCTGGAGAGTATATCCATGGCAGAGTTCTGTATGTCAGGCAGGTGAGCTGCTTTGAACCTCCAAAGGTGGGGTAAAGCCCACAGCAGGAGCTTCCGAACCTCTACCAGCGAGTGAATAGATCTGGTGCCTCCCTGGTGATTAATGTGGAAGGCTGTGGCTGTGTTGTCCGACCAGGACTAGGACATCTTTCCCTTCCAGGGCAGGCAGGAAATGCTTGAGAGCTAGTTGAACCGCACGTAGCTCCAGAACATTTATGTGCAGATGTTTCTCCTGGAGGCTCCAAACACCTCTGACCATTCTGTGGTTCCACACAGCCCCCCAGCCAGAGAGAGACGCATCTGTGACCACAACTTCCCGACAAGAGGAAAGACAGCCTCAAGGGACCCCCCTTCAGATAAAGTCTCTGTTCCCTCAGGGCTCATGGCATCTCAGGCACTGACTGGAGAGTCCAACAAGTCTGTGCTGGTGCTGTTTGGGATGGAGGCCGAGATTGTATACCCAAATCTGTAGGGGGCACAAGGACAGAAGCCCTAAAGGTACCACTAAGGACATGGCTGTCAGTTTGCCCAGCAACTGCAGAAGCAGACCGTAGGGCAACCCCACACGCTGTAGGACCCGAGAGACCAGAGAAACCACATCCTCTACTCTCTGTGGAGATGGGGAGGCAGTCATAGTTAGAGAGTGAAGAGCAATCCCGATGAAGTTCACTCGACAGCTCGGTACCAGGGAACTTTTTGCAAAGTCCACTGTTAGGCCTAGCTGAGACACATGGTCTCGTAGGACGTGTCGTTCTGTGCCTGCTGCTGAGATGGAGCACACACAAGCCGTTCCAGGTATGGAAGGATCCACATTCCCCAAGCCTGCAGGGGCGCTAGTGCTGCAGCCACACACCTGGTGAAGGTACAAGGAGCGAGAGAAAGACCAAAGGGAAGGACTTTGAATTGGTAAGCCTTATCTTTGAAGGCAAAGTGTAGAAATTGCCTGTGGCGCGGGGTCACAGGCACATGGAAATATGCGTCTTGTAGGTCGACACGTGAACCAATCCCCCTGCGAGATTGCATGGATGACAACCACCGTCCAAAGCATGTGGAACTGCAGAGTCTTGAGGTACTGGTTCAGGTGTCTGAAGTTGAGGATGGGGCGAAACCCGCCATCCGTCTTTGGTACAAGGAAGGAAATTGAATAGAACCCGTTGAGCCAGTCTGGACCATGAACAGGCTCTATTGCTCCTTTTCCTAACAGCTCCAATATCTTCTGTCTAATAGCTGCAGACCTCAACAGTCGGCAGGGCTCTGGTTGCATAGTGTAAGGTGGGGGCACGTCTGAGCTGCGGTCGGTCAGGCCCGTGGAGGTCCACAAACTGCTGCCTAGATTTATGAGCCTCGACAGCACGCTCCAGGGTCTGTTGAGCTGCAGGTCCAAACATTTGGCCCGGGATCACAGGCAGTGCACGGAGCGTACCCCTGAAGGATTCTGACAGGACTGTGCCAACCCCACCTGACGCTAATCAAGGGTGAGGGTTGACATCAGCCTACCAAGTTCACTGGACATTTAGGCAAATGTCTGAAAGCATGTGTTATGCAGGCTCTGAGTTTTCTCATAAACTCTGGCCTCCTTCAGAGACCGAGAGTGGGCTAAAGCCAGGTGTGAGTAGGAGTTGCCCAGGCGAGCGATGCAAGGTCATCTGTGACCCTGCACTGGGGACGTGGGCAGTGAGCATCAGGACAGTTGGCATCCGCTGGAGCCACTAACAGGTTAGCAATGACGCTGGTCCAGCTTCCAACCAGGACTCCTGTGCCGAGATATGAGAATCCACCACAGAGGGCCCTCGGGAGCGCTCTGCATCCTCGTGGTCCTCCACGTAGATGGTGTTGTCACCCTTAAACAAGGAATCAGAGGCAGCAATTGAGATCATGTCACTTATCTGTACAGCAGTGCTGAAGGGGTGGAGCTGGTCAGTGTGGCCAGTGACAGTGGTAGGAAAAGCTACGGGGTCAACAGGTCTGAGGCTCATCTCAGCAAGATCAGAAGCCAAAGCATCAACTTTGGCTGATAAAGCATGTTCACGGTGAGCTTTCTTTGCCACCGGGGCTCCAGAAGATGCAGGCTTACAGCAGTTTTAAGCCTTGCCAGGGGTTGAGGTGGAGATGCCCTGAGGGATTCCACCTTCCACCCCAGCCAGTCTAGCTGACCTCTCTGCTTGCGGCATACAGACACAATTAGCACAGGCATTGATCGTAAGGGCATCCCTCAAGTGGCCAACCCCAAGACAGGAGGGGCACTGTAAAAGCAGATATGAATCGAAAAAGATACTCACCTGAGATAACCAGAAAGGGCACAGGGTGAGATAACAGTCAATGCCTGAAGAATTGGGGCAGACAAAGTGATCAAGGCCACAAGACACAGTCGCTGTCAAGGTAACCAAGGCATGGAGCGGGTCACACTCACAGCCAAAGAAATGAGGGCGTGGAGCGAAAAAACATGCAAACATACAAAAGGCGGTTGATGCTCACGGGCAATGTGTTATCGCCACCTGTGTAGTTTGAGAGATAAAAACTGAAAGAGAAGGTGTTGACCTGTTTTCACACCCACTATGAAGGTAAGAACAGGAGCTAAACTGTTCAACAGAAACCTCAGAAAAACTGTTTTTAATGGAAGGGACTGTATCATGCTATTTTTACAGTTTTCAACGTCTGGGATCGGCACATATATGATAAAACCTTACTGTTTGAGTTATATTCACTTAATTTGTCCTGAAATATAACTTATATTCTCGAGTTATTCTGTGACCAGGAAGTAAAACGCTCGGTTTACCTAAAACCCCGCCTCCCAATTGTGAGTGCGATTGGGCTGTTTAGAAACACTAAACAAACTCCTGTAACTCTCACAGTCAAATGCGCATTTTCGACGAGACATTTTTAGAATGAAATACAACGAAATGGAGGTGCTAATTTGTCAGAGGACGCTCGGTGGTGGAGGGAAGCACGGTCCACTCGCGATTGGATGCGAGCCAACCCGGGAGATGACACCAAGACTGGGATCGGACGGGTGAGGTGAGACCGCTACCATACTCGCTGACTGCGAGACCAGCAGCCGAGAGCGTGGCGGACTGAGAGAGAGATTGACCGGTACAGGTCTGAGGAAAAGGCTGGATTACTGAGGCGGATAAACTGCAGCACGGAGGCTAACAGGAGCTCGTGGCAAACGGGACATATGACTGAGCGCTCGCAGGGTGAGTGACTGTGTCTTTTATCCGGTGGTGGGACAGGCTGCGGTGACGTGGAGCTCAGCTGTTAAGCTGGATTCATACTGACATGTGATTAGCAGGGTCAAGTTGATAAGTCTTTATTAGCAGCTCATGCTAATAAAGAGCAGCAGGTGGTTGGATTGCGGGAACTCTGGGCTGTAGGTTAGACATCTGCCGTGATGAGCTCCTGACAAATTGTTTCGGACCTCGTACCTGAGAAAAAAGGGGGAGTGTTTTTTTTTACTACAGGGGCAGCAGGGATTGGTCAGGAACTTTCCTGATACAACACAGTGACGTAACGGGGTTCAAATTCAGCCGTTTTACATGAGCGAGTAAAGTAGCTGCTCAGAGCACAGGATTCAGGAGGATTACTCAGGAATACACGAATTAAGCCAAAAACCACTCTGGTGGTCTTTTAAATAAAGAAATAGCATCACAACATGGTTAAAAGCTCCAAAAAGTTGATTTTTCATGATACAGGATCTTTAAAAGCAGAACAGCTGATAGAGGGTTTTCACGTGACACCAGTAACTCGGAAGTCGACCATAATGGGGGAACTCCATTGTTTACAATATCTGAATTCTTGGGATGTTGCGCATTTATTTACACTTTTTTGCTTATTTGTGCAGTTCTAGTACCTTTGACAGACAGGGAACACTAAGTTCCAGGCAGTTTTCTGGGCAACATTGGACAGTACATAAAATCATTTGTGATGCATGAATTATTGCAATTAGAAATCCTTAAAGGGGTTATGACATCAAAATGCACTTTTTTGAGGTTTTTGGGGTATATCATGATGTGTTGTGCACTGATGAGGCTGTGTGAACGTCCAAAGCGAGTATCAAAGTTCCATTTTGTGGGCGGTCTGCTTTGTTTCATATTTAAAAAACGGTTGAATCGGAAAGCACCATTTTTTCCTACGTGGCATTTCATCCTACGTATTTCATAGCGTCCAATAAAAGTGCACAGTGAAGTAAACAGTCCAACCCCCCACCCCCAGCCCATACACCGGTAGCTGCATTGCGCTAGCTTGTGCTGCTGCACTTGAGAAGAGGTGGCTACGCAAACGGGGACCTGTTGTGTCCAAGGATGCTCAACCCATGCTGGAAGTTTACACTCACTCCCGAAGGATGAAAAAACAAACAGCTGTCCTTCAAAGAGCAGGTTAACTCCGTAGCTCGCTCATGTCGATTCGCGCTTTACAACATCAGGAAAATCAGAGCCTTCCTCACAGACCACACCACACAGCTTCTGGTCCAGGCCCTGGTCTTGTCCCGGATCGACTACTGCAACTCTTTGCTGGCCGGTCTTCCGGCGTCCTCGGTTAAACCTCTGCAGATGATTCAGAACGCAGCAGCACGTCTGGTCTTCAACCAGCCCAAGAGGGCTCATGTCACTCCGCTGCTCATTTCCCTGCACTGGCTTCCAGTTGCAGCACGCATCAAATACAAAGCTCTGCTTCTGGCTTACCAGACTCTAACACACACAGCTCCTACTTACCTTCACTCCTTCATCCAAACCTACATTCCCACGCGTCAGCTACGCTCAGCCGCTGAAAGACGCCTAGCGCTTCCACCACAGCGTGGCATGAGATCATGTTCCAAACTCTTCTCCTCTGTTGTCCCCCGATGGTGGAATGACCTACCAAACTCGGTCCGATCCTCAGAGTCGGCAGCTACTTTTAAGAGCAGACTTAAGACTCACCTCTTTAAAGAACACTTTCAGTCTTAATGTAGGATTAATTTATGATTTATGATAGTGATTTGAGAATTTATCTCTCACTAAAAAAAAAAAAAAAATTTTTGATACACTTGATGTATCAGCGTCGGAATTAAACTGGACTCCAAACAGTCCGCCTCCTTATATTGTTTCCTTTTCTTTGATTTCTTGCTTGTATGTTCTCTCAATGTAAGTCGCTTTGGATAAAAGCGTCTGCTAAATGACAGTAGTAGTAGTAGTAGTAGTAACAAGAGAAGAGTGGCTGAAGTTCATTTATGGAGAAGTGCCACGCAGTTATAACCTCAATTTGAAAATATGTTCAGCTCACTTCACGGAGGACTGCTTCCATAACTTGGAATTCAAGTTGGGATTGTCAAAGAAACTGATTTTAATTAAAAATTCTTTACCAACCCTGAAGGAGGCGACCACATCGTCAATACCTTTAAGTTTATTTATTTAATAAAATGCTGCCTTGCCTGATAAACGTTTGTTCGTGGTCTGAAGAGTTCATGATGCTAGCATGTGATAGCCGCTCTAGCAACAATGTCCGTGAGCAACAGGTTTATCATACCATATTGTGAATCTATTTTCATTGATAACATCTGACAGCACTGTTTATTCGCTCATGTGATTAGTTGAGTTTTATGTGTTCACCCCTCCGTCTTCCTCAGAAGACGTTTCAGGCTCGAACATATACGGTTGTAAACGTCCACTCGCCGTGTTACTGGACTGTTGATGGAGCCGAGAAGAAAGGCTTGCTGCGGGCAATGGTTGTAGCCAATCAGAGCGAAGTCAGCCAGGGAGACCCACATATCATTAATGAAAGGAACCGTGTTGCTGAGAAGAGGATTCTGACCTGCCCGTACACCCCCGCCGTGTTAGTTTTTTAATCAAATTCTTTTGTGAGTTGACATATGCGGGCATATCTACTACATGAAATAGCTTTACGCCAGTTTAAACAGTGATGTCATCACACCTTTAATAAATAAATTGAAATATTTCAATAAGCAACATTACAGCAACTTAAAGGTGGAATATGGAACCTAAACACCACAACAAATCAAATCAAAATCAATCAAATCAAAAATACTTAATTAATCCCCGAAGGGAAATTAAGTGTTCTTGTAGCTCAGTTCTTTTTCAGGAAGCTATTGTAGAAGGTTATAGGTGTGGACGGGAAGGATCTCCTGTAACAGTCTGTGCTGCAGCGGATTATGAAGAATCTTCCAGCTGACACTCTGTTGTTGAGTTACTGTGTTCTGAAGAGGATGATGAGGGTTCTCCATCATGTTCTTCATCCTCCTTTGGACAATCAACTCAAGAGACTCCAGTTCAGTCTCCAGGACAGAATCAGTCCTCCTTATCAATCTGTTCAGCCTCTTCATGTCACTTGCTCTGATGCTGCTTCCCCAACAGGTGACTACAGATGTGATCAGCTGACAAACTCCTCTTCTATTGCCACTCCTCATCAAATTACTGTCTATTCGTATTGTTTGAAAGCCAGGTAGAGCAACGCTGGAGTCCAGGATATGTTCCTTTAGCCATGTCTGTTTGTCAATATGACTGATGGAAGTGAAGGTTTAAACTTCCTCTTTCTCTCTCTGTGCTCCTGCTCTGCATCCACGTCTTCTTCTTTTTAGCTCATTAGGGATCCAGAGTTAGAATTTGAGGATTATTTCAGCCTTAGAAATGTCAGTTAGTTGCTCTTTCTTGTAAACCAGTCTCTTGTTGCCATGGTTACGCATCATAACAAGTGGCAAAAAAGTGACAAATCAAGCAAAAAACACAATGAGCACAGCACCCAAATCAGAAGAAAAGCATTTAGAAAATATTTCCAGAAGAAAAAACTTGCAAGAAATACTCAAAAAGAACAAAAAATGCTAGCAAATGCTAGCAAAGTCACAGAGCTACTCCAACAAGCTGCCACCAGTTGTAGCGCTATTCCGGAACAGAACAAAGCCTCCAGCCATCAGGATTTCAGGCTAGTGCCCCCATGTGTGCTCCAATGCTATGTTCGAGTTTTAATGCACCTTTTCCAGACACCACGACAAATAAGCCTAAAGCTGGATTCATACTAATGCAGCTTCCACGTGTCGGAGGCACGCACCGCCACGATACATCGTCGTATGGGCTCTCCAACTGCTTCGGATGATCGGATGGAGTCACACTCTATTTTCTAACTTTCTGATGGCCGCGTCGGATGACGCACGTCTGTGATTGGTCAGCCAAACAACCCAACATCATTTCCAGCACGATGTAGCTTCCCTTTAAAATTGTAAACAGCGCAAGTGTTGACAGTCTTGAAGACATGGAGCAGATCGAGGAACGTCTCGCAGAAGAAGTGAGGAAGTACGATTGTTTGTACAACTCATCTCTGAAAGAGTACAGAGATGCACAACTCAGCTTCAACTCCTGGAAGGAGATCGCTGGAACCTTGGAGTCGGAGGTTGGAGAGTGCACGAAGCGATGGAGGAAAATGAGGGACAAATTTGTCTGTATTAAAAAAAATAAGGGACGCGCCTCCTGCTGTCCTGGCGGAGAATTTCTTTGCAACAGGGTCAGGGTAGTATGAAAAGAAACTGTCTCTGTCAGTACGCCGCCATGTGGGAGCACATTTGCCTTTGCGTTAGCATTAATCCAGGTTTTTGGTGACGTGCAGGACTGCTGGCAGCCCTGTGAGACCAGAGAGTGGCTGTATGGACTTCATTATTGTTTGTCTGTGTTGAGAGCCAGATAATAACAGATAATTCAGGTGTGGTGGTTTCGGTTTTTTGTTCACTTCCGGGCGAAACTGGTGACGCGGGTTACGTAATACTCTGGCGGAAATACGTGACGCGGGTCACGTGATTTGAGGCGAAAAAAAAATCCCGTTTAAAAGCGAGTAACTTACTGTTCACGGCAGAACAAGCAGGGATTTCAGTAGAGCAAGGTAACAGATAATTCAGGTGTGGTGGTTTCGGTTTTTTGTTCACTTCCGGGCGAAACTGGTGACGCGGGTTACGTAATACTCTGGCGGAAATACGTGACGCGGGTCACGTGATTTGAGGCGAAAAAAAAATCCCGTTTAAAAGCGAGTAACTTACTGTTCACGGCAGAACAAGCAGGGATTTCAGTAGAGCAAGGTAACAGATAATTCAGGTGTGGTGGTTTCG
>SSNP01000077.1:566768-585577 GCA_006937955.1 Pachypanchax playfairii | reverse complement strand
GGGGGGGGGGGGGGGGGGGGGGGGGGTTGCAGGACCCACCCACATTGAATGGTTACGACGCCGATGACTGAGTATGTGACTGATTATTTAAATTTCTGTGTGGACAACATACGTAATTCCCACCAGAACAGTAAAGTGCTTCCCCGGCAACAAACCCTGGATCACCAGAGACCGGAAAGAACTACTGAACATGAAAAAAGAGCTTTCAGGGATGGAGACAGGGATGCATTGAAAAGTGTACAAAAAGAACTTAAAATCAAGATTAGAAGCAACAAGGAGGTGTACAGGAAAAAACTGGAGAACAAGCTCCAGCAAAACAATATAAGAGATGTGTGGTCATGGATGAAGAAGATCACAGGCTTTAAGCAGAAGGAGGATCACTTAGATGGAAGTCTGGATAAAGCCAATGAACTGAACATGTTCTTCAACAAGTTCAGTTTGGAGACAAGCTCAACATCTTCATCTCCTGCTGCAAGCCAAATAGACCTCCCACCATCCGTTTATCCACAGCTTCCCTGTCTCACCTTCTGCCTCAGTCATGAATGCTGTTTCTGGTGCTTTTCCATCATCTCCAACATCAGAAGAAGCTGGTGTCCCCATTCCCTTCACCTCCTGCCTGTCTGTATCCAGCAGTCAGGTGAAGCAGCTGGAGAGACTGAACAGGAACAAGGCAGCTGGTCCAGATGGTGTAAGCCCCAGAGTCCTAAAGGCTTGTGCAGATCAGCTTTGTGGGATTCTGCCGCGTATCTTCAACCTCAGCCTCAACCAGGAGAAGGTACCAGTTTTATGGAAAACATCCTGCCTTGTTCTAGTACCAAAGACATCTCATCCATTGTCCCCTAACGACTACAGGCCTGTTGCCCTAACATCCCACATCATGAAACTCACGTTGGTCCACCAAAATAAGGAAACAAGCATGTTTCAAGACCCACTGCAGTTTGCTTATTGCCGTGGGGTCGAAGTGGAAGACGCCATCATACACCTGCTTCAACAAACCCACTGTCATCTGGACAAAGCAGGCAGCACTATGAGAATCATGTTTTTTTATTTCTCAGATGCCTTTAACACTGAATGACTGACATTCTTCCTTCATTTCATCCCGTTAAGTCACTAATGTGCCCAGGTGCTGAGACTGATGCACAGAGTAAACCCTCTGGTCATCCAGCGTGTTTGGAGGCGAGAGACGAGAAAAACAAATACATGCATGCACATGGTTCTATATTGAGGTCGGAAAAATTATTGAGTCATTTTCATCTGTCGTGCGATTAATTGACTTATTACCATCCCAGCCCTAGTGCTGCTCAATGCTCACCTGCTACCTACAAACTGCAGTACATTTCCTGGAAGGAGGCTTGTCATCTCTCTTTGTCTCATTGGGACACAGGTTGCCACCTAGCCCCAGTCTCATTCATTTCATCTCTACATAGTTTAAAAGCACACGTTACCCGCAAAACAACACAGCATCTACAAATTGGCGTAATAAATGACAAAGCAGCCTACTCACCTACTTTTGGATCTCGATATCCACTAATTCACTGTGTCCAAGCCATCCTTTGAAAAGAGGGTCCAGCTCCCACACAGTGCGATAAACTTTTTTCCGGTGTTGCTTTGTTTTACCTTCATTCGTCTCTTTTTCTTGTAAGATTACTGCTACTTGTAGAAGCCATTGTCTCCTGAATACATTAATTAGCTAAAACTTTGGTCGGGGCCAAACAGCAAAGGGGGAGGGGAGCAGGGTGGGCTAACGCTGCATTTAACTTTACTACAATTCCTCAAGTAAGTAGGCCTAATATAGATGTGATTGGGCTATTCATTCTACAGATCCAGAGTCAGTTTTTGTAATAGGCATAATAAATTAAGCATGTAAGCACTCAGGTAGAATCTGATTTCTAAACAAACTAAACGTAAAAAGTGGGCATGGGAAAGCCACTGTGAAAGACATTTTTACTAGAGGCATTGTGAAATTATCATACATTTGGGGATTTTTAACATTATTGATTGTACATCATATAGCGTCCAAAATTATCATACAAATACAATAATTATTGTACATCTGGCAACACTTGCTCACAGTCTAGCAGATTTTGTTCACTTCCAGAATTGATTATGGCCTGTAATGAAAACAACAGTGAAACTGAAACAAAGCTTTCAGGTAAGCATAAGAGGGGCTTTTGAACAGTTCTGTGAAACTCATTTACCAGTTTTCCTCACCTATGGGCGCTGCCTTTTAACTACAACAAAGTCTCAGATTCCTACAATACAGGTCTTGTTGTCAAGACCTAAAATGTCACTGATGTTCCTCAGGGGACAGCTGTCTGTCCCCAATCTGCACTGGTTCTGGTTTGGCAGGAGAGTTTGCCAGGTCAGACACAGGAGTTAAGGTCAGAGGGAGAGAAGATGGCTGGGTATGGTGAGGTTGAAAGTTTATCTCTCTTTGACGTTAATGTAATCTATTGTCAATTTGAATGTCTAAAGAAATAAACTTATCAAGACTAGCTGGATCATCTTGTGTCGAGAATCGATCCCCTACATTCTCATTCAATGAGTGATAGAATTAACTCTTTAAAGCTTACTCATGCCAGCTAGTGTGGGCTTCAGTGGTTTGTGAACTGTTTCAAAGTCATTAGTTTCCTTGCAGTTTCATGCAGGGTGGTTGAAAACTTTTTAAAACTCCTTGATATCATAAAGAATAATCTCTAAATTGAGAAATTCAGTTACCCCTCACTCTGTCGGAGAACATAGCCATGTAAAGAATTAATTACAATGGTAAGCCGAGAGATGTGGGATTGAGAAGACCTGAGTGCATGAGAACAATAGGAATTACACTGAAGCATGAAACCAAAAAGTGTATCTGACTCATGCTCAAAATCATCTGGGTAGGAGCAGATGTCATAGATGGAGTTGGGGGTTGAATGACAGCGGGGGCTAGAGGACACTTGCTGTCGCGGATGTAGAATGTTTTTGGCTAATCCTGGGCGATGGTGGTGGTCGGAGGGTCCGGTGCCTGTTTGGTGGTGCTCGGAGGGGTCAGGTGCCTGTTTGGTGGTGATCGGAGGGTCCGGTGCCTCATTGGTGGTGCTCGGAGGGTCCGGTGCCTGATTGGTGGTGCTCGGAGGGGTCAGGTGGCTGTTTGGTGGTGGTCGTAGGGTCCGGTGCCTGATTGGTGGTGCTCGGAGGGTCCGGTGGCTGTTTGGTGGTGGTCGGGGGGTCAGGTGCCTGTTTGGTGGTGATCGGAGGGTCCGGTGCCTGATTGGTGGTGCTCGGAGGGTCCGGTGCCTGATTGGTGGTGCTTGGAGGGTCCGGTGGCTGCTTGGTGGTGCTCGGAGGGGTCAGGTGGCTGTTTGGTGGTGGTCGTAGGGTCCGGTGCCTGATTGGTGGTGCTCGGAGGGTCCGGTGGCTGTTTGGTGGTGGTCATAGGGTCCGGTGCCTGATTGGTGGTGCTCGGAGGGTCCGGTGCCTGATTGGTGGTGCTCGGAGGGTCCGGTGCCTGATTGGTGGTGCTCGGAGGGTCCGGTGCCTGATTGGTGGTGCTCGGAGGGGTCAGGTGCTTGTTTGGTGGTGATCAGATGGTCCGGTGGCTGTTTGGTGGTGGTCAGAGGGTCCGGTGGCTGTTTGGTGGTGGTCGGGGGGTCAGGTGCCTGTTTGGTGGTGATCGGAGGGTCCGGTGCCTGATTGGTGGTGCTCGGAGGGTCCGGTGGCTGTTTGGTGGTGGTCATAGGGTCCGGTGCCTGATTGGTGGTGCTCGGAGGGTCCGGTGCCTGATTGGTGGTGCTTGGAGGGTCCGGTGCCTGATTGGTGGTGCTCGGAGGGGTCAGGTGCTTGTTTGGTGGTGGTCTGAGGGTCAGGTGCCTGTTTGGTGGTGATCGGAGGGTCCGGTGCCTGATTGGTGGTGCTCGGAGGGTCCGGTGCCTGATTGGTGGTGATCGGAGGGTCCGGTGGCTGTTTGGTGGTGTTTGGAGGGTCCGGTGGTGTCTGGCAGCCGCATCTCTGTCAGTGTGTGTTCCAGGACAGCTGTGGCTACAACGTGTGTAGTTTATCACCAAACGTGTGAGTGTGAATGATGAACTGTAGTGTGAAGCGCTTTGGGAGTCATCTGACTTTGGAAATGCATCTATACAAGTAGCCTACCGACATTTACTATTTTAACAACAAACTGAGAAGGAGATGTTTTTTTAAAGCAGAGGACAGTGAATACTTGCGAGGGAACAGCTGGGGAAACCAGCATAGAGACTAATCAGATAGAATGTCAAACACATGTGACCAATCAGAAATACTTACAGAGGAAATTAATAAGTGGTCAACGGGAGACTTAATACAGAGAGACCAGTACAGATCTAAAAATAAGAACCAGAGTTACAACAGCAATCCTAGTGAACCACAAAAAAAGGAAAATCTCTGACTAAAACATACATTAAACAGGAAACAATAAGAATTTCACAGCAAGACACAGGAAGAACCAACAAGTCAAACAGAAAGAAGCAATACAGCTATATAGAAAAATGAAATCACAGGCACATCCTGGAAACAACACTCAAAATAAAGCAAAAACAAACTCCCAATTCACAAACCTGAAGACTGAAGAAGCTCCCAGAACCCTGATGCATAAAGATTAAGACACCATCTTTATGCAGCTGCATCGAAGTGTTGGATTGTTCAACTCAAAAATCTTAAATTAAACTCTCGTTCTCTTCAAGTCAAGCTGATCCAAAAATGAGTTTAGCTCGATGCATAACTTTTGAAAGTGTATTATATTTTATATATTTTCATACATTTCTTTTGTCTCATTTGTTCTTTTTCTTGAAGGAATATGTCCATCATATTGTTTGATCCCTAAATACTCGTGTAGATTTCAGTTTAAATGTAAACCGGTCAACCCCTTGTGGTCCCACTGCAGATTTACTTGTATTTTTCTGCAACACAAAACTTTTCAAAACTCCAGCTTTCATTATTTGAAGCATTAATTAAGAACTTGATGATAATTAGGTCCATAACAGACAAAAACACAGTGTTACATTTATACTCAAAGGACACACATTCAACACTCACTTTTATTTATGAATCTTCACAGAATGAGAGATTTTTTCAGGTTATACGATAAAACCAACATGTTGTAAATTTAAAAACACACAGGTCTAATTTGATGCACACAGAGACGCACATGCACACCTGCAGTGCACAGTTTGTCTCCACCAGCTCGGTGACAATCAGATGGGTCAGATAGATCTCTCATTCTCATGTGTGTGTGTCCCCCCCCCCTCCAGACATGCTCAGTGTGAGGTAGGGGCCGTGAGAGATTCAAGACATTATTGAAAGATCATATGGGATGACTGAGGAATCCCATTACTTGTTGATTAAGTATTGATCCCAAACTGTCCAGGTATTAACAAGTAAGCTAATATAGGCTGACCCATGGGACCAGTGGCTTGGGGGGGTGTTTGTCTGTCTGCGTGTGCAACTGTTCATGTGGAGTGACTGAGTGAAAGAATAGACAAAAACATGGCAGTGTGCCTGAAAGTGTGACAGGCCGATGGAAAAGGAGAGAAAGAAATGATTACAATAAAGACTGATGGAGAGAGACAGAGATTAAAGTTCAAGATGACACCGAGCCAAAGTGGAGAGAGAGCTGACTACACCAAGAAAACGTGGAGTGAGCCAAGTGTTAACAGGTCAAAAGAAGAATGAAAAATAAGAGCGAGGTCCTTGGATGAAGGGGGAGTTAGACTGAGAGCTGTACAGCTAGAAGAGATGCTCAAGGCTTTGGTTGAAATGTCACGCGCGTACAGAAGAGTGGAGATCAATTCCTTCATTACTCTCTGCTCTCACCATTACCATCATCACATGGCATTTCTATCCTGAACTGATGATCCTTGGATTGCTTAAAAACAAGAATCCCTTTACAGGCTCCATGATACAAACTCCAGTTTCTTAATGCCTCTGTAAATTACAAAGAAACATCATTAAACAATTCAACAAAGGCAGAAAATGAAAAATAAGAAATACTAATACTGATAATGATAAGATGGGACATGAAGAATGAGCTGCAGGCAGAACAAAGTAACCACAACACATCTTCAGACATGTTCAGGAAGAGGGGATCAAAAAAAGAGTGAAGGAGCACAAGGTCTTAAGAAACACTGCATGAAGACACCAGTATATGAATAAGGTTTCTGTTGCTCTGTCATAATTATGGGTTTTGAGTTATTATTCTTGCCAAAGTTTCCTGTGATTTTATTTTTCAAGTTTTGTGTTTGGATTTGCTTTTGGTTCATTCACTGTTCTTTATTTCTAGTCAGGATTTTTGTTTTTTTCTTTGCATCTTCATGTCATGTTGTGGTTTATTGGTTTTTAGTAATCTTTGGTCTAACTCTTATGTATGTACTCATCTTGGTTCTGTTTTAATACCTTCTGTGTTTGTAATTGTAGTCATTGTTTAATATTAGAATCACGTCAGTATTTTCCTGTGATCCATGTTCAAATCAGTATAAATAACTTTTCTGCAGTCATGTCTCAGACAGCCGTTGTTGGAACCTGTGTTCTGTAGAAATATGCTACCTGTTGAGATGTGCTACCGATTCCTTCTGCACATGAACCGTTCTACAGTCTTGAGTTCAATAAACAAATTTATTGTTTATATTTGTTTCTATATTTTTCCATAAATACATTTTATCAATCAAATAAATTCTCCAGGACAGAAACACTAAATATGATGTTATTTTTACTTTCTTTACATCGTCAGAGCAACAGGCAAATGTTTGGACACACCCAGAGAAGAAGGACCCAACAATGGCTGATAAGGACCCAGAGGATTTTTATATAGAAAATATCAGGAAGGATCATAAAAATATGTTTAAATAATTAACAGGAAACACTCACTATAAACAAGAATACTGTATAAACTTCTAATAACACCTCATTATGAAATAAGTTGTTATTTCGTACTATGGAGGCATTTTTCATCAGGGCAGCATAAATCATCAGAACACCACTTCCTGCTGAGACCTGAATTACTGAAGTTATTAACTGTAATATAGGAGGACCAGAGACGTCCAGAGTGTCTCATATGAAGCTGTTTTTAGGTGTGTATCCGCTTAGACAAGTTTCATAACAGCTTAAACCTTTACAAGTTATTTTGTTCTGCTTTAAGTAATCCCTTCTTGCTGCCATGTGATGTTTTACCTTTATTCAATGTAGTTTATTGTGGTTGTTCCTCGAGTCCCCAAGTTCTACCTACACCTACGTCCTTTTTTCACACCACAACTCGATGTGGTCTTCACAGCATTCTTCATCTTGTCTTGGTATCTCATCAAATCTCACCTTTTCCATTATCCTCTGATTTCTGCCCTTTAATTCGTTCTCACAGAATTTCTTAGGAAAACGTTCGTCCAGCTTTCATCCTGTCATGAGTGATGTTGATGTTTTCGTACCAAAAGTTGGAGTTAAAAGGAATTTGGTAAAATGTTCGGTTGATTTAGCAGATGGCATCAACAATGTAGCTCTTAGAGGTCAAGATTCTATTTACTTTTACTGCTTTAGATGTCAGATCTTAATTATTTAACCCACTGTAGAAGTAGATTGTTAATAGAATTAGACCTTATAAGAACCAGTGTGTCAGAAATAAAACAGTTTTAGAAATAAATGTTTAGAGAGTATCTGTCAGGTTAAACACAACTTTGCACCTTTATACAGAAAAAACTAAAAAAAAAAAAACTTATTCATTTTAAGCATGTTTTTTCTACTTGATGTAAGTTTAAGCACGTGCACTAGAAAGCCAGGTTCAGCTGTAAGAAGACGGGACGAACGAGTGAAACACTTTCACACTCAGGCAGAGAAAACATGGACTAAAGCAAGTTGACCAGGAGGAGTTTAAAATCAACTTGGATTTCAACTCAGAACCAGACAGACTAGAACCAAAACCAGACAATTAAGAACCTGCAGCCAGACAGTTTAGAACCTGCTGCTAGACGGTTTAGGAACTGCAGCCAGATGGTTTAGAACCTGCTGCCAGATGGTTTAGAACCTGCAGCCAGACGGTTTAGAACCTGCTGCTAGACGGTTTAGGAACTGCAGCCAGATGGTTTAGAACCTGCTGCCAGATGGTTTAGAACCTGCAGCCAGACGGTTTAGAACCTGCTGCCAGACGGTTTAGAACCTGCATCCAGACGGTTTAGAACCTGCATCCAGATGGTTTAGATCCTACATCCAGGTGGTTTAGAACCTGCAGCCAGATGGTTTAGAACCTACATCCAGATGGTTTAGAACCTGCATCCAGATGGTTTAGAACCTGCATCCAGATGGTTTAGAACCTGCATCCAGATGGTTTAGAACCTGCATCCAGATGGTTTAGAACCTACATCCAGATGGTTTAGAACCTGCATTCAGATGGTTTAGAACCTGCATCCAGATGGTTTAGAACCTGCTGCTTGATGATTTAGAACCTGCTGCTTGATGGTTTAGAACCTGCATCCAGATGGTTTAGAACCTGCAGCCAGATGGTTTAGAACCTGCATCCAGATGGTTTAGAACCTACATCCAGATGGTTTAGAACCTGCATCCAGATGGTTTAGAACCTGCATCCAGATGGTTTAGAACCTACATCCAGATGGTTTAGAACCTGCATCCAGATGGTTTAGAACCTACATCCAGATGGTTTAGAACCTACATCCAGATGGTTTAGAACCTGCATTCAGATGGTTTAGAACCTGCATCCAGATGGTTTAGAACCTACATCCAGATGGTTTAGAACCTACATCCAGATGGTTTAGAACCTGCATCCAGATGGTTTAGAACCTACATCCAGATGGTTTAGAACCTACATCCAGATGGTTTAGAACCTGCATCCAGATGCTTTAGAACCTACATCCAGATGGTTTAGAACCTGCAGCCAGATGGTTTAGAACCTACATCCAGATGGTTTAGAACCTGCTGCTTGATGATTTAGAACCTGCATCCAGATGGTTTAGAACCTACATCCAGATGGTTTAGAACCTGCATCCAGATGGTTTAGAACCTACATCCAGATGGTTTAGAACCTGCATCCAGATGGTTTAGAACCTGCTGCCAGACGGTTTAGAACCTGCAGCCAGACGGTTTAGAACCTGCTGCCAGACGGTTTAGAACCTGCATCCAGATGGTTTAGAACCTACATCCAGATGGTTTAGAACCTGCATCCAGATGGTTTAGAACCTGCATCCAGATGGTTTAGAACCTGCTGCCAGATGGTTTAGAACCTGCTGCCAGATGGTTTAGAACCTGCATCCAGATGGTTTAGAACCTGCTTCCAGATGGTTTAGAACCTGCATCCAGATGGTTTAGAACCTGCATCCAGATGGTTTAGAACCTGCATCCAGATGGTTTAGAACCTGCTGCCAGATGGTTTAGAACCTGCTGCCAGACGGTTTAGAACCTGCAGCCAGACGGTTTAGAACCTGCAGCCAGACATTAGTCTCCTTCCTCTACTGCAGTCAACTTCAATCAAGATCAAAGCGAATGAAATCAAAACTTTTCTTTTAATTAAACATATTCTGATGAACTTGTTAAGTGTGCAGCCATCAGTCTATCCAAAGTAAACTCCAGCAAACTTTCTACAGAATTCGATATCACCTGCTCTTCTTTCTTTTTTTATCTTTTACCTGAAGCCACAGTAAATAATTCATTTTTCATTAAAAACTCATTATCACTAAAAACCCTCCGTTTATATCATCACAGAGTAAATGCAAAGAGAGAGGTGAAATCTGTGTCTGTGTGTGTGTGTGCGTGCGTGTGTGTGTCTGTGTGTGCGTGCGTGCTTGTGTGTGTGTGTGTGCGTGCGTGCGTGTGAGTGTCTGTGTGTGCGTGCGTGTGTGTGTGTGTGTGCGTGCGTGTGTGTGTGTGAGGGAGAGACAAAGAAATAATGGAGTTGAAATATGAGGCAAAGCCATAAATAGATTGTGTGCTCTAATGTGATTGTCATCCTGCGGTTGCTCTTTGTCTGCAGAGAATGTAGAGTGATGAGTCCAATGAGAGAGAGATCAATGAACGACAGAGAGAGGAGAGAAGGGAGGGTGGTGAAAGATGACTGAAGACAGAGGGAGTGATGACCAGCTCTTCTCCATGCATGAGTGTGTGTGTGCGTGCTGCATGTTGAGACGGTGAGAGCTTATGTATCACCCTGTTTTCATATGCAGATCAGTTCTTGTTATTATTCACTGTTCACAAGATTTACTGCATGTTGATTTATGTGAATATCTATAAAGCCTCTGTGTCACTTGACGCTCCTTCTTAGATGCTCATGTTGAATAAAACCTTGGACAGGTTTGAAATTATTTTTGGATATATAATTACCCTAAAACGTCTCATGTAGCATCAGGACTGGAATGACTGGACCCACTAGGGTCCGACAGGACAGGAAGAATCACTGCACCCTCCACATCAGCTGATAAAGCCAATGGCTAATCAAGCACACATTCATGTCTAGATTTTTTCTTAATTATGACAGTTGTATTTATTCACATTTACCTTTAATCAATAACACATTTATATTAATGTGTTTGTGGAAAATAGTTAAGATTTAAACAGCAAATAGCAGCATGTTCAACACAAACGCTGCACTGTCATTTACAAACCATGTTGTGTTTAACAGCTGTTTAAGCTTATAGACTAGACTTTTTCAGACTAGAGTATTACACTGGAGTGGATTTTCTTTGCCTTCCCGTCCCACTCCCATTGACAAAAATCCTCCTGTCCCATCCCAGAGAGCAAGGGAAAACAAAATTCCCTCCCATCCCAATCCCAGGAAAATAATTCCCGCCCACTCCCAGTCCCGCGGAGTCACGTGACCCACTGAGATCCCCAAAAATTGTCAATCTCTACTGCATATATAAACTGATTCAGTGATTCATCTGACTGTCTCTGGCATTTGTTGGGTTGTAAAAGAAGGAATCTGGTTGGTTTCACCTTCAGACTCTTTGTTTTTCATTTAAATTTGGGGTGCAGAAATCCACTTGTCCCAGAGGTCCAGCTAGGGTTGTCAACTCCCAGCAAAAAAAATAGGGACCCACCCCCCACCTCATGATACTTAATCAACGTAATTTACTTCAATACACGTGTAAAACAAATGTACAGAAATCAGTTATTTTTTTAACAATAATTAAATAGATTCAACATCTTTCTTCAACAGAATTTCAGACTGCACAGATGGTACCTTCCCAGAGGAAAAGTACTATAGATTACTAGGGTATATTAGATTTAGTATTTAGTATATACAATAATGGATTTCTTTACATTTAACATCAGATGACCACTTTAATTGTACGATTCAGATAATTATTGATTAAAAACTAGACATTTTAAAAGAGAATAATAAAGACTAAATGTTGTGATCCTGATGGTTTAGTTCCATTTAGTGTGTCTTCTCCTACTCGTTTATTCTATCTGTGGTTTTGTTTTCCTCTGGGTTGTGTTATAGGTTTGTTTTGGGCCATTTGCTCCTCCTTCTGCTCCTTTATGTCCTCCTTTGTCTGGTGCTCGTCAAAGATTCCCTGCTCATCTCACTTTTGGATTTTGACCTCCTCTTTGCTCCCGTCTCCCACAGTAAGTTTATTTTCTCATTGTTTGCTGCCTCATCAGCCTGTTTATTTTATTATTATTAATAAAGTGTTTAATTTAGTTCCTGGCTCCCGTCTCCTGCATTTGGGTCCAACACTTATAACACAGAATGTGACACGAAACATTTCTTTGGGCCCCCCACTTCCCTGTTACTTTACCTGGACCCCTGGCAAGACTTTGCAAGACCCGCCCCTGTACAGAACCAGCTGTCAGGTAGAAAAGGATCCTGGTGTTTGTCTCTCAGAAACAGTTTAGAACTTCTGTTTAACTCATTCATGTTATATAAAAGATAAATCTGTTTCTCCATCACCTGTTCAGCTCTGATGATTCAGTACAGACATCTCCTGGTTTCATCTTCATGTTTCCTTCTCACCAGATATCCAAACCGATCATGTCCAGCAGCTTTTACAGCTGATCAGATCAACAAGAGGAGGGGAGAGATATTGAGAGAAGAAGAGACAGCTCTGTCTCAGCGTTGTCTGTTTATCTCATTCTAGTTTAAATATGGGACGAATACGGGAAATACGGGATCCTTTACATCTCAATACGGAACGCGTAATATTTTCTCTGAATACGGGACGATTCAGTTTATTACAAAACAGTTGACAACCCTACGTTCAGCAAACTGTCATCGACAACTCTAATAAAATTCTTTAAAGTCTCAGACTTCCATGACAGCGTTTTTGTGGTGATCCGGGGATTTTTTATCTTTAATTTGCTGCTCCAACTCGTCTTTCTTCCTGTCCGTTATTTGTTTTAAATGTGGCGGCTCGCGGCTGTCCAATGAGCATTGCATGATGATGTACTCTGTTAGGCGTTTGTCATGTGACTTAATTAGCCCCAAGTCAGACAGAAATAGCCACATTTAAATTAATATGACACATTAATTTAAATAATCAAACTGTTCATGCTGAAGGTGAACCTAAACATGTGTTATTTTTATTCCCGTTCCCGCCCACTCCCATTGATGAATATTCTTGTACTGTCCCAGTAACGTAGTTATAAAAAACTTAAATCCCATTTCACCTGAATCCTGTGGGAATCACATGACCCACTGGGATCCCAAAAAAGCCTCTATTTCAGACTGGTACAGTGTTACACAAAGTCTGAAATGCTGATTGCAGAAAGTTCCTGGTTTGAAGGCCAAGAACTAAAGTTTAAAGACTCCCTTTAACACTCAGCTTCAAACTTTCCCTTTTACTCAACCCTATATGTTAGCTTACGCAGACCCGGCGCCAGGACAATTTAGATGGGGGGGCAGCAGTTTATTTGGGGGGGGGGGTTACAGTTTTTATTTAACCCATTAGTGTTTTTACCTCCTGTTGGCAGTATGTTACATATTTCTGGGCCAAAACTGCCCTTTTTGACACTATGTCCATATTACACATTTATATTTAAAAAGGGACTGGCTGAAGAAGGTTCTGGAGTTTTTCTGAAAAATCGCTCTGTTCTAGATCGGTAGTCAGAACGTTTTTGTTCTCCAAAAGGAGCCGCCGTTGAACCACTGCCAAGACCCTGCTGTGTATCTGCTTTGTGTATTTGAGTGAGCCATCTTCCTTGATAGAAGATCTTTGGTTAAGTCGTGCTGATTCAGAGGGACATGAACAGATGTAGCGAATCAACCGGTTTTTGTTGCTCGCACGCAAACCAGTTAACAACAACAACAAACAGAAAACACAACAAGCCCTGCTTCTTCCATGTCGATTTTTTTGATATTTTTCTGCTGCTTTATCTGTGTGATGCTACTCCCTGCTGAACCTGCCTTGATGCACTCCGAAAGAAAAATAACAGAGCCATTATCTAGAACAAAAACAATCCTTTTATGTTCAGTTAATGTACTCCAACAAAGTAGTCATCCTCAAGTTAGTTCTCCCACTAAAAACCTCTTGTGTGTATTTCTCTGAATGTTTACATTATGACTACCAGTTAACACGAGCTTCTTCTTCTTCTTGATAATCATTCACAACTAGCAAACAAGGAATTAGTGCGTTACTGCCACCAACTTGCTTGAGGTGAAGAATGTCATTCAAATGACGGTGGTGGACGGGGAGTGACGAGTTTTACCCACAATGCACTTTGAGCCAAAATCGGTGATTCAGTTTTAAATTTGCGCATCATAACTCAACATGTGAGAGTGAAAATAAAGTCAGTAATGCAGCACAACATTTTATTGAATATTTTACACGAACTACATCACTGAAGTCAGTCGTTCTCGTAAAGTTTTTGGCAACCATGACTCAAACCTGACTGGGTAACTGATAAAAGCTCTGCATAGATCTGATTTTAGTTTGATAAACTGATCTCAACCTCCATGTTCTTCTGGTATTCAGTTTTAAAACAGCCAGCTTGCCTATAGCTTTTCTCTAATGCATATGAATGTGGATGAGGCACGACTCTCACATCACACTTCTGAGCTGGGCCCATCATGGACGGGCCTGATTCGTGAATGGGCGGGCCCGGCCCGCCCAGGCCCGCCCATGACGCCGGGCCTGAGCTTACGCCATTCTGATCCATCCCTTTAGTTATGCTTCTATATTCTCAGACTGCTGGAGGTTCTCCTGATCCGTCCCTTTAGTTATGCTACTATAGTCTCAGACTGCTGGAGGTTCCCCAGATCTATCCCTTTAGTTATGCTACTATAGTCTGTGTGTGTGTGTGTGGGGGGGGGGGGTTTGTATTTCTGACCTCCTGAGGACCAGTTTCCTGACTTTTACTATCTTTCTGGGGTCCGAGGGTTCTTGTGGGGACCGAAGCCTGGTCCCCATGAGGGGGACTCCCCTTTTTAGGGTTAGGGGTTAGGTTTATAGGTATGGTGTGAATAGAGTTTTAGTTAGTTATAGATCAGTAATGGTTAAGGTTAGTAAAAGGGTTTGGGTTAGGTATAAATCTAGTTACTAAAATCAATGGAAGTCAATGGACGGTCCCCATAAGGATAACAAAACACACTTGTGGGTGTGTGTGTGTGTGTGTGTGGTGTGTGTGTGTGGTGTGTGAGTGTGTGTGTGTGTGTGTGTGTGGGGGGAATTCAAGTCAATGGACGGTCCCCATAAGGATACCAAAACAAAAGTGTGTGTGTGTGAGAGAGAGAGACTGAGCGTGCCAGTGTTTGTCATTCACCATGTTTTGTGTCCAGTCAATAAGGCTGCATGATTATTCAGGTGAGCTTCAGGTTTAGCTCTCTGCTCCTCATTGACTTGATAAAGGTTTTAGTGCTGTTAAGAAGCTGACACACTTCATTATGGTGAACATTCCTCTATTGATTAAACCATTGCAAGGTCTGGCTTTATTCTCTCAGGAAGGATCTCCTCAATAATAACAATACTGGGCTTGTACACAGACACTGAGCTTTTACTCTTCCACACAGCTGGACGGGAACTTTTAAAGCTGATTAGAATTTGAGTTTTAACTGTGAAACGCTGAGGGACAGTTTCTCCTTCTTCAGATGTAGTTCCACATTTACAAACTTTTAGTATGTGTATGTCCAAATGAAATCATGATGGAGGGCGAGAGTAAAAGTTACATAAAACATCAGTGGATAAAATCAAAATTAAAATGAACTCCATTTGACAGTAACAATTATTCATTGTATCCAACTTTATACTTTAGAGGTGAAATGAATCCACTCAGACTTTAAAATGTACTTGGAGTTTGTATACCCCCCAACCTACAAAATTATTTCTCCATATTAAATTAAACAATTTCTTATGTATTTTTCTTTTACTATAACATTTCCCACAAGAATCTAAAAAGTCCTAAACTAAAAAACATCTCTCTCTACTGGGGGTTGGTCTGAGGATGGATGAGGTCCCTACCCTGGCCTGCCTCTGTGGGGGTTTCATTACGACCCCCACTTGTTCTTACCGCTGTGCAGGGTGTTGGGGTACAGCCCTGTGTCTGTCACACTGGTGGGGGGTGGTGAGCTGGACTCTTTGGTGCAGGCGGGAGCCTACTCAGGGGCGAAACTGGCCCCCGGATCACTGGACCCTTGTCTGGCCCAATGCTAGAGGGCAGTGTGCTGGGTTGGGGGGCTCTCTGGCCCGTGTCCTATTGGGGCATCATTCTGCTGGGGGCACAGTTCTCTGCTCTCTTGTAGACATCCCCTCTGCATTGAACCTGCAGCTGCTTTGTGTCCTGGTGTTCGAACAATCATCTCATCTTGAATGTGGACAGGACAAAGGAGATGATTGTAGATTTTAGGAAGAGCAGCAACATACCAAGATCCTTCCCGTCCACAGCTAGAACCCTCTACAGGAGATCCTTCCTGTCCACAGATAGAACCCTCTACAGGAGATCCTTCCCGTCCACAGCTAGAACCCTCTACAGGAGATCCTTCCTGTCCACAGCTAGAACTCTCTACAGGAGATCCTTCCTGTCTACAGCTAGAACCCTCTACAGGAGATCCTTCCCGTCCACAGCTAGAACCCTCTACAGGAGATAGATCCTTCCCGTCCACAGCTAGAACTCTCTACAGGAGATCCTTCCTGTCCACAGATGGAACCCTTTACAGGAGATCCTTCCTGTCTACAGCTAGAACCCTCTACAGGAGATCCTTCTGTCCACAGCTAGAACCCTCTACAGGAGATCCTTCTTGTCCACAGCTAGAACCCTCTACAGGAGATCCTTCTTGTCCACAGCTAGAACCCTCTACAGGAGATCCTTCTGTCCACAGCTAGAACCCTCTACAGGAGATCGTTCCGGTCCACAGCTAGAACCCTCTACAGGAGAACCTTCCCATCCACAGCTAGAACCCTCTACAGGAGATCCTTCCCGTCCACAGCTAGAACCCTCTACAGGAGATCGTTCCGGTCCACAGCTAGAACCCTCTACAGGAGAACCTTCCCATCCACAGCTAGAACCCTCTACAGGAGAACCTTCCCATCCACAGCTAGAACCCTCTACAGGAGATCCTTCCCGTCTACAGCTAGAACCCTCTACAGGAGATCGTTCCGGTCCACAGCTAGAACCCTCTACAGGAGATCGTTCCGGTCCACAGCTAGAACCCTCTACAGGAGAACCTTCCCATCCACAGCTAGAACCCTCTACAGGAGAACCTTCCCATCCACAGCTAGAACCCTCTACAGGAGATCCTTCCCGTCCAAAGCTAGAACCCTCTACAGGAGAACCTTCCCATCCACAGCTAGAACCCTCTACAGGAGATCATTCCCGTCTACAGCTAGAACCCTCTACAGGAGATCCTTCTGTCCACAGCTAGAACCCTCTACAGGAGATCCTTCTTGTCCACAGCTAGAACCCTCTACAGGAGATCCTTCTTGTCCACAGCTAGAACCCTCTACAGGAGATCCTTCTTGTCCACAGCTAGAATACTCTACAGGAGATCCTTCCCGTCTACAGCTAGAACCCTCTACAGGAGATCCTTCCCGTCTACAGCTAGAACCCTCTACAGGAGATCCTTCCCGTCCACATCTAGAACCCTCTACAGGAGATCCTTCCTGTCTACAGCTAGAACCCTCTACAGGAGATCCTTCCTGTCCACAGCTAGAACCCTCTACAGGAGAACCTTCCCATCCACAGCTAGAACCCTCTACAGGAGATCGTTCCGGTCCACAGCTAGAACCCTCTACAGGAGAACCTTCCCATCCACAGCTAGAACCCTCTACAGGAGAACCTTCCCATCCACAGCTAGAACCCTCTACAGGAGATCCTTCCCTTCTACAGCTAGAACCCTCTACAGGAGATCGTTCCGGTCCACAGCTAGAACCCTCTACAGGAGAACCTTCCCATCCACAGCTAGAACCCTCTACAGGAGAACCTTCCCATCCACAGCTAGAACCTTCTAGAACGACTCTCTTAAGAAACATTGATTTACTCCAACATGTTGTTCAGTTTTAGGTTTTAATAAAGTATTTTTGAATCATAAATATGGATCATGTGAAGAAGAGAATTTATTGTCAGTGTAGATCTTATTTTATGTGAGTGAGTTTTAAAACACACACTTTAATCAGGAGGACACGGTGCAGACTGCTGTGTGACACAAATAGCTGACAGATTTATCAAATCAGTCCAGAAAGTATGAAAGTATATCTGATAGGATACATCAACATAAACTCAGATGTCTCTATATAGATCTCACTATGTGCTGGAAGAACATCATCTCATAAAACATGTTATAAATATCAAAGAAATGAGGTGTTATTTTTCCCAGCATGCTCAGATTTCTACTGTTCAGTCATGTAAATGTAACAATGATCATGAAACATTTCAGCTGTATTTTCTCTGTCAGCATCTTCAAACACTGAATGAAAAGTTTATTGTTATTGTCACGGCTAACTGAAAGGTTTTAGTTGCTGATACAGCTTCGGTTGAATCAATACCCATTTAGTGAATTATGTGTTCGTGCCAAAGTTGATGATTCGTTTACAGACTTCATTTAGAAACATCCGCCATCGTCCTCACGAAGCAGCTTGTCTTTTCTGGTCACATTCCAGTTAATAATTGTTCAGTAATAACGAGTTTTTCTCTCATCATTAAAGTACATGAACTGTACTTTCTGTTGGAGGCAGATACTTCAGTACATTCATATTTTAATCAGAACAATTAAACACTGTTGTTGTTGTTTGGGTAATCTTGCTGCTTAATGAGTAAAAATAACTGAACATTTGTTCAGGATTTCTTCCAGTTTATTTGAATATTTGCAGAACTGAAATGTTCTTTTTATGTAAAACTGGAGAGAACATGTTACAGTCATACATGAAGGAACCCAGTTAACAGCTGTTCTATAAACTCTCTGAAACTTTCTGCATCTTCTGATCTGTCAGTAAACACGTGTTTGTTTTAATGCTTCTTCAGATGGATCATGTATGAACTCCTTCTACACACAGTTCATATAAACATGTAAAAACTTCTGAAGTTTATTACAAGCTGTTTAAAGTAATTAAAGCAAATTTAGAAGATTAAAAAAGAGGATTCAGTAAAATAGAAATATTCAGATAAAAACTTTTTAATAGTAAATATTACTGAGTTTAAAATGTACATTATTTATTTTTACCTCCAAACTGTTACAAAGAAGAAATGGAAGAAAGTTTAATTTCCTTCTTTTTTCTTTACAAATGATTTTTTGCACACAGTTATATTCATAACAAAAACACCATCTGATGCAGCGGCAGAAGATACACAATCGATATTAAATCAATAATCCACCCCCACCCCCACCCTCACCCCCACCCCCACCCCCACCCCCACCCTCACCCCTCACCCTCACCCCCACC
>SSNP01000077.1:516327-563075 GCA_006937955.1 Pachypanchax playfairii | reverse complement strand
CCCCCACCCCCAGTGCTGCACATACTGTCATCTGCATTTATCTCCATCCTTTCCATTTATTTTGTTTGTTTACATCAGACGTGTGTCATTAAAACACTTACTTTTATGACTGCTGTCAGTCCAACCTGCAACCCTGGAACACGTCACCATCCTGTCATTCTCCTACTTCATCACTCGGTTTGCTGTTTTTTGAGGCTTTTGGCCAGCAGTTCCATGGAAGCTCCCCAAAATACACACACTGGCGTGATTGTGTGGGCGCCACCTCGGTGATTGCCTATTTAGTGAGTAATTATCCTTGTCTTTCCCACTCTGAGCCAATACAAGCACTGATTGAGTTCCTCTCATTGAGGGTAATGTCTTATTTATCATAAGAGCCCAGTGTGAGTTTTTGTAGAAAAACAAAACAAACAGAAAACACAGACAGAACAGGCATGAAGCATAGTCATCTGCAGCGACGGAAGATAAGGGCTACAGACCCAGACAAAAAGCAGCAGGTCACAATGAGTCCAGATTGGCTTGGCATCAGGGAACACAACTTCCAGCTTTGATTTAGTCGAGCTGACGATAATGAGCAATGTCCAAATAATGAAACTGTTAAAGTAAGACAAATGCAAACTTTCCACTGAATGTAAGGTTCTGGCCTCAGCCAGTGTTTTCCTTTTCCTAACACAGTGAAGCATGTGTGATAGTGACTGAGCGCTGCAGCTAATCTGTTTCTTTGTGTTTATTAGTAAATCAAAGGTCTAATCAGCTCTGAAGCTTCTGAGAGGAAGAGGAGCAGCGGAGAGGTATTGGCTATTTTTCAATCTAATGGCCAATTAAGATCAGGCTCAATGAGGAGGCAGGAGAATGTTGTCTAATGTAGACCTCACTGAAACTCCCCAAATGTTGGAGTTTTCTCACGTGTGTTTGGTTGTCTAACTAGCAGGAATACAGTCAAAGGGGGTCAACCCAGACCCCAGAGGTCCTCTCAGCAGTAAGCGAGACCTTCAGCACATGAACCATTTCCAGAGTTCATTTCATTTCATTAGTATTTGCATATTACTGTATATCTCAAGATCTATGACAACTAAAGACTTGCTTTTAGCAACAAAATATCTGGCTGACTGAGAGGACCTGCAACTGTTTGTTCCCAGTATTTACCAGGTGGTCCTCCTTCTTCCTCTGGAAACACCTTGTAGCACCAACTTACACAGAGTGTGACTTTTAGTCCTTCCCAGATGTGGAACTTTTTTTTTTCAGTTATTACTTTTGGCTTTCTATAACAGGCTACAGACATACTGCTGGCAGATCTGATGGTACCTCTGTCCTTGATTCTATAAGATTCTGTGATGTGAAGCTCTACTATCTAAGACATGAACTTTGCTATGAGTGAAGTCTGTGTCCTGCACAGTAGTGACATGCTTCTACAGTGTGGTAGTGTTTGCTCAAGGGAAGGGTTTTGCTTTCACACAGTAATGAGACATAACTACAGACCTCATACTGATGGATGTTCTCTATATTTCCATGGTGGTTTCAAGCCACAACACACAGAATTTGTGGGTCAATGTGAACATGGTCATGGATTTTGACAACAGAGTAACTGTCCATTGTCTCCACTTGATGTTTTCTTCTTTAGGGAGGGACCTCAGACTCTTTGTTCCAACATGAAAGTGATGATATTATTTCCAAAGTCAAATGAGGGATGAAAATTTACTGTTCCCTGTGCAGTTACATGGATTACAAGTTGTTTTCCTTATGAAAGATGTTCCTCAGCAGTAGAATTGAAATGAGTGTGTCCTCCATGTCCTTGTTGGTTTAGGACTGGAGGATCTAGCCTACATAAGTGTCTCAGTCATGCCTCTACCATGGGTCAGGCTAACAGGAGTCTTCTGACTTGAATTAGCACCAGCTCTACAATCAGATCTGATGAAAGACCAGGGGTCTCATTTATAAATCTTTGCGTAGAATTTTTACTAAAAACGTACTTAAGCTCAGCAAAAAAATCTGCTTAAACCAAGTAAGTTTGGGACCTATAAAACATGGCGTACACACAGCTGCACGTAATCTCCGCTTTATAAATCACACTTTACCTATAAATGTGCTCAGGTGTTTCTGGATCACATCCCGCCCTCAACACGCCCACTTTCTACCGTAAATGGTCGATGCAAAGTGTCTTGTGCATATTAATAAGCCGGCTCGTTCACCAGTAACAATGACGACCGCAGATCAAGGAAGCACAACTTCACCGAAGCAGAAATTGAGGTACTTGTGGGTGGAAAAATGACAGGAAGTGGTTTTTGGAGGTCACAGCAGTGACATAACAAATAAGAGAAAATCCACAGAGTGACACAGCGTTGCTGAAACCATCAATGCTGTGAGTTCTTCAGAGAGATCTGTGGTGGATATAAAAAATAAGGTCCGATCTGAAGGTGGAGGAAAAAAAAAGATGGCTTGACGCCAGAGTGTGTCTGCTACTGGCGGACCCCCTGGTACCTCTGATCCCCCACCGCTCACTGTTCGGATCTCAGCAGTACTCGAACTGGCGAGCGTGCATGGCATCGTGCCGGAGAAGGAGGGAGACACTGACCATGTAGAGGAGACTAAGTCTTTTATTAGTACAGATCAAATGTGTCCGTCATTATAATATAAAACAAAACCAAATCTCGTTGTCGTCCCCCAGTGATTCTGGACGAGGCATCCCGGGCGGCGACCGAGGATGTGGCTGCAGGGTCGGCCTGTCCCACCAGTGCACCTCGGGCGCACGGTGCACCTGGAGGTGGCTGGGTGTGTCCTGCCTGAAATTTCAGGCACACTTAAAGAATTAAAAATTGTAGGAAAATTGAAAAATCATGCTTTCTGTGTTGTCTCAATCTGCCCCCCAGCTGATATTCAGCATGTCAGGGCGGGGCTGTGTGTGTTTGGGGGGGGGGGGGTGTTTGTTGTTCTATGTGTGCACGAAGTGGTACAATCAATAATGCTGTTGGAATTATTTTATCCTTCTCAGCAGCAGCACTGCAGTAAACCAGGTTCTTAGTCAACTTAAAGTAGCACGTTTTTCCGCTACATTTTCTTTATAAATCCCAAAGTTTGTGTGGAAAGTTGTTTACGCACTTTTCTGTCCCCGTTTTATAAAAGCTTTATAAATGAAACCCCAGCTCATTAGCAGTCTGCAGTCATGTGACTCTTTCTAGAAGAAGTTATAAAAATCAGGCGCTTTAGGATGCAAATGTTCCATCTTCTGCAGATTGAGGTAGAAGGACCTGGTGCAGGGGTGATGAATGGGGGCATCTTCAGATGCGGTTCCCAGTAGCTGGTCCTCTTAGCAGGGAGACCTTCAGCACACATACCAGCTGAAAACCAAAAAACAGCCTGTTTTTGTGCAGCCATCTTGGATTTCAGGACATTTCACTGCTCTGATTTTCCATGACTTTTAGTGTGTTTTTGTAGAATTTCTTTGGGTTCAAATGACACCAAAGACTTTTCTTTTGCAATTTGTTCTGGGTCAAATCATATCTCTACTGGCCGTGCAGCTTTTTCAGTTTGTTTTTGTTGCTCATGTCTCTTCTCTAATTTCTTGCCTCTCATTTCTCTGTCACTGTTTTTGCCAGAATACACAAACATTTACAGTCTCACTCTATTCCTTTTTTTGGCCACACTTCCCCTCGCTGGTGCTCGTGCACTCCCACACACTGGCTTCCCTCTCATCTTTTTTTTTTATTTAAAAGGGCAAAGACAGAGAAATGAAAAATGCAGCTATAGATTTGAGCTACACTATATCAATTTTGTTCAATCTAAATGACCTAAATAAGGAACTGAACACTGCAGGGCCTGAATAGGAGAGCTTATTCCACACATTTATTAAATCCAGCTTTTTTGTCCAGTGCCAGCGTGCTCCACTCCACTCATCCAATGCAGAATGAAAATCCTGTCTCTCCTTCTTCTTCTCACTTTTTGATTCTGTTTTTTCTATCAAGCTCATGTCTTGTTCAGAATGGAGGGATGTTGGTGAAGGAAGAGAGTAGAACACAGGCTGTAAAGGTTATTGATGCAGGTGATTTCTATAAAGTAAAACACTTTTCTCTGACCTGGGATAATTTGGAGGATTCATCAACTTGTTCTGGACGCGTCTGTGCTTCCCACCTTTTATGTCTCCATTCACTTAGTGACATCAGAGCAGGAAAACTGTGGTAAAACATCTGAACAAAGATTAAAACCAAACTATAAGAGACTCTGATACAGGAGCGTGTCAGCATTACTGTCCCATCACAGCTTATTTTAAATGTCAATAATTTAAACTGTTTGTGATTCGCTCGGGTTGCAATAAAACATTCAGAATCAAATCACATCAGACTTTAATATAACATACAAACTGGACATAACAGAAACCCAAACTAACCTGCACAGTGATTTCCTGGCTCAGGACGAGCCTGAAATAAGTAGAAGTAAAAACCATCACAAAACAAATTTGAACTGGTTGTTTAATCAACAATACCTCAGTTTGCAGATTGCCCAGAACTGACTTTCATTATTTTTAATTAATTAACCTACCTAATCTTCTCTTAAAACAATAAAATCCTTTTATTGCCTTAACCAGGAGTACCAAGAGCTGAGGTTAGGGACACATGTGGTTAAAAAGCATAAAATCTGGGGGGTGTTGAGACGACGTCAAAAAATAAAATAAAATTTAAAAGTGGTTTTAATAAATTTTCATCCCAATTGTTACTATTACTCAAACATACATTAATATATTCTACGTACATTATATAAATCAGCAGATATAAATGGTTATAAATAAAATGAGGGTTGTTGAGCCTGTATAGAGTTTCAGTAATCACATCCAGTGTCATAGTGAAAGGATCTGACCCAAGACACTGAGAAGATTTAAAACAGGTTAGTACTTGTATAGCGCTTTATTCAGGTCCTACGACCCCCAAAGCGCTTCACACTACAGTATGTCATTCACACACACACTCACACGTTTGATGATGATGGACTACACACATGTAGCCACAGCTGTCCTGGGACACAGGCTGACAGACACTGGTGCCGCCGGACCCTCCGGCCACCACCAAACAGGCAAGGTGGGTTGAGTGTCTTGCCCAAGGACACAACGGCCAGGCGATCTCTGGGCAGAGCAGGGAATCGAACCAGCGACCTTCCAGTTACCAGACGACCTGCTCTACCGCCTGAGCCACGGCCGCCCCTCTTTACTCAACATGACAGCCAGATCAGGATATCTAGAAGGAAAGTTAGACGAGTCGAGGTCTCTGATGGCAAAAGTTGTTTACAGCAAGGGGCAGGAAGAACTGGAGAGAGTTTGAGTTAACTACCCTCCTGTCTACCCAATCATACTGGGAAATTCCTAAACTGATTTGAGTAATGGAAGAATAATACGCCTCAATCAGGAACTGGACTATGAGCTGGACTCGAACATGCACAGGGACCAAACTAAAACTATTAAAACTGCACAGAGTGGGAGGTCAACACATAAGATCTTCGGGGCCAGGAAACATTCGTCCACTGTGACAGAAAAGCAGAGAATAATTTCGAGCAACAATTCTTTGGCTTAAGATGTGTAAGTACTAAATGTGTGTTGACAGAACAGTCAGATTTCAAGAGAAGGGTTCATGATGTGCGGCCAACCCTCCGGTGAGGGAGCGAGGGGAGGAAAGGTGAGCAGCGAGCTGAGCCTCCTACAGGTGAGGTGTATGAGCTTACACAGTCTGAGGTAAACCCAGAACCCGGAACAGAAAGCCCGCAGGTGGGGAAGCTTCTAATTTAAAAATGGAGTGTTAGAACAGAACATGATGACAGACCGTCTCCTTGTGGTAGGGACTACAACCACAATCCCTCCGCTTCATGATTCTAAAATAACAATGACTCCTCTTCGTAATCACAATAATCCTGATATGTGCACAAATTCTTTGATTAAACATCACTGTACATCCTCTTCACAGTACCTTTTCTAACTGTGTTCAATCCAATTCCAGGTCAGGTCAATCTCGGGTCAGTAACAAAAGCACACTTACAATGTCTGGTGGGATCAGGCGGGCCGGGGTCAGTAGAGCAGAGCTGGTCAGAACCCAGGCAATCAGAACTTATGTTAGAATAATAACAGGGCAGGCAAGGTCGATAGTCAGGAACCAAACAGTCGATACACAAGACTGTAACAGGAAATGCTTGAGTCTTGCAACGTTAACAGTCTGGCACTAAACTAATGTGAGTCTGTGACTTAAATAGTGCCAGTTCAGGGAAATGAGACAGGTGCGTCACAACCATCACAACAGGAAGTGACCACTTCCTGCAGAGATAATGAAAGTTCAGTTATTTTCACAAAACCAGTCTTAGTTGTATCCTTTTCTCTGCAGGAGTCCTGAGAAAGGGGTAGGCGGGTTCTGGGGGTACTGAGGAACCAACCGAAGGAGGTAAGGAAACAGAGGTAGGAAACATGGAAGGCTGGTGAGTAAAAAAGAAGATGAGGAGATAAATGGGTCTCTTGTTTGAATCCGGGAGCAAACAAACGTGGCACTGAAAGAAATCCAAGATACTCAATCCAGAGGAGACATGAAGAACTTTAAGAAGCTAATCCAGACAGGAGCAGGTCCAACAGAGGGAGAAGACAGGGACAGAAATCTCTTCTGGGAGAACAACCAGGAAATATTTAACTAGAAAAATCTCACTGGAAGTTAAGTTTTAAACTAGAAACTGGCCAACGTTTGATCAACGGTCTGGCATCAAAGAGTGGGAAATGTCTTGTAGATATGATCTGAGAAGAAGGTGTGAGTGATTGATTCATCTCAAGTGCAGCCAAGGCAAGGAAAAGAAATGGAGAAGTTTCCCCCGCACCACAGAACCCTGTCAGTCTGCAGGTCAGAATCTGAGAGATACTGAAGCCCTAAACTTAGAGGGAGGATGTGTTCTTGTTTATGGTCAAGAGGGAACTGGACACTTCTCTCCAATGGTCAGAACGATGGGACTATACCTGGAGAGGTAACTAGTCTATTACAGGCTCACATAGAGACAAACAAACATTCAAACACTCACACCTCAGGCCAATATAGAATCATTAGGTATCATAACATGCTTGTTTTTAGTATGTGGAAAGAAAATTGCAACAAAACAAGGAAGAAAATACAAACTCTGTGCAGAAAGGGCTGGATTTTGAACCCCAGACCTTCTTGCTGCAAGGCCAGTATCAGCAGCAGTATTGGTACTAAATATCTGCACAAGGTTTTATTTCTCTAAAGAAATGTTTTCATTGTGGTTTGTTTTATATCCCTGTGAAAACATGCAGCTCTCTGCAGTTCTAGAAGTGCAGGTGGTTTGAAAGGCATTACACTGGTGTTCCTACTCAGAGGGTTTTCATGGCGCGTTTGGGGAAAATCTTGAAGCAGATCATCGACCTGGTCATTAACCTCTGAACTGACCTCGAACACGAGATTCTTATTGAGCTGCTGTACGGCTGCATTAAGGAGGTCTTAGGAAATGGTCAAACAATCATTAGTAGCGTGTTCCCAGGTGTTAGTGCGGGTCATTGTGACCAAGCCCTATGGTACCTGGTCTTCACCCCATGTTGCTCTTTAGTCTCGTGTTCCATAACTTATTAGTGTTTCACTGCCATGTCAGTTTTTTGGTTCCTTGAGCCATGAGGTTTGTGCTGCAGGTGCATCTCAGGTTGGCTGCTCTGAGAGACAGGTGCCCAGGTAAAGGAACAATCAGATAAACTTCATTCTACTCAAGAGTCTCAGTAATTCAGAGTGACTCTAAGATTTTACCCTAAAAACAAACTGTTTTGTGGGACTGATATATTTGTGTTAATGTGATACAATATCTTTTATCAAAATGCCCAAAAGTAGAAAAACTCTGTCACATTTTTAATATCTGCACAGTTCTGTTACACTGAGATACATCGCTGTAGGAAAGTAACATCATACCATCTCCTGTGTGTCTCTAGTATCCTGCAGCTCTATGACATCACACATCTCCATCACTCATCAGCCTTCATAATCATAGTTACCTGACACTAATTAAACAATGATGATGCACAGTCTCATGCTACATTAGGTAAACCCTGTCTGCATCAGTTGTCTTTGTGTTAATATATCCTAGCATCGCTTGTCCTTCCTACATATCTGGTTAGTTAGTTAGTTAGTTGGTTGGAGTATATGTTGTGTTGTAACAGTACTAAAACACTGTATGCTGTTGAATGGACCTAAATACAGGTGAAAACGCGAGGAACAGGATTGTACACATGATTATTTATAATATGGAAACAAAAGGATGGTGTGGTCATTGACAAAGTCTATGCAGATGTAGAACTAGATGCAGCTAATAGTTGGTAGAGGAGTACGGAGCCAGCTGGGTGTCTGTGTGAGGACTTCATGGTAAGTGGTAAGGCTAGCAAGCAGAGACACTAACCAGGGACTTGTGTCGAAGCTGAGGGAGTCTGAGGACGTGGCAGCACACGGTGTGTGAGGTGTAGCAAAGATCCACGAGTCTTTTCATCACACGAGCCCGCCGGCAGATATGATCTACTTTTATCAAGTAAATACTGCTATTGTTTTAAAGTGGGTACATGTTTTTTCAACCCCTGTAATCTACAGAAAGCAGATGTGATGATCCAGACAAGAGCTTTTCTATGTCCATCAAACACAGTACAAGAATATTCTAGTTTCATAATCTCAGTATTATAGTGGAAATGTGTTCCACATGGCCATGATACTAACACACTGCGTACAGCCGCAGGTTCTGGTGCCTTTTCTCTTTGTTCATCAGCTCTCAAGAACTGGCTCAGTGTGAGAGTGTGTCTGTTTCAGTTCAGATCCTACATGTGTACGATGGTCTAGTCAGTCCCTCGAGCCTTGATTTCAGGACATCGATAACCAACCTGTAAATGACAGGCACTGAGGGAGTGTGTTTAACAGTTTGACTGGATCTTCAAAAAGGTCACACATGCAGACACACGTGTAAGGAAAAGGCCACAGGAAGATGACCTCCTTTGTCACCTCCTGGTGGAGCTTACCTGGAGATTTGTATTATAAACGAGGTAGTTGTTTCAAATGGCAGATTTAGTGTTACTCCTCCTAAACAACAGAAGAAAAAAGATCTAAATTAATATTTTACTGGGAGAAAACCCTGTGGTCTGTGGGGTCTCTGCAGCCATTTAAACACCCACCCTATTAAGCAACCCAAAATTAGAAACATACATTTTTGTTCTTTTTTTGCTCCATTTTAGCTTTTAAACTATAAACAGTTTGTAGAAATGTATCAGCCTAAATGAAAAGGGTTGTGATTGTGATATTATTGTTCCATATGTTCCTAACAGAAAACTCTCAGACTGCAGGTCTGGTTCTGGTTCCTAGAGGTTCTAAAAGTAGAACGGGAAGAAGAACTTTCAGTTATTAGGCTCCTCCCCTGTAGAACCAGCTTCCACGAGAGTCATTCCATGCAGATTCAACAAATGGCTCACCCCTGACCCCCTCAGATTTGGCTGAAAACATTCTATGTAATATTCCCAGTAGGTCATATAAAACATTTCAGATCTCTACTCTGCACAAAAAAATCTATAAATGGAACAAAATAAGGCCGTTTTGGACGTCACTCTGAGTGACCGTGTTCAAACTGGAATATCTCCAGAATTATTTGTACCATGTCCATGAAATCCTGTAGCCTAAGAGTCCGAGTCCTAAACACTAAGTATACCAACAGATTCAGATTCTTTATTTAATGATTGACCACACAACAGTTGGTGGAATTTGTTTATGGTACAGCATGACATGCTCACATCTCAGTGTCAGACACCCAACAACACAAAGACATATGAGGAGACATCAGACAGTGGTTTGATTTAAGGTCCGTACAGCTGTTGGGCCGAGACCTGCAGCACCTTCCAGAAGGTAGTAGAGGGAACAGGTGATATGCAGAATGAGAGGGGTGATTCTTACTGCTCGTTGTGTGATACGTCTATGTTACAGTGTGTTAATAGAAGGGAGGGTGTGGCCAGTAATTTTGGATGATTTGTTTATCATGTGTTGCAGTTTTTTTGCATGACTGGGAGTCCAGACTATTAAGGATGAGGTAAGTATGCTGTAGATGACAGCAGTATAGAACTGGAACAGGATGTCATGTCTGACCCTTTAAGTTGTCTAAGAAATAATAATCTTTTATTGTTTTTTTTTTTGTAGATTTGATCCGTGTTTCCATTTGAGTGTGTTACTGATGTGTGTACCTAAAAATGTAAATGACTTACAGCATTGTTACCTTATTCATATCATGATGCTAACCTCTACTTTTCTTTGAAAATGTTGCCTTATGAATTCTGGAAGGGTTTTCAAACATCCATTAAAACCCAGTTTTCAATGTAAAAGCTTCAAACTTGGTAGATGGTCTGACATGAAACGTCTTTCACACTGCATGATATCAGGCAATAGAGTCTGATGGATGTTGAAAAATTACATTACAAAATCACATTGATGTCAAAGTTTGGGCAAATATTTCCCATGAATGACACCAGGTATCAACATGACACTTGGTTGTATGGATGGACTATATTCTTCTTGACTATATATAACAATTGGGATGGAGTTTGGCCTCATTTTTCTGTAATGATTAAAAAAGTAATAATTGTGAGAAATTCTCAATTTCTGTAATATCTGGGTGGGCGGCGAAGTCTAGCGGAAGGGTGATCGCTCTTCATTTGAAAGATGGTGGGTTTGAACCCGCTGCTGCCTCGTTTCCTCGGGGAGGCCGTAGTCTATCGGGAAGGAGGTCATCCTCCGATCGGGAAACCGGAGCTTGATCCCGTGTTCCGGCAAGAGGCTACGTGTCGAAGTATCCTTGGGTAAGATACTGAACCCCGAAACCGCCCCCGGGCGCTGTTCAAGATGGCTGCCCTCTGCTCCTCACACGAGGGATTAATATAGGAAATAAAATTTAATAATAATAATAATTTGAACTTATATGCCTGAAATAGTGCAGTAAGTCTTGATGTTTTACCCAATCCAGGGAATATGAGCTAACAATAATATATTATGTGTTTATTGTGGCAACAAAATCCTTTAAAATCACAACCATATTGTATCCCTGTGTAAAAGTCTCTGAACTCATCACAATCTCTAACATACTATTATATTAATTTGACTCTTTCAGCCCTCTCATCACATTTGCAGCACCTGTCAGCTGCACACATGTTCTTTAGCATGAAAATGCAGCTTTCTGATTGGCTGATGGTTTCTCACCTACACACCAAATGACAGGCACCTTCAAAGTTTCTCCAGGAACTTTCTAGTTAATATATTTACCGTTCTCCTTACTCTTAGGTTTAAAATGTTGTTCTTGGTATTTGCATGATAAATAAAGTACCTTGAACTCTTTACATTAGAATAGCGTGGAGGGATGAGTGGATGAACGTCTTTCAGTAAATATTTTTTAAATACATTAAAAAGCAGCACATATAATAAAGCAATCTGCATTTATTTTTGATAATAATTAACTGGATGTAAATATGACAAGAATAAACAAACAATTGATTAATAAAAAAGCAACAAAATACCTATAATAATAAGAAGAAGTTACAAATAATAATAAATTAATACCTTTATGGTAGCTATCACTCAGAGAATTAGTGACCTCACAAACCCTGAAGAGAAGTGATGAAGCTCATCAGATATCCTGCCTGGGCATCATTGTGCTCACTGTTTTTATAATTAGTAAAGAATATTTACAGTTATTATCTCATCAGCACTAACTGTTCACAATGGGTTTGAGCAGCTATAGAGAGAAACTTTCATTTTATAAGTTACATTTCTGTGTCGCTCTTACACACACGAGTCTTATTCATTACTGACTCCACGTTCTTAAAGATGTACTAAATAACTTTTACAACTTTAAGCTGTTATGAAACTTGTCTAAGTGGAAACTCACCGAAAAACATGTTCATCTTCATATTAAACATCTGGACCCTCTGATGGTTTTACAATAGACTAAATAACTTCAGTAATTCAGGTCTCAGCAGGAAGTGGTGTTCTGATGATTTATGCTGCCCTGATGAAAAATACCTCCATAGTATAAATTAACAACTTATTTCATAACAAGATGTTATTAGTAGTTTATACAGTATTCTTGTTTATAGTGAGTGTTTCCTGTTAATTATTTAAACATATTTTTATGATCCTTCTCTGATATTTTCTATATAAAAGCCCTCTGGGTCCTTATCAGCCATTGTTGGGTCCTTCTCCTCTGGGTGTGTCCAAATATTTGCCTGTTGCTCTGACAATGTAAAGAAAGTAAAAATAACATCATATTTAGTGTTTCTGTCCTGGAGAATTTATTTGATAGGTAAAATGTATTTATGGAAAAATATAGAAACAAAAATAAATGATACACAGTGTCAGTTAGTTCAGGTTTGATGCAGCAACTTCAAAACAGGTCTGTTGGTCCCCCTTTGTCTCAGTCGTCCAGCTCCTCACAGTTTGGACTCCAGGCTGTTTGAGTTTCTGGATGGATGTGAGTGCAATGCAGAAACCCCGCTGTCTCAGCCTGACGAGTACTCTAGTGCATCTCCCCCAACTCCCCCATCTGCGTCTCTGGTGGGCTCCAAACAGAGCTGCTGCACCTCCAAAAACACCCGGTGGAAAAGTTTGTCCAGGGGAGTTTCCTGGTTCTTCTTATGTAAAATATGTAAAAGAGTAGATTCTTCACATAAGTCAAAAGTCAAGTCTAGTTTATTAATAGAGCACTTTAACAAGCAGTATAACAGCTGATCCAAGTACTGAACAGCAAATCAAGAAATAAAGTAAAATAGAAAATACAACAACAAACAAATTCTTAAAAAATAAAACTAGGAAAAAGATACAATAAAAGACAGGCTGTAAAATCTAGAATAAGGGTGTTACCACAAACAACAACAACCAAAAGCTAACTTAAATTAATGGGCTTTGAATCAGGGTTTAAAATGAATTTACAGAGGTGGAATGTCTCACAGAGAGATTGTTCTATAAAGTAGGACCAGCAAATTAAAAAGCACATTCACCATGAGATATATAGTTCATACATGGGGTTTGTAATAGCAGATGTTCAGCAGATCTTAGTGTACGGGACAGGTTGTAATTAATGAGCAGTTCAGAGAGATATGAAGGGGCCAGATTATGAAGAGATTTGTAAACAAAGAGTTAAATTGAATGCGGTATGAAACAGGAAGTCAATGAGTTCTGCCAAAATAGGAGTGATGTGAGATCACCTGTCAGTGTTGGTGAGGAAACATCCTGCTGCATTCTGGACTTTCTGCAGGCAGTCAAGAGAGGACATGTTAACATCATAGAGGACAGAATTCAAATAATCAAGTCTAGATGTGATGAAAGCATGGATGACTTATTCCAGGTGTTTCATTTAAAGGATGGGTTTAAGTTGGGTAATACGACAGAGTTGAAAGAAGCAGGACTTGATGGAGGCGTTAACTTGAGGCAGCATGGACAAGTCAGAGTCAAGTTTAACACCCAGACTGGTTCCACAGGACTTGAGATTAATAGAAAGAGAAGAGAGATCTGGAATTGAAGTGGCACGTTTTTTAGAAGTGAAGAGAATAACCTCAGTTTTATTGTCATTCAGAAGTAGAAAATGAGAAGCGAGCCAAGTTTTCACTTCTGATAGACAGTCCAAAATGGAAAGAGTTGGGTCATGAGGATTTATGGAAAGGTAGATTTGACAGTCATCACCATAGATGTGATAATTTACCTTGTGTTTCTTCATATTGTAACCTAATAGGAGAAGATAAATGGTAAAAAGAAGGGGTCCTAGTATTGAACCCTGGGGGACACCCCAAGTGAGCGGGACAGATGAAGAAGAGTAATTATCAATACAGACACTGAAACTCTTGCCTGTCAGATATGAACGAAACCAGTCCAGAACTACACCTTTAACACCAACCCAGGAGTCCAAGAGCTGGATCAGGATGGAGTGATCGACAGTATCAGATGCTGCTGTAAGTAGCGTCATCTTTGAAAAAAAAATCTATCGTCCACAAACAGCCAGACTCCCTCCTCTCATTCTATTATTCTCCTTGGTTCTGTTGGTCCGGAGCAGTCCATGTGTGAATCTGGAATTAGTGCAGTGGCCTACGAATTGTTGGAGCACCTCAGGCTGCTGTCCCTGTAGCTCCTTTGATGGTGAGTAGAGCCGCTAAGTTGTCCACTTTGTTGTGGAGAGATCTTGTTTCCTATTAGGGATGTCCAGATCACGTGGTTTCAGGCTCGATCGGAATCAGACGTTACCTCCTGATCAGGACTTGGACATATATGTATATATATTTTCACTATTTTTTAACACATCTATAGTTATGCAGTGGAACCTCGAGTCCACACAGAAGCAGCAACACATGTGACATGACATCACTTTGTTGCAGAGACGCTATTGGTCAGACGAAAAGTAGAAGACGGAAGCAGCTTGAAGCAGAAAGCGCGAGTATGCCTGTGGTCTGGTCTGTTTTATTCTTTTTTTAATGTACTGTATAAGTATTGGATCAGGACTCAGTATCGGTGAATACTCACAATCAAATGACTCGGACTGGAGGGCAGAAACACTTTTGGATTGGGACATCCCTACTTCCTATAATGATGGACGGGATGACGGGCCTGTATCTCCTTCCTCTGCAGCGATGCCTGATCCCTGCACGAGTACCTCGTCTCTTCCTCCTCAGCTTGTGGGGATGTTAGCTTGTTCATTTGGAGGCAGCTACTGTGAGCTAGCAGATGATCCCTGGTGTAAACACTGGGCGATCAGGTGCTTACGTTCTCTACACACAACTGCTGTGAAAAAGGCAATTAAGAACTTTAATGTCCACAAAACAGTCTGTTGTATTGTATTAACAAACAGTTCATAGTGAAAATCAATAACACAAACATGCAAAACATTGAAGAACTTAAAGCAGAACTAAGTAAGTTTTGCTCTCGCTCTCCCCCTACTGGTCCCCTGTGAAAGCTCACTGTCGTAACGTTCCCCCGCCGCCGCCCCAACAACAACGCACAGAGAACGCTTTTGCAAGAAGAAAGAAAAACAAAACCAAGAAAATGTCTCGACAGGTGAGTATTATTGTCATCTTTGCGCTCCTAAGGGTGGCGTTGCTAACAACGACAAGGGCCTCATGCTTGTATTTATGTACGTGAGTGTGAGTGCCGTAAAGCAGGTTTGTTCTCGCGAGATTAGTCGGGTCCGATCCACTGAAAGTTGCAAGTGCTGCTTTCAGGACACAGACCCCGGAGGGAGGGGAGGGACCCACGAATCACCCCGCCAAGTCCTTGTTTACCCCCACAGGGACTCTAGAAAACATTTATTGAGGTGAAAAAACTTACTTAGTTCTGCTTTAAAAGGAAAAACTCAGAGCTGCTTGCACGGCACCAGAAGGATGAATGAAACCATCAGGAAATACAAAAATACTAAACTGACTTACTGCAACACTTTTACTGCTGGTTTGTGGTTTGAAGTCAAACATCAGAAAATGTTTGTAATCAAATCAGAAACATTGTAACGTCAGTTCAAAGAGAAGCAGCTTCACATAAAGTAAACAGGCATTAAAAAGGGATGAAGGTGTGAGTATTCACATGTATGTACATCTCAGATTCTCCTTCCTCTGCGTTCACATGACTCTGAATAGCAGATATGGTAATGTGAGATTAAGGAAAACTCTGGGCCAGGATCCAAGATGATGCTGACAGGGCGTGGGCAGCATTTTAAAGTGTGTCAAAGTAAAGCTGCTTCCTCCTTCAGCAGCTACTGACAAGGTGCCCTTCAGCAAGACGTCAATACACTGAAACATTTAAACATAATGCCTCAGAGAGGATGTAAGTTTGAAAAAGATTAAATAACAGATTCATGCATGTTGTCACAGAAACAGTTTGTTAAACTTAAGGAGAGTTTCTAGAAATAAATAACTTTGTTTTCTTTTCAATGGATCTAAATAATTATAGATACAGAGTTTGTTTAGTGTAACTGGTCATCTCCCTGTGTGTATGTGGGGGGGGGGGGGGGGGGGGGGTGACATCTGGGTTAAAACATTCCAATAAAAAGCAGGTTTCAGGGTTGATTTTGGAAGAAGAAGATGATGCTGAGTTTGTTTTATTTTATAATTTTGTAGTTTTCTTTTAAAGCTGCTTGACGTCAACCTCCAGGACAGAGTCCTCACTCACCCCCCCCCCCGCTGCTGTAACAAGGTGTTTTTACTTTAGCTTCTGCTGGTCAAGTTGTTATAGCTGATCTGTGCGTGTGTAGAACACAAAGGCTTAAATATAAATCCAGTTCTGATTCATTGTATTTGTCAGCTCTTGTGAATACGATTCATCGACACTTTGACAGCAACATTTAGCTGCTTTTGTATCTCGCTGCTTGCCACAAATAATTCTGCTTTATGTCCAGAAAATAGAGACTAATTGAGATGTAAGATTCACAGCACAGAGCAGTAGATGGGAATGCATAATGAAACATGGAGATGGGTCATACACTAAATATAATGACAGAGGTGAAGCTCCAGATCACACTGAAAATGAGGAAAGCATCGGCTTAATCTGTTCACCTCCCACACACATATACATACTAACACATCCACAATGCGCAGGTGCACGTGGCTGACAAACACTTCACACTGGTCAGAAATCCATGCACACTCTTTCACACACAGAGGAGAGTAAGTGTAAGCCTGCAGAACCCAGCTGAGGCTTCACACAGTAAAACAGACACAAGCGCAGGTCAGAGAGTCTCTGTGGCGTAAAAACTGGCAGGATTCTTTCCTCTGTGCTCCAGAAATCCAGCAGGCTTTTCTTTACCACACTGCCAACTCTCTTTCCCCTTTACACACAAACACACACATGCACACAGACACACACTGCTTCCTCTCTCCTCTCCAATCATCCATTATTCTAAGCCCTCACAGGCATTGCAAACAATGAGTGGTTGAATGGGCGAAAGTGAAGCTAATTTGTGGACATGTGTTTTGTTATTGTTTCAATAAAAATTCCCAATGAACATGACAATTACACAAGTACAACAAAGAGGCTTTTGGCGAAACTTCCATGAGGTCTCCTCTGTACAGACGTCCCCTCAGATCTTCTGTAATGGATCATTTTCCAAAATATTGGCTGATAAGAAGAGAATTAATTCTGGACAGGAAGTCCAAACTTAGTCAAAATGTTTACAGTAAACATCTTCTGTCTGATGGTTGGTGGGCGTGAAAACAAACTCTGAATTATTACATGATCTAAAACAAATAACATTTACATGATGAAGTTACAAACTGCCCCCAGAATACAAAGATACTGGTTTTACAGTTTTATCTGTTAGACACACTATGAAACCAGTTCTCTTTGAGATGGAACTTCAACATCAGTGTTCTACACACACACACACACCTGTCAAACACCTGGAGGCACGTCAGACAGGTAAACACTTCTCTGTTATACATCATTACATTCTGTTCATTTAAATACTAGTATTGTTTAGCTTCTGTTGTTACCAGGTCATCTTTCTATACTCATTTAATCCTGTTCAGAATCTGGGGGACCTGGACCTGGACACGTCACCAAACATGACTGGGACAGGAGGGCTGGGGGAGTGTCCCTTTTCTAAAGAGACTCAGTGGACAATTACTCAAAGAACTGGAGATTTGCTCAAATGATATAATGATTTAAAAAGAAATCTTCATAGAACACAAAATGAGTCCAGCAATGTTGATATCACAATAAAAGATCATTCTAGTAAGACCTTAGAGGCTCTTCAAGAAGATCTGAAGAAACAAAGATTGGATGAAGTGTATACAGCAATTCTGACCAATCTATATAATAAAAATAGTAAAATAATAAAAACTAATGCCCAAATTAACAAATGTATTATTAATAATCCATGGATGACAAAGGGACTGTAAAATGCTTGCAAGAAGAAAAATTATTTATATAGACTGTTCTTAAGATCGAGAACCAACGAGGCAGAACTCCGATACAAAACATAAATTGGTTGGAATTGTAAAAAAAAAAAGGCAAAAAAAAATTAATATCATACAAAACTGTTGGACAACCACAATAATAGTACGAAAGACACATGGAGGATTATAAATACTGTTATGCAAAAAGACAAGACAGAAACAAGTCTTCCAAATTATTTTACTAAGCATGGTATTAATTTTTGCAATAAGACCCAAATTTTTTATGAATTTAATAGGTATTTTTTAAACATTGGTCCAACCTTGTCACAACAAATTCCTGATGGAAATAATAGTGATGGAGTAATACTGGATAATGTTGGCAGTATTTTCCTTGAAGGCAAACTAGATACTAACAATTGTTCAGACGTTCACTAACAAACAATCGAAGGATAAAACTGACATGAATATTGTAAACCTCGACTTAAATCTGTAATTTATCGTATCGGTTTAGTTCCAGATTGTATGAAAACAGCTAGAATAATGTTTAAATACACAGTGTTTAAATCTAAAGTTGAATTCAGTTGTGAGTGACGGGAGAACAAACATTAAATATATCAGCTCACAGCTGACTTTTATTTAAAAATGGTATTTATAAAAGTTAAAACCTGAAAAAACACTTTTAGATTTATTGCTGAAATTAGAAAAAACTTACAGCTCAAAGTTCTTGTTGTGAACAACCGTTTAAAGTTTCACTTCCTGGTTCACCTTTGACCTTTTATAATTACTTTGCTTTTGTTTAGTGTGTAATTATTACCAACATCTTTATTTCTCTTTATTTCAAATTAACCTCACCAACTGCGTAACAGCGTGTGTCTTGTTTGTGCCAGCATTTTCACAGTCCAGCAATTAGTCCCCTCCGTGACGTACAATGTGGACACAAGTGACAAAAACAGACCAAATCTCCAAAAATATCTTCTGATTAACAAGTTTCTGCTTTCAGAAAGTCTCAAACACAGAGAACCACAGAGCAGAACTCAAGTTTCTAGACATGAATCAGGTTTTCTTCAGCAGAATGACCCACATTTACTCAGACTGGGTCAGTTGCCCCACCTGAACTCTCCATTTCTACACACACATAAACAAAGTGTCAGTATTCTGGGCCTGGCAGCTCCTGGCTTCCACTTCAGTGTTTTGGCTGAGTCCATTTACACTGTCTGTGATGCACACATACATGCACGCACACACGCATGCACGCACACACGCATGCATACACTCTCCAATGCTCTAAGATCCTGCTCATCTGCCTTTATTGTCCCAATCAAAGCTTTCCCTCTCTGACCGCCTTTAATATTCAACACTGCAAGATGGTACATGAACTGTTTGTCTCAGTCTACATAACCAGCTAAAAGAGGACAAGTGTGTGTGTGCGCATGTTTGCATGCATGCGTCCACACAAAGAGGAGCTGGATAGCTACGAGTTGCCCCTGACACCAAACTTAATTCTCCGAAGCAAAGCTGGGGATAAATATTTCAAGGTCATTCTGTTTGCTCTCTGTTGTCTTGTTCCGGGAGCGCTGACTATAATAGGAATAAATGCATGCCTAACTAGCAGCTTTAGAACAGAATTACAGCGCCTGCTGCTCGCTCTCTGCCTATAGGCACAGGCCAGGAGATGAAAGATGAGTGACAGAGATGTTGCAGTGGACATATAGAACCATATGTCTTCACAGAGGAACATCAGTACCCCAGTGCTTCTTTAATCTGTTTCTATACTGCTTTAATGAGGCCTCTGTTGTGAGGAGCCTGCTCAGTTTGTGGGTCTATTTAAATAAGAATTTCAAACTACCACTTGAACTCAGTCATCCATCACTTCAAAGACTGAATCAAGTTCTTCCAGGTAACAAAATAAACAGTTAGACATTAAGTTCAGACACTAAGATGCTGTTGGCAGGATGTGGCTGAAGAAACTGGTTCCATCTATGTTTTAGTTTGGAAATTCAGATTTCAGTAAGTTAGTAAACTTAAATAAGATAATTCAGTTCAATCAAGTCAGACTTTATGAACCCTGAAGGTCAATAAGATGTTGTAACTCAGTGTTTCTTCACAGAGCCATTCTAGAAGGTTCTAGCTGTAGACAGGAAGGATCTCCTGTAGAGGGTTCTAGGTGTGGACGAGAATGATCTCCTGTAGAGGGTTCTAGCTGTGGACAGGAAGGATCTCCTGTAGAGGGTTCTAGCTGTGGATGGGAAGGATGTCCTGTAGAGGGTTCTAGCTGTGGACGGGAAGGATCTCCCGTAGAGGGTTCTAGCTGTGGACGGGAAGGATCTCCTGTAGAGGGTTTTAGCTGTGGACTGGAAGGATCTCCTGTAGAGGGTTCTAGCTGTGGACGGGAAGGATCTGCTGCAGAGGGTTCTAGCTGTGGACGGGAAGGATCTCCTGTAGAGGGTTCTAGGTGTGGACGGGAATGATCTCCTGTAGAGGGTTCTAGCTGTGGACGGGAAGGATCTACTGTAGAGGGTTCTAGCTGTGGACAGGAAGGATCTCCTGTAGAGGGTTCTAGCTGTGGACAGGAAGGATCTCCTGTAGAGGGTTCTAGCTGTGGACGGGAAGGATCTACTGTTGAGGGTTCTAGCTGTGGACGGGAAGGATCTACTGTTGAGGGTTCTAGGTGTAGACAGGAAGGATCTCCTGTAGAGGGATCTAGCTGTGGACGGGAAGGATCTACTGTGAGGGTTCTAGCTGTAGACAGGAAGGATCTCCTGTAGAGGGATCTCCTGTAGAGGGTTCTAGCTGTGGACAGGAAGGATCTCCTGTAGAGGGTTCTAGCTGTGGACGGGAAGGATCTCCTGTAGAGGGTTCTAGCTGTGGACGGGAAGGATCTACTGTTGAGGGTTCTAGCTGTAGACAGGAAGGATCTCCTGTAGAGGGATCTCCTGTAGAGGGTTCTAGCTGTAGACAGGAAGGATCTCCTGTAGAGGGTTCTAGCTGTAGACAGGAAGGATCTTCTGTAGAGGGTTCTAGCTGTGGACGGGAAGGATCTCCTGTAGAGGGTTCTAGGTGTGGACGGGAAAGATCTCCTGTAGAGGGTTCTAGGTGTGGACGGGAATGATCTCCTGTAGAGGGTTCTAGGTGTGGACGGGAAGGATCTCCTGTAGAGGGTTCTAGCTGTGGACGGGAAGGATCTACTGTTGAGGGTTCTAGCTGTGGACGGGAAGGATCTACTGTTGAGGGTTCTAGGTGTAGACAGGAAGGATCTCCTGTAGAGGGTTCTAGCTGTGGACGGGAAGGATCTACTGTGGAGGGTTCTAGCTGTAGACAGGCAGGAGCTCCTGTAGAGGGATCTCCTGTAGAGGGTTCTAGCTGTGGACAGGAAGGATCTCCTGTAGAGGGTTCTAGCTGTGGACAGGAAGGATCTCCTGTAGAGGGTTCTAGCTGTGGACTGGAAGGATCTCCTGTAGAGGGTTCTAGCTGTGGACGGGAAGGATCTCCTGTAGAGGGTTCTAGCTGTGGACGGGAAGGATCTACTGTTGAGGGTTCTAGCTGTAGACAGGAAGGATCTCCTGTAGAGGGTTCTCCTGTAGAGGGTTCTAGCTGTAGACAGGAAGGATCTCCTGTAGAGGGTTCTAGCTGTGGACGGGAATGATCTCCTGTAGAGGGTTCTAGCTGTGGACGGGAAGGATCTCCTGTAGAGGGTTCTAGCTGTGGCCGGGGAGGATCTCCTGTAGAGGGCTCTAGCTGTATACAGGGAGGATCTCCTGTAGAGGGTTCTAGCTGTGGACGGGAATGATCTCCTGTAGAGGGGTCTAGGTGTGGACTGGAAGGATCTCCTGTAGAGGGTTCTAGCTGTGGACGGGAAGGATCTACTGTTGAGGGTTCTAGCTGTGGACGGGAAGGATCTACTGTTGAGGGTTCTAGGTGTAGACAGGAAGGATCTCCTGTAGAGGGTTCTAGCTGTGGACGGGAAGGATCTACTGTTGAGGGTTCTAGCTGTAGACAGGAAGGATCTCCTGTAGAGGGATCTCCTGTAGAGGGTTCTAGCTGTGGACAGGAAGGATCTCCTGTAGAGGGTTCTAGCTGTGGACAGGAAGGATCTCCTGTAGAGGGTTCTAGCTAAGTACAGGAAGGATCTCCTGTAGAGGGTTCTAGCTGTGGACGGGAAGGATCTACTGTTGAGGGTTCTAGCTGTAGACAGGAAGGATCTCCTGTAGAGGGATCTCCTGTAGAGGGTTCTAGCTGTAGACGGGAAGGATCTCCTGTAGAGGGTTCTAGCTGTAGACAGGGAGGATCTCCTGTAGAGGGTTCTAGCTGTGGACGGGAAGGATCTCCTGTAGAGGGTTCTAGCTGTGGACAGGAAGGATCTCCTGTAGAGGGTTCTAGCTGTGGACAGGAAGGATCTACTGTAGAGGGTTCTAGCTGTGGACGGGAAGGATCTCCTGTAGAGGGTTCTAGCTGTGGACGGGAAGGATCTCCTGTAGAGGGTTCTAGCTGTAGACAGGGCGGCTCCCCTGTAGAGGGTTCTAGCTGTGGACAGGAAGGATCGCCTGTGCAGGGTTCTAGCTGTAGACAGGAAGGATCTCCTGTAGAGGGTTCTAGCTGTGGACAGGAAGGATCTCCTGTAGAGGGTTCTAGCTGTGGACGGGAAGGATCTCCTGTAGAGGGTTCTAGCTGTGGACTGGAAGGATCTCCTGGAGAGGGTTCTAGCTGTGGACGGGAAGGATCTACTGTAGAGGGTTCTAGCTGTGGACGGGAAGGATCTACTGTTGAGGGTTCTAGGTGTAGACAGGAAGGATCTCCTGTAGAGGGTTCTAGCTGTGGACGGGAAGGATCTCCTGTAGAGGGTTCTAGCTGTGGACGGGAAGGATCTACTGTTGAGGGTTCTAGCTGTGGACGGGAAGGATCTACTGTTGAGGGTTCTAGGTGTAGACAGGAAGGATCTACTGTTGAGGGTTCTAGCTGTGGACGGGAAGGATCTACTGTTGAGGGTTCTAGCTGTAGACAGGAAGGATCTCCTGTAGAGGGATCTCCTGTAGAGGGTTCTAGCTGTAGACGGGAAGGATCTCCTGTAGAGGGTTCTAGCTGTGGACGGGAAGGATCTCCTGTAGAGGGTTCTAGCTGTGGACTGGAAGGATCTCCTGTAGAGGGTTCTAGCTGTGGACGGGAAGGATCTACTGTAGAGGGTTCTAGCTGTGGACGGGAAGGATCTCAGGTAGAGGGATCTAGCTGTAGACGGGAAGGATCTCCTGTAGAGGGTTCTAGGTGTGGACGGGAAGGATCTCCTGTAGAGGGTTCTAGCTGTGGACAGGAAGGATGTCCTGTAGAGGGTTCTAGCTGTGGACTGGAAGGATCTCCTGTTGAGGGTTCTAGCTGTGGACTGGAAGGATGTCCTGTAGAGGGTTCTAGCTGTAGACGGGAAGGATCTCCTGTAGAGGGTTCTAGCTGTAGACAGGGAGGATCTCCTGTAGAGGGTTCTAGCTGTGGACGGGAAGGATCTCCTGTAGAGGGTTCTAGCTGTGGACAGGAAGGATGTCCTGTAGAGGGTTCTAGCTGTGGACGGGAAGGATCTCCTGTAGAGGGTTCTAGGTGTGGACGGGAAGGATCTCCCGTAGAGGGTTCTAGCTGTGGACGGGAATGATCTCCTGTAGAGGGTTCTAGCTGTGGACTGGAAGGATCTCCTGTAGAGGGTTCTAGCTGTGGACGGGAATGATCTCCTGTAGAGGGGTCTAGCTGTGGACGGGAAGGATCTCCTGTTGTGGGTTCTAGCTGTGGACGGGAAGGATCTACTGTAGAGGGTTCTAGTTGTGGACAGGAAGGATGTCCTGTAGAGGGTTCTAGCTGTGGACTGGAAGGATCTCCTGTAGAGGGTTCTAGCTGTGGACTGGAAGGATCTCCTGTAGAGGGTTCTAGCTGTGGACGGGAATGATCTCCTGTAGAGGGTTCTAGCTGTGGACAGGAAGGATCTCCTGTAGAGGGTTCTAGCTGTGGACGGGAAGGATCTACTGTTGAGGGTTCTAGCTGTGGACTGGAAGGATCTCCTGTAGAGGGTTCTAGCTGTGGACTGGAAGGATCTCCTGTAGAGGGTTCTAGCTGTGGACGGGAATGATCTCCTGTAGAGGGTTCTAGCTGTGGACGGGAAGGATCTACTGTTGAGGGTTCTAGCTGTAGACAGGAAGGATCTCCTGTAGAGGGATCTCCTGTAGAGGGTTCTAGCTGTAGACGGGAAGGATCTCCTGTAGAGGGTTCTAGCTGTGGACGGGAAGGATCTCCTGTAGAGGGTTCTAGCTGTGGACGGGAAGGATCTCCTGTAGAGGGTTCTAGCTGTGGACGGGAAGGATCTCCTGTAGAGGGTTCTAGCTGTGGACGGGAAAGATCTCCTGTATAGGGTTCTAGCTGTAAACAGGAAGGATCTCCTGTAGAGGGTTCTACCTGTAGACAAGAAAGGGTCTCCTGTAGAGGGTTCTAGCTGTAGAAGGGAAGGATCTCCTGTAGAGGGTTCTAGCTGTGGACGGGAAGGATCTCCTGTAGAGGGTTCTAGCTGTGGACGGGAAGGATCTCCTGTAGAGGGTTCTAGCTGTGGACGGGAAGGATCTCCTGTAGAGGGTTCTAGCTGTGGACGGGAAGGATCTCCTGTAGAGGGTTCTAGCTGTCGACGCGAAGGACCTACTGTAGAGGGTTCTAGCTGTGGACAGGAAGGATGTCCTGTAGAGGGTTCTAGCTGTGGACGGGAAGGATCTCCTGTAGAGGGTTCTAGCTGTGGACTGGAAGGATCTCGTGTCGGGGGTTCTAGCTGTGGACGAGAAGGTTCTCCGGTAGAGGGTTCTAGCTGTGGACGGGAAGGATCTCTTGTAGAGGGTTCTAGCTGTGGACGGGAAGGATCTCCTGTAGAGGGTTCTAGCTGTAGACAGGAAGGATCTCCTGTAGAGGGTTCTAGCTGTGGACGGGAAGGATCTACTGTTGAGGGTTCTAGCTGTGGACGGGAATGATCTCCTGTAGAGGTTTCTAGCTGTGGACAGGAAGGATCTCCTGTAGAGGGTTTTAGCTGTGGACAGGAAGGATCTCCTGTAGAGGTTTCTAGCTGTGGACAGGAAGGTTCTCGTGTAGAGGGTTCTAGCTGTGGACGGGAAGGATCTCCTGTAGAGGGTTCTAGCTGTAGACGGGAAGGATCTCCTGTAGAGGGTTCTAGCTGTAGACAGGGAGGATCTCCTGTAGAGGGTTCTAGCTGTGGACGGGAAGGATCTCCTGTAGAGGGTTCTAGCTGTGGACGGGAAGTATCTCTTGTAGAGGGTTCTAGCTGTGGACTGGAAGGATCTCCTGTAGAGGGTTCTAGCTGTAGACGGGAAGGATCTCCTGTAGAGGGTTTTAGCTGTGGACAGGAAGGATCTCCTGTAGAGGGTTTTAGCTGTGGACAGGAAGGATCTCCTGTAGAGGTTTCTAGCTGTGGACAGGAAGGATCTCCTGTAGAGGGTTTTAGCTGTGGACGGGAAGGATCTCGTGTCGAGGTTTCTAGCTGTGGACGTGAAGGATCTCGTGTAGAGGGTGTTAGCTGTGGACGGGAAGGATCTCCTGGAGAGGGTTCTAGCTGTGGACGGGAAGGATCTACTGTTGAGGGTTCTAGCTGTGGACGGGAAGGATCTACTGTTGAGGGTTCTAGGTGTAGACAGGAAGGATCTCCTGTAGAGGGTTCTAGCTGTGGACGGGAAGGATCTCCTGTAGAGGGTTCTAGCTGTGGACGGGAAGGATCTCCTGTAGAGGGTTCTAGCTGTGGACAGGAAGGATCTCCTGTAGAGGGTTCTAGCTGTGGACGGGAAGGATCTCCTGTAGAGGGTTCTAGCTGTGGACGGGAAGGATCTCCTGTAGAGGGTTCTAGCTGTGGACGGGAAGGATCTACTGTTGAGGGTTCTAGCTGTAGACAGGAAGGATCTCCTGTAGAGGGATCTCCTGTAGAGGGTTCTAGCTGTAGACGGGAAGGATCTCCTGTAGAGGGTTCTAGCTGTGGACAGGAAGGATCTCCTGTAGAGGGTTCTAGCTGTGGACGGGAAGGATCTCCTGTAGAGGGTTCTAGCTGTGGACGGGAAGGATCTACTGTTGAGGGTTCTAGCTGTGGACGGGAAGGATCTACTGTTGAGGGTTCTAGGTGTAGACAGGAAGGATCTCCTGTAGAGGGTTCTAGCTGTGGACGGGAAGGATCTCCTGTAGAGGGTTCTAGCTGTGGACGGGAAGGATCTCCTGTAGAGGGTTCTAGCTGTGGACGGGAAGGATCTCCTGTAGAGGGTTCTAGCTGTGGACAGGAAGGATCTACTGTTGAGGGTTCTAGTTGTGGACGGGAAGGATCTACTGTTGAGGGTTCTAGGTGTAGACAGGAAGGATCTCCTGTAGAGGGTTCTAGCTGTGGACGGGAAGGATCTACTGTTGAGGGTTCTAGCTGTAGACAGGAAGGATCTCCTGTAGAGGGATCTCCTGTAGAGGGTTCTAGCTGTGGACAGGAAGGATCTCCTGTAGAGGGTTCTAGCTGTGGACGGGAAGGATCTACTGTTGAGGGTTCTAGCTGTGGACGGGAAGGATCTACTGTTGAGGGTTCTAGGTGTGGACGGGAAGGATCTCCTGCTGAGGGTTCTAGCTGTAGACAGGAAGGATCTCCTGTAGAGGGTTCTAGCTGTAGACAAGAAGGATCTACTGTAGAGGGTTCTAGCTGTAGACAGGAAGGATCTACTGTTGAGGGTTCTAGCTGTAGACAGGAAGGATCTCCCGTAGAGGGTTCTAGCGGTAGCAGGAAGGATCTCCTGTAGAGGGTTCTAGCTGTGGACTGGAAGGATCTCCTGTAGAGGGTTCTACCTGTAGACGGGAAGGATCTCCTGTAGAGGGTTCTAGCTGTAGACAGGGAGCATCTCCTGTAGAGGGTTCTAGCTGTGGACGGGAAGGATCTCCTGTAGAGGGTTCTAGCTGTGGACAGGAAGGATCTCCTGTAGAGGGTTCTAGCTGTGGACGGGAAGGATCTACTGTTGAGGGTTCTAGCTGTGGACGGGAAGGATCTACTGTTGAGGGTTCTAGCTGTAGACAGGAAGGATCTCCTGTAGAGGGTTCTAGCTGTGGACGGGAAGGATCTCCTGTAGAGGGTTCTAGCTGTGGACGGGAAGGATCTCCTGTAGAGGGTTCTAGCTGTGGACGGGAAGGATCTACTGTTGAGGGTTCTAGCTGTGGACGGGAAGGATCTACTGTTGAGGGTTCTAGCTGTAGACAGGAAGGATCTCCTGTAGAGGGATCTCCTGTAGAGGGTTCTAGCTGTAGACAGGGAGGATCTCCTGCAGAGGGTTCTAGCTGTGGACGGGAAGGATCTCCTGTAGAGGGTTCTAGCTGTGGACAGGAAGGATCTCCTGTAGAGGGTTCTAGCTGTGGACGGGAAGGATCTACTGTAGAGGTTTCTAGCTGTGGACAGGAAGGATCTCCTGTAGAGGGTTTTAGCTGTGGACAGGAAGGATCTCCTGTAGAGGGTTTTAGCTGTGGACAGGAAGGATCTCCTGTAGAGGTTTCTAGCCAGGGACGGGAAGGATCTCCTGTCTGAGGGTTCTAGCGGTGGACGGGAAGGATCTCCTGTAGAGGGTTCTAGCTGTGGACGGGAAGGATCTCCTGTAGATGGTTCTAGCTGTGGACGGGAAGGATCTCCTGTAGAGGGTTCTCGCTGTGGACGGGAAGGATCTGCTGTTGAGGGTTCTAGCTGTGGACGGGAAGGATCTACTGTTGAGGGTTCTAGGTGTAGACAGGAAGGATCTCCTGTAGAGGGTTCTAGCTGTAGACAGGAAGGATCTCCTGTAGAGGGATCTCCTGTAGAGGGTTCTAGCTGTAGACGGGAAGGATCTCCTGTAGAGGGTTCTAGCTGTGGACGGGAAGGATCTCCTGCATAGGGTTCTAGCTGTGGACGGGAGGGATCGCCTGTAGAGGGTTCTAGCTGTGGACAGGAAGGATCTCCTGTAGAGGGTTCTAGCTGTGGACGGGAAGGATCTCCTGTAGAGGGTTCTAGCTGTGGACGGGAAGGATCTACTGTTGAGGGTTCTAGCTGTGGACGGGAAGGATCTACTGTTGAGGGTTCTAGGTGTAGACAGGAAGGATCTCCTGTAGAGGGTTCTAGCTGTGGACGGGAAGGATCTACTGTTGAGGGTTCTAGCTGTAGACAGGAAGGATCTCCTGTAGAGGGATCTCCTGTAGAGGGTTCTAGCTGTAGACGGGAAGGATCTCCTGTAGAGGGTTCTAGCTGTGGACGGGAAGGATCTCCTGTAGAGGGTTCTAGCTGTGGACGGGAAGGATCTCCTGTAGAGGGTTCTAGCTGTGGACGGGAAGGATCTCCTGTAGAGGGTTCTAGCTGTGGACTGGAGTGATCTCCTGTAGAGGGTTATAGCTGTGGACGTGAAGGATCTCCTGTAGAGGGTTCTAGCTGTGGACGGGAAGGATCTCCTGTAGAGGGTTCTAGCTGTGGACGGGAAGGATCTCCTGTAGAGGGTTCTAGGTGTGGACGGGAATGATCTCCTGTAGAGGGTTCTAGCTGTGGACGGGAAGGATCTCCTGTAGAGGGTTCTAGCTGTGGACGGGAAGGATCTCTTGTAGAGGGTTCTAGGTGTGGACGGGAAGGATCTCCTGTAGAGGGTTCTAGCTGTGGACAGGAAGGATCTCCTGTAGAGGGTTCTAGCTGTAGACGGGAAGGATCTCCCGTAGAGGGTTCTAGCTGTGGACTGGAAGGATCTCTTGTAGAGGGTTCTAGCTGTGGACTGGAAGGATCTCCTGTAGAGGGTTCTAGCTGTAGACAGGAAGGATCTCCTGTAGAGGGTTCTAGCTGTAGACGGGAAGGATCTCCTGTAGAGGGTTCTAGCTGTGGACGGGAGGGATCTCCTGTTGAGGGTTCTAGCGGTGGACAGGAAGGATCTACTGTTGAGGGTTCTAGCTGTGGACGGGAAGGATCTACTGTTGAGGGTGCTAGGTGTAGACAGGAAGGATCTCCTGTAGAGGGTTCTAGAAGTAGACAGGAAGGATCTCCTGTAGAGGGTTCTAGCTGTGGACGGGAAGGATCTCCTGTAGAGGGTTCTAGCTGTGGACGGGAAGGATCTCCTGTAGAGGGTTCTAGATGTGGACTGGAAGGATCTCCTGTAGAGGATTCTAGCTGTAGACAGGAAGGATCTCCTGTAGAGGGTTCTAGGTGTGGACGGGAAGGATCTCCCGTAGAGGGTTCTAGCTGTGGACGGGAAGGATCTCCTGTAGAGGGATCTCCTGTAGAGGGTTCTAGCTGTAGAGGGAAGGATCTCCTGTAGAGGGTTCTAGCTGTGGACAGGAAGGATCTCCTGTAGAGGGTTCTAGCTGTAGACGGGAAGGACAGCCTGTAGAGGGTTCTAGCTGTGGACGGGAAGGATCTCCCGTAGAGGGTTCTAGCTGTGGACGGGAAGGATCTGCTGTTGAGGGTTCTAGCTGTAGACAGGAAGGATCTCCTGTAGAGGGATCTCCTGTAGAGGGTTCTAGCTGTAGACGGGAAGGATCTCCTGTAGAGGGTTCTAGCTGTGGACAGGAAGGATCTCCTGTAGAGGGTTTTAGCTGTGGACAGGAAGGATCTCCTGTAGAGGTTTCTAGCTGTGGACAGGAAGGATCTCCTGTAGAGGGTTTTAGCTGTGGACAGGAAGGATCTCCTGTAGAGGTTTCTAGCTGTGGACAGGAAGGATCTCCTGTAGAGGGTTTTAGCTGTGGACAGGAAGGATCTCCTGTAGAGGGTTTTAGCTGTGGACGGGAAGGATCTCCTGTAGAGGTTTCTAGCCAGGGACGGGAAGGATCTCCTGTCTAGGATTGAGAGACACTGTTCTAGTTGTTCTGTACACACAGTAAACATTGTGATTCCAACTAAATATTAGTGTCAATACGTTTTTTTGTCAGTTACTGTAATTAAAAATCGCTTAATCTCTTTACCAATGTGTAATAATAGTTAGTCAACTGGTCGGTGATGTATACATGTACTACAACATGTATTTGTTTATTATCTAAAGTACATTTTATCTTAAGTAGAATTCTTTGTATAATAAAACATTTCTTATAATTGTTTGTATTTTTTTTAAATATCATTAGTGTTTTATGTTTTCATACTTTTACACCTAATGAGGATTTCACTGTTCTAGTTTCAATATGTCTGTTACAATGAGAGTAAAGATCTATTCATTGCTGCTTTGAAGCTCAACTCTAATAATGATGCCAAAAAAAGCTCCATCTCTGTCTCATGGCTGCACCTCCAGCTCTGGGAGGATGTTGCACAGAAATGCCTTTTTCTGTACATCAGTAGTTTCAATCTCATGTGATTCGTTTTGACTCCATGTCATTCAGCAAAAAACAACAAAATCTGTCCAAGAAAATAGGGACTTCATGACAGAAACTTTGGGATGTCTGCAGGCTGAGTGTGTGTTTAACATTAGTTTCAACTGTGTGCTGCTCAGGTCTTATCTCCTGCACCTGTCCCCGCCCCTTTATAAGAGCAGTGTTTTCCTCATAAAAGTCACCAGTTAGTTGAAGGCCTTTGTGATTTTCTAACCATCATTTACCTGTTACCAGTCTGCTTACTTACCACCAGGATGACTGAAATTGTAATTCCTCCTGACGTGCCCACACTCCCCCACCCAACCTGAAAAAATGTGCATTTTCTGGACTTTGATCCATCACACTGACAGACTCGGACGGATCAGATCAACTCAGTCAGATGGAAGAGATTCAGTCAGACTGACAAACATGTCAGTCATGTATCATCAGAAAGAAACAAACAGTAAACAGACTAACAGGTGATCTGCCTGATGCTATTATCTGTGGTGATCTGCACTGAAAGAAAAATTCAAAGTGTAAAATGTGAACAGCAAAATTGAAACAGACCGTCGAAAAACTGAAAATAACCCAGACTAGATGATCCGATTGCTGTATTTTCATCGCAAAAGAGCGAGAGAGTCAAAGGACAAAAGAAGGAATCTTTGTTGTTTGTAGTCTTTAGGGTATCTAGTGTAAAGAGTGTGTACCAATTCTCAGACCAGTCCTGACTTCCCCTCTACCTGTTCCTTTTGATTTGTATCGGACTCAGATTATCAGACTCTGGACTTTACTCGTATGTGGACATCACCTCTTACGTCAGCCCATCCTGTATCTCAGCCTACCTCTGACCTGTAAGTTACCGAACCTGAGAGTGGACTAGAGATTGGATTTGTTTTATAGAGATACTTTGCAGACATCCTGAGAATCTCTCTTTCTTAGCCTCATTGTTGTAGATGTCCTGTCCTGTGCCATTGACATCTTGGCGTCTTTTGCCTTATTTAATGGGGGGGTCTGTAACCACAAAGACCACACCTAGGAGCAACTAACAAGGTACATGGAGGAAGTGGAAGCTCGAGCATTCAGCTCATATGAGGGAACAGCACCAAGCCATTGGTTCAGGTATGTGGATGACACCTGGGTCAAAATACAAGTCAAAGAAGTGGAGGCCTTTACTCACCACCCATTAGAACATAAACTTTCAGTCATCAGAACATTACAGCATCGAGTCGAACAGGTCCCCACAAAGAAAGAAGGGAAGGACAAAGAACACAAACACATCAGGAAAGTTCTCAAAACCTGTGGATACCCCAACTGGGCATATGTGAAAGCCTCAAAGAAGTCTGCAATGCAACCAACCGACAAGTACACAGTCATCCTGTATGTGGCGGGAGTATCGGAGAAACTACGAAGGATTTTCTCAAAACATAACATCCCGGTACACTTTAAACCTAGCAACACTCTCAGACAGAGACTGGTTCACCCGAAGGACACAAAGTCAGTGGTGTGGTCTATGCAGTCCAGGGCAGTGAAGAATGTTCAGACCTACATTGGAGAAACCCAACAGAAGCTTCACAAAAGAATGACACAACACAGAAGAGCGAATACATCAGGACAGGATTCAGCAGTACACCTACACCTCAAGGACAAAGGACACTCTTTCAAGGACAATAATGTCCACATTTTGGACAGGGAAGATAGATGGTTTGACAGAGGAGTGAAAGAAGCCATCTACACTATATTACCAAAAGTATTTGCTCATCCATTCTAATGATCAGAATCAGGTGTCCTAATCACTTGGCCTGGCCACAGGTGTATAAAGTCAAGCACTCAGGCATGCAGACTGTGAAGCAAGACATTTGTGAAAGAATGGGCCGCTCTCAGGAGCTCAGTGAATTCCAGCGTGGAACTGTCATAGGATGCCACCTGTGCAACAAATCCTGTCGTGAAATTTCCTCGCTCCTAAATATTCCACAGTCAACTGTCAGCTCTATTATAACAAAATGGAAGCGTTTGGGAACAACAGCAACTCAGCCACGAAGTGGTAGACCACGTAAAGTGACAGAGAGGGGTCAGCGGATGCTGAAGCGCATAGTGCAAAGAGGTCGCCGACTTTCTGTACAGTCAATTGCTACAGAGCTACAAACTTCATGTGACCTTCAGATTAGCCCAAGTACAGTACGCAGAGAGCTTCATGGTTTCCATGGCCGAGCAGCTGCAGCCAAGCCACACATCACCAAGTGCAATGCAAAGCGTCGGATGCAATGGTGTAAAGCACTCCGCCACTGGCCTCTAGAGCAGTGGAGACGCGTTCTCTGGAGTGATGAATCACGCTTTTCCATTTGGCAATCTGATGGACGAGTCTGGGTTTGGAGGTTGCCAGGAGAACGGTACATTTCAGACTGCATTGTGCCGACTGTGAAATTTGGTGGAGGAGGAATTATGGTGTGGGGTTGTTTTTCAGGAGCTGGGCTTGGCCCCTTAGTTCCAGTGAAAGGAACTTTGAATGCTTCAGGATACCAAAGCATTTTGGACAATTCCATGCTCCCAACCTTGTGGGAACAGTTTGGAGCGGACCCCTTCCTCTTCCAACATGACTGTGCACCAGTGCACAAAGCAAGGTCCATAAAGACATGGATGACAGAGTCTGGTGTGGATGAACTTGACTGGCCTGCACAGAGTCCTGACCTGAACCCGATAGAACACCTTTGGGATGAATTGGAACGGAGACTGAGAGCCAGGCCTTCTCGACCAACATCAGTGTGTGACCTCACCAATGCACTTTTGGAAGAATGGTCTAAAATCCCTATAAACACTCTCCTCAAACTTGTGGACAGCCTTCCCAGAAGAGTTGAAGCTGTAATAGCTGCAAAAGGTGGACCGACATCATATTGAACTCTATGGGTTAGGAATGGGATGGCACTTCAGTTCATAGTATGAGTAAAGACAGGTGAGCGAATACTTTTGGTAATATAGTGTATGTAAAACATGAAAAACCATCATTAAACAGAGGAGGAGGCCTCAGATTTCATCTTTCAAACACCTACACTGCAGGATCAAGGTCAAGGTCAATTTTATTTATAAAGCGCATTTACAGCAGCATAAGCTGCCCCAAAGGGCTGTACAAGGCACAACACACCAAGGTTAGCACAATCAACAATAAAAACATAGAATAAATTAAATACAAAACAGTCACAGTTCACAATAAAAACTGTTAAAAACTATTAAGATGCTCAAGTCAACGGTCAGCAGCTCAGAAATGTAACACGGGGCCATGAAGGGATTTAAAAACAAAAAGTAAAACTTTAAAATGGAACCTGTAGGAGACAGACAGCCAATGAAGAGAGGCCAGAACTGGGCTTATGTGATCCCGCTTACTGGTGCCAGTCAGCAAGCGGGCCGCAGCATTCTGGACCAGCTGAAGCCGATGTAGGGAGGACTGGTCCAGGCCAGAATACAGGGAGAATGAAGCTCTTAGTCGTCTTCCCAGGCAGTTTGACAGAAACTCACACCTCAAGGCATGTGATCAGGACAGAGACCAGGCTGGCTTTGATGGTGACCTGGTAGGGTCGTCAGGCTCTATGACCGTATATGGGAATGAACTGAGGGATAGTCTGGGCCCCTGACGAGCTACCATTATAAAAACAATGACCTCGTTAGTTGTTCCTAGGTGTGGTCTTTCTGGTTACAGTTTATAAACCTGCTACTCCCCAATCCTTATTCCAGAACTGAAGAAGCCTTTTGGATGAAATGCGAAACATTTTCAAGAAAAACGCAACAGTCCAGTTGTTTTTATTAATCTTTTACATGATGACTGTTTATTAGTGTCAAACACACTTTATCTTAACTTTCTGTTCTTAAACAGGTGAATTTGATGAAAGTTCTTCTTTTGTACTGCAGATTACTAAATAACAGAAAAGGATAGAAACATTTTTTTTTTGCTTTTGTAAGAAGAAAGACTAATCTTTGTGCTGATGGTTTCAGAATTCAGTCATAGGAGAAAATATTCTGTGGGTCTTCAAAAATCAGTAAAAATGTTAAATATCTCTGGTTCTGAGGGGGATATGAAATCTGAAAGAGGTAAATGACTGTTGTGGTGCAGTTTGGGTTCATTTCATCTGATAACTAGGGCCCGACCTATATGGATTTTTTGATACCGATACCGATATAAAGACTTTAAAGCAGGCCGATAGCCGATATAATAACAGATAAATCCATCCAATCCAAAAATGTCAAAAATATTACTGAAAGCTAAAACACTACATTCTAATCTCATTCTTAAGCTAATGTCTACCTGTTAGACACCATGAACTATCTGAATTATTCACTGATTCCAAAAAATGTAAATAATAGACAAGTTTATCTATTTTATGAACATTTATTTAGCGCACACATACTATAACAACAGAACATGTAAAAAACAGTAGAACAATAGATCACAATAACCTAAAAAAACCTTACAATAAAATAAACATTTTCCAATATTAAACTAGTTGTTTCTTTAATAAGTCCAACAGGGGCAAATCCTAACGCAGAAAGCACTGCAGTAAACAGTAATAATTTATTATATTCAACTTTTACAACGGAGCCTGTAAATAACAGTAGGAAAAACACCAATATCTTTTTGTATATAATATTAATAATGCTTGGGCCTGAAAATGTTAGCATCGTGTGATGTACTGCACTACTATTGCAGTAACAGAGTAGAACCCAGCGTGTGGATGGATGTATTAACCGAGCAAGTTGCTACATTTTTTTATGACGGCAAAGAGCCATTTAATGAAGACTACACTTATTTTAAGTGAGAGAAAGAAACACGATTACTTTATGTCACTAAACATACCAGTTATGGTGCTTTTATGCACTTAGAAAGCTATGCTTCACATTTTATTTGTGCACGCTTAACTTTTAGCAAGGTAGAATCATCGTAACTTTAAACACAGCGCGACCACGAGGCACACAATGACATGTTTGTAGAGAATATGTAAGAGGGAAAACATAACTGTGTTTGTTTATTTCACATTTCAACTTACTAGTGACAAAAAATAAAATGCTCGTGAGCAGACTTCACTTTAGTTGGATAAGTTGCTTTCTGTTTCACCGTCCGGTTCGCTGTGTCTCCGCTTCCACTGTAGGAAGCCATGAGCGAGGATGACTCCGCCCCCAGGGAACATGAAATGACAACACATGGGCGCCATCTGCTGGATATGTAGCCCAATTACATTTTTAACTGGCCATTCTCCTTAATGGAGATGCAGAAACACATATAGGACAAAAATAAATCAATAAAAAATATCGGCAATTTTTTACTGATAGCCGATATCACCCTGGACCCCCATATCGGCCGATAATATCGGCCGGCCGACATATCGGTCGGGCGATATATCGGTCGGGTGATATATCGGTCGGGTGATATATCGGTCGGGCCCTACTGATAACATATCAGAGGTGTTCAGAAACAAACAGTGCAGTCTGGTAATATTCCAACACATCTGTAAGCAGCTGTTTTGTGCTGTATTAATGTCTCAGATATTGTTTATTGTGATCTTTAACCTGGTGATACTAAGTACAACAAAACAAACAAGGTCAGAGACTCACACATGAGAAGAAGCTGAACCAGCAGCACCAGAACCAACAATCAGACCAAAGTATCTTCTACATCCCTCAAGTTTTAATGTGAAGTTTCAAAATGTTTTTATTCCCAAAAATAACACAAATTTCCTGTCTTCAGTTTTACACTGTGAATGAAGGGAACTTATCTGAACACTTACACAGCTATTGTGTACTACTGTGTACAAGTACTACAAGATGTAATTTAGTGAGTTGGATGGAAATACTGTTATTGTGTATCCTGCCTATGATTCCTGTTCTCTGTGTAAAAGTCTTTAAGTAGCCTCATATACAGTGATTAGAACTTCACCTTCATCAATACACTCCTGGAAATGTTTCAGATTTCTTCTGGATGTTAGAGAGAAGCAAAAGGGGGGGGGAAACACTAACGAAGCGTGGTCAAAGTGGGACTGGGGAGACGGTTCTAGTTGAGAAATGCAAAGTAATAAAGTTGACACTAGTGTGTACCCCATTAAGCTGAGCCTGCATGGACCATTACAGGCAGGGTGAGAGGACAGCCCAGAGCCAGAGGACCCTCCAAACACACAAAGGCACGTGCACACATGCAGGAAGTGCTTGGTATCCTTTCCTCGGGGGTTCGATCATAGTTACACACAAACTAAGTTTTCTTTATGAGTTTATCTGAACAGGAAACAGGTAGAAGTACATCATGTAATCCCTGAAATCTGCAGCTTTTCTGTGCACAGGACCGTGCACGTGCGTGTGCGTGCATGTGTGCAGTATAGTGGCAGCCTCCATCCTCTTGCTCCGCCTGTCAGGGAAATATAATTTGCGCCTTCAGTGCTTTTCACCTGGCTCATATGCAGCATGCAAATTTATTTCTCTAATAATCCGAGAGCGCGATGGCCCTCCTTCAGGATTAATGACAACATTCCTGGAGCCCCGCCTCCACCCTGGACAGCTGGAATATTACCACCCCCCACCTCCTCACACACACACACACTTTGACATGGAAGAATTGTGTTAGTTCTTCTCAGAAAAACGGTGGGGTATTTGTCCTGCTAGACAATATAATGGGCTGGTGCATCATCAGATTGCAATGTCATTTCAAAAAACCTTGAATACAAATAATGTGGGGGGGGGGGGGGCACTCTAAGGATAGATGGTGCGTTTTCTAATCCAGCAGGCTAGTTATCCTTCATTTCAGGTAGAGTGGTGTCGCGATGACTCACACACACTCACATGCACAGTAGAAAAACACAGTGCTCTGTTATTCAAATGAAGTGCAGCACATTGTGCAGAGCTTGCTGCTTTCCCCGGACACATCCCTTTTCTTCCCTTCCACTGTTAATTAATCTTACAGATCATTTTTAGCATCGTTCCCTCTCTCTCGCTATGCTCCCAAGCCCTGGCTCCGGCTTTTTCTAAGCAAACAGCATGAAATATGGATACGGGAGAAGTATTAATTATAACCCCACGAGTGGGTGTAGATCTGTGTGCATGTGTTAGGAAAAGGAAAAAAGAGTGAGGTGAGAGAGAGGAAGAAACAATGTGCCAGCACCACCACCCACTGCCTGGATCTGTCACAAGAGGCTGGGAGAGATGTACCCAGACAGTGTGAAAGGAAGGGTGAAGAGGTGTGTGTGTGGTTCTATTAGAGTGTATAAGTGCCACCTCAGCTTGTGTAGCCCTTCACCTGTGAACAGAGAGCCCCTCCATCACAGCAGAGACCATACAAAGCCTCTACTGGGACTGTCAGCTGCTGCCATCCAGCACAAAGAGGGTTAACTTCAGCTGTGGCTCTGCACCCTGACAGGCCGTGGCTCCTGGTCACTTATCTTTTTAATTAGCTTTTCACTCACCCTCTGCCTCCCTGCACTCCCCTCTCTCTGTCTCCCCTCTTCCTCACCCTGTCACTAATTTCAAGCTGACTTCCATGAAACATTTTTGCTGTCTCATCTTCATCCCACTGTGAGGCAACATGTTAAGACAGGGCAACAGTTCAGATATGGTACATCTCTCCCTTCTAATAGGATTATTATACATGTTGAAATAATATCAGTCCCGTTCAAATAGGTTTGAGTATTTTTACTGTATATGAGCTGGAACGTTGTGTGTTAGTAACACTCGTCCATGATGTCAATCTGAAGACATGAATAGTTTGTACAAACAGATGAAAGTCTTGAAGTTTAGACGCCACAACGAAACAAGTTTCACTTTGTATTACTTGATTTTTCTAACAATGATTTTGGGATCGAGCTTAACATTCAAAAATATCAGAACATGATATTAATCAGAATTTCTCACGAGTCTAGAAACATATTTCTGTCTGTGTTTTATTTACTGAGTGTTTTTCTTCTTAGCTTTTAGATTCCAGATCAGATCAGAATCTTAAAGAACTCAAGAAAAGTTTGTAACAAAGTGCAACGTTTTGAAGCTGGATTCAAGGTAAACATTCCTGATGTTCCTTCACTGTTCTCTAGATTAACTGAAGCAGCAGAACATCAACAACAAGAGACATTAAACGGATCCGATCTGTAACCTGATGGATCTTCCAACAGTTACTGACTTATAGAAACATGGATGTGCCATTTGAACCAGAACCAGGTTTATCTGATCCAGTATGTTACACACCAGGTTCTGGTCCTTATAGACACACATGTAAAGATAAAGAGACATTATGAGACATAGAAGACAGACAGCAGAGACATTCAGCAGCATCGTGTCTGATTATACAGATAAAATCTAATTATTTCATGAGAGAAGAAGTTATTAAACATGTTGGTTCAACATGGAGACGGTCTGGAGGAAGAAACTGGTCCAGGGTCTGGTGGTTCTGATCTACAGTGATCTGTAGCTCCATCTCGAGGGGCGAGAAGAGATGAGATCCTGGTGAGAAGGTCCCTGCTGAAGCTGCCTGACCTTTACCTCAATCTGGAGGAGTCCAGGTCCTGGGTGGAGGAGTTCAGGTCCTGGATGGAGGAGTTCAGGTCCTGGATGGAGGAGTTCAGGTCCTGGATGGAGGAGTTCAGGTCCTGTATGGAGGAGTCCAGGTCCTGTATGGAGGAGTCCAGGTCCTGGATGGAGGAGTTCAGGTCCTGGATGGAGGAGTCCAGGTCCTGTATGGAGGAGTTCAGGTCCTGGATGGAGGAGTCCAGGTCCTGGATGGAGTTCAGGTCCTGGGGGGAGGATTTCAGGTCCTGGATGGAGTTCAGGTCCTGGATGGAGGAGTTCAGGTCCTGGATGGAGGAGTTCAGGTCCTGTATGGAGGAGTCCAGGTCCTGGATGGAGGAGTCCAGGTCCTGTATGGAGGAGTTCAGGTCCTGGATGGAGTTCAGGTCCTGGGTGGAGGAGTTCAGGTCCTGGATGGAGGAGTTCAGGTCCTGGATGGAGGAGTCCAGGTCCTGGATGGAGGAGTCCAGGTCCTGGATGGAGGAGTTCAGGTCCTGGATGGAGGAGTCCAGGTCCTGTATGGAGGAGTTCAGGTCCTGGATGGAGGAGTCCAGGTCCTGTATGGAGGAGTCCAGGTCCTGGATGGAGGAGTACAGGTCCTGTATGGAGGAGTTCAGGTCCTGGGTGGAGGAGTTCAGGTCCTGGATGGAGGAGTTCAGGTCCTGTATGGAGGAGTCCAGGTCCTGGATGGAGGAGTTCAGGTCCTGGATGGAGGAGTTCAGGTCCTGTATGGAGGAGTTCAGGTCCTGGATGGAGGAGTTCAGGTCCTGTATGGAGGAGTCCAGGTCCTGGATGGAGTTCAGGTCCTGGGTGGAGGAGTTCAGGTCCTGGATGGAGGAGATCAGGTCCTGGACGGAGGAGTTCAGGTCCTGGATGGAGTTAAGGTCCTGGGTGGAGGAGTTCAGGTCGTGGATGGAGGAGTTCAGGTCCTGGATGGAGGAGTCCAGGTCCTGTATGGAGGAGTCCAGGTCCTGGATGGAGTTCAGGTCCTGGGTGGAGGAGTCCAGGTCCTGGATGGAGGAGTTCAGGTCCTGTATGGAGGAGTCCAGGTCCTGGATGGAGAAGTCCAGGTCCTGGATGGAGGAGTCCATGTCCTGGGGGGAGTTCAGGTCCTGGATGGAGGAGTTCAGGTCCTGGATGGAGGAGTTCAGGTCCTGTATGGAGGAGTTCAGGTCCTGGATGGAGGAGTTCAGGTCCTGTATGGAGGAGTTCAGGTCCTGTATGGAGGAGTCCAGGTCCTGGATGGAGTTCAGGTCCTGGGTGGAGGAGTTCAGGTCCTGGATGGAGGAGTTCAGGTCCTGTATGGAGGAGTCCAGGTCCTGGATGGAGTTCAGGTCCTGGGTGGAGGAGTTCAGGTCCTGGATGGAGGAGTTCAGGTCCTGGATGGAGGAGTTCAGGTCCTGTATGGAGGAGTCCAGGTCCTGGATGGAGGAGTCCAGGTCCTGGATGGAGGAGTCCAGGTCCTGGATGGAGGAGTTCAGGTCCTGGATGGAGGAGTCCAGGTCCTGTATGGAGGAGTTCAGGTCCTGGATGGAGTCCAGGTCCTGTATGGAGGAGGTCAGGTCCTGGATGGAGGAGTCCAGGTCCTGGATGGAGTTCAGGTCCTGGGTGGAGGAGTTCAGGTCCTGGATGGAGGAGTTCAGGTCCTGGATGGAGGAGTTCAGGTCCTGTATGGAGGAGTCCAGGTCCTGGATGGAGGTCAGGTCCTGGGTGGAGGAGTTCAGGTCCTGGATGGAGGAGTTCAGGTCCTGTATGGAGGAGTTCAGGTCCTGGATGGAGGAGTTCAGGTCCTGGATGGAGGAGTCCAGGTCCTGTATGGAGGAGTTCAGGTCCTGGATGGAGGAGTCCAGGTCCTGGATGGAGTTCAGGTCCTGGGTGGAGGAGGTCAGGTCCTGGATGGAGGAGTTCAGGTCCTGGATGGAGGAGGTCAGGTCCTGTATGGAGGAGTCCAGGTCCTGTATGGAGGAGTCCAGGTCCTGGATGGAGGAGTCCAGGTCCTGTATGGAGGAGTCCAGGTCCTGGATGGAGGAGTCCAGGTCCTGTATGGAGGAGTTCAGGTCCTGGATGGAGGAGTCCAGGTCCTGGATGGAGGAGTTCAGGTCCTGGATGGAGTTAAGGTCCTGGGTGGAGGAGTTCAGGTCCTGGATGGAGGAGTTCAGGTCCTGTATGGAGGAGTTCAGGTCCTGGATGGAGGAGTTCAGGTCCTGTATGGAGGAGTTCAGGTCCTGTATGGAGGAGTCCAGGTCCTGGATGGAGTTCAGGTCCTGGGTGGAGGAGTTCAGGTCCTGGATGGAGGAGTTCAGGTCCTGTATGGAGGAGTCCAGGTCCTGGATGGGAGTCCAGGTCCTGGATGGAGGAGTTCAGGTCCTGGATGGAGGAGTTCAGGTCCTGGATGGAGGAGTTCAGGTCCTGGATGGAGGAGTTCAGGTCCTGGATGGAGGAGTTCAGGTCCTGTATGGAGGAGTTCAGGTCCTGGATGGAGGAGTCCAGGTCCTGGATGGAGTTCAGGTCCTGGGTGGAGGAGTTCAGGTCCTGGATGGAGGAGTTCAGGTCCTGTATGGAGGAGTTCAGGTCCTGGATGGAGGAGTTCAGGTCCTGTATGGAGGAGTTCAGGTCCTGTATGGAGGAGTCCAGGTCCTGGATGGAGTTCAGGTCCTGGGTGGAGGAGTTCAGGTCCTGGATGGAGGAGTTCAGGTCCTGTATGGAGGAGTCCAGGTCCTGGATGGAGGAGTCCAGGTCCTGGATGGAGGAGTCCAGGTCCTGTATGGAGGAGTTCAGGTCCTGGATGGAGGAGTTCAGGTCCTGGATGGAGTTCAGGTCCTGGATGGAGGAGTTCAGGTCCTGGATGGAGGAGTTCAGGTCCTGTATGGAGGAGTCCAGGTCCTGTATGGAGGAGTCCAGGTCCTGGATGGAGTTCAGGTCCTGGGTGGAGGAGTTCAGGTCCTGGATGGAGGAGTTCAGGTCCTGGATGGAGGAGTCCAGGTCCTGGATGGAGGAGATCAGGTCCTGGATGGAGGAGTCCAGGTCCTGTATGGAGGAGTTCAGGTCCTGGATGGAGGAGTCCAGGTCCTGGATGGAGTACAGGTCCTGGGTGGAGGAGTTCAGGTCCTGGTTGGAGGAGTTCAGGTCCTGTATGGAGGAGTCCAGGTCCTGGATGGAGGAGTTCAGGTCCTGGATGGAGGAGTCCAGGTCCTGTATGGAGGAGTTCAGGTCCTGGATGGAGGAGTCCAGGTCCTGGGTGGAGGAGTTCAGGTCCTGGATGGAGGAGTTCAGGTCCTGGATGGAGGAGTTCAGGTCCTGGATGGAGGAGTCCAGGTCCTGTATGGAGGAGTTCAGGTCCTGGATGGAGGAGTCCAGGTCCTGTATGGAGGAGTTCAGGTCCTGGATGGAGTTAAGGTCCTGGGTGGAGGAGTCCAGGTCCTGGGTGGAGGAGTCCAGGTCCTGGGTGGAGGAGTCCAGGTCCTGGATGGAGGAGTCCAGGTCCTGGATGGAGTTCAGGTCCTGGGTGGAGGAGTTCAGGTCCTGGGTGGAGGAGTTCAGGTCCTGGATGGAGGAGTTCAGGTCCTGGATGGAGTTCAGGTCCTGGGTGGAGGAGTCCAGGTCCTGGATGGAGGAGTCCAGGTCCTGGGTGGAGGAGTCCAGGTCCTGTATGGAGGAGTTCAGGTCCTGGATGGAGGAGTCCAGGTCCTGTATGGAGGAGTTCAGGTCCTGGATGGAGTCCAGGTCCTGTATGGAGGAGTTCAGGTCCTGGGTGGAGGAGTCCAGGTCCTGTATGGAGGAGTCCAGGTCCTGGATGGAGGAGTCCAGGTCCTGTATGGAGGAGTTCAGGTCCTGGGTGGAGGAGTCCAGGTCCTGGATGGAGGAGTTCAGGTCCTGGATGGAGGAGTCCAGGTCCTGTCTATTGTAATTTTTTAGTGTTTTCTGAACTTTATTCTTGTTTGATGGTGAAACACAAAGAGAAATTTGATTGTTTTTAATCAGGTTTTAATGTTGGAAATTAGTTTCAATGTTTTAACAATTTTAACTCATTTTACAATTTTGATTTTAGATTAAAATAAATGTTCGTTCATGGCGTGTTCATCAAGCGCTCAGTAGATCTACCTGATAGAACACCTGATCTCTGGGACGTTGGATCTACTTAACCTGGATAATAATCTGTTGTTTTAACTTCCAACCTGAGACCAGGAAGCACCATGTACAGCATGTACAGTGTACAGGAAGTTACTGATGGATCCAGAATGGAGACGAAGTGTCAGTATATCACTAACGTGTCTGTCCCTCCACACACCGCTCGAGTACTTTCAGATGTTTGTAACAGAAGACTTGATCGAGGTTCTCGCAGAGAACAGCTGTCAGTCGGTTCTCAGAAGAAAGGAGCATCTAAAAACACCAACATGAAGGAAACAGAGCAGATGATTGGCATGTACCTGGAGATGGGTACAGTACCTGGACTTCCTGTACATGATACAGTCCTGTCTCAGTCTCTGTTGACTTCATCACGGAACAAACTGTTTCTGAGATGGAACGAAATGCCGACATGGAACCTCCGACCACGGCGTGATGCTTTCAGGTTGTGTTCTTCAGCTGTTCCCTGGACACAACTCTCCTGATGATGATGAGGATGAGGATGATGAGGATGAGGATGAGGATGAGGATGAGGATGAGGATGAGGATGAGGATGAGGATGAGGATGATGAGGATGATGATGATGATGATGATGATGATGAGGATGAGGATGATGAGGATGAGGATGAGGATGAGGATGAGGATGAGGATGATGAGGATGATGATGATGATGAGGATGAGGATGATGAGGATGATGAGGATGATGAGGATGAGGATGATGAGGATGATGAGGATGATGATGATGATGAGGATGAGGATGAGGATGAGGATGAGGATGAGGATGAGGATGAGGATGATGATGATGATGATGATGATGATGATGATGAGGATGATGCTCCTCCTTTTCAGGGGGAGATTCATCAGTAACAGTATGTGAGACAGGTCAAACCCATGGGGTGAGATGTAGGACAGTAATCTCAGGTAGTCAGTGTCCCTAACCGTACACCGTCTGTTTACCTCTGAAGATTGACCTGCTCTGATTCGTGGTCAGACCAGCGCTGTATGAGGCGGTAAAATAAGTTGTTTTCTTTAGGATTTGCATAAATAAACAGAAACCTGATAAGAAGGTAAGTCACCTGCGACTGATTAGCTGATAGCAGGGCAGGAAGGCCCTGATTGGCTGATGAGACACCATGTGACTGCTTCTGTTGGAATGAGACTGAATACGAGGACACAGTAACCGACTGATGACATCATCTCTAGGTCACATGTCACCCTCAAGACATGGAGACATTACACCTCAGTCACAACCTCATGTATCTGTGTTACCCAGGTGTAACCCCGCCTCTCACCTGCTGACTAGCAGGAATGGATCAACAGGATGTGAATGACAGTCTAGATGGGACAGATAAAAATAATGTGAAACCTCAAATGTTAAAAATAATAATCAATATAATCTAATTTAGTTACAAATATCAAATATGGTGTTTCTATTTTAGTTTCACATTTTGATTCCACCATCTTATCACATAATTTAGAAATCTCCTTATATAAAACATGTTATAATGTCACCTGTCAGTGTCCATCTAAGAACCAGATGAAGACATGACAGCCTTTAGGGAACTAAATACTATTAACGTCACGTTTCATCCCAAATGAGCTTTTATTAAAATGAACGCCTAATTAAATTCCAAGATGAGGGGGCAGTGAACAATGCCAGACAGTGGCTACTTTGATTTTTTTTCTTCTTGTTTTAAAGTAATTATGCAGGTTTGACATGAGTGAGCACACTGCCGAAGACCCTTCTAATGAGTTAAGCAAGAAAAATCGCCACAGTCGCCTTCAGTGGCAGCAGCTAATTGCCTGGCCACATCGGGCCACCGCTAACACTGTCATTTAAAATGTGCTTTTCTTCTACTTCTGCTGCTATTTGTTCCAAGTAAAATGGTTAATTAACATATCTGTAATTTAGTCTACATTTACATACACTGTAAAAATATAGAGCAGTAAGTGCTCTGTACTTGTAAAATGTTGCTCCTGTTTGGAGAACTGATTAGACACACAGCTACAGGTCAACTGTTCTACTTAAAACTTGAACTTTTTCTTGTATTTATCCTTTTCAAGAGTATAAAAGCAGGAACTCTACATGGAACAGAGTGTCCTGATAAAAACTATCTCTGATCTGCTGACTACAAAATTGTGTCGAAGCAGAAGTGAAATCTCACATCGGCAGTAATTCGTCTTTATTTTGGAGTCACAATAAAAGAATTTAGAATCAGGTTAGAAGATTATAGCTGCAGCGAGAAACAACGTCCAAATCTATAAAGATCAGCTGAAAAGATTCTGAAATAATCACAAGAAGATCGGAGACACCCTGTTATTCACCTAACCCCTAAAAAGGGGAGTCCCCCTTATGGGGAACAGGTACCCACAAAAACCCTCGGACCTCAGAAAGATAGTAAAGGTCTGGAAACTGGTCCTCAGGAGGTCAGAAAAACAAGAACACACACACACCTACACACACACACCTACACACACACACCTACACACACACCTATACACCTACACACACACACCTACACACACACCTATACACCTACACACCTACACATACACACACACACACACACACACACATACACACACACCCTACACACCTACACATACACACACACCTACACACACACACATACACACACACACCTATACACCTACACATACACACACCTACACACACACCTATACACCTACACACCTACACATACACACACCTACACACACACCTATACACCTACACACCTACACATACACACACACACACCTATACACCTACACACACACACCTACACACACACCTATACACCTACACATACACACACCTACACACACACACATACACACACACACCTATACACCTACACATACACACACCTACACACACACCTATACACCTACACACCTACATATACACACACACACACACACACACACCCACACACACACACACACACACACACACATACACACCTATACACATACACACACACACCTATACACCTACACATACACACACCTACACACACACCTATACACCTACACACCTACACATACACACACACACACCTATACACCTACACACCTACACATACACACACCTATACACATACACACACATACACACACACCTACACACACACACATACACACACACACCTATACACCTACACACACACACCTACACACACACCTATACACCTACACATACACACACATACACACACACACCTATACACCTACACATACACACACCTACACACACACCTATACACCTACACACCTACACATACACACACACACACCTATACACCTACACACACACACCTACACACACACCTATACACCTACACATACACATACACACACATACACACACCTATACACATACACACACCTACACATACACACACCCACACACACACACACATACACCCACACACCCACACACACACACACCTACACACACACCCACACACCCACACACCTACACATACACACACACCTACACACACACACATACACACACACACCTATACACCTACACATACACACACCTACACACACACCTATACACCTACACACCTACACATACACACACACACACCTATACACCTACACACACACACATACACACACACACCTATACACCTACACATACACACACCTACACACACACCTATACACCTACACACCTACACATACACACACACACACATACACACCCACACACACACACACCCACACACATACACACACACACACACACCTACACACACACACACACACACACACACATACCCACACACCTACACATACACACACCTACACACACACCTATACACCTACACACCTACACATACACACACATACACACACCTATACACATACACACACCTACACATACACACAC
>SSNP01000077.1:476327-511327 GCA_006937955.1 Pachypanchax playfairii | reverse complement strand
CACCTACACACCTACACATACACACACATACACACACCTATACACATACACACACCTACACACACACACATCCATACACATACACACACATACACACACCTACACACACACACACACACATACACACATCTACACACACACATCTACACCCACACACCTACACACACACACACACCCACACACACACACATACACACACACACCTATACACCTACACATACACACACCTACACACACACCTATACACCTACACACCTACACATACACACACCTACACACACCAACACACACACACACACACACACACACACACACACCCACACACCTACACATACACACACCTACACACACACCTATACACCTACACACCTACACATACACACACCTACACACACACCTATACACCTACACACCTACACATACACACACACACCTACACACCCACACACACACACACACACACACACACCCACACACCTACACACCCACACACACACACACACACACCTACACACCTACACATACACACACATACACACACACACCTATACACCTACACATACACACACCTACACACACACCTATACACCTACACACCTACACATACACACACATACACACACCTATACACATACACACACCTACACATACACACACCTACACACACACCTATACACCTACACACCTACACATACACACACCTATACACATACACACACATACACACACCTACACACACACACACACACACACACACATACACACCTATACACATACACACACACACACTCTATCTCCATGTCTTTGTATCTACAGATGCAGCTAACTCTTGTGTGCGACCGCTAACATTTGTGGATGTTTCTGGACCTCCAAACAAGGGAATCAGTGAGACGCACATAATTATTCATCTGTTTCACTTAACCTTTAACATACATTCCCTCACAGTAGCCCAGCCAGCGTCTGCATATCACTACTAGATTATTATGAGAATGGCAAGGCATTTGTCCTTGTTTATGTGCCCTGTTGAAGGATCCTTGGCTGTGCTTGCCTACACTCCAGATGAATAGCATTCCACGGCCCCTGGAGGCTCCCAATGTCTCCTGAGACCTTTAAGTGTTTGTTGACAGACTAACAGACTTTGGCTTGTTTAGCTTTCTCCACTCTCTAAAATCTAAAAGGTCACTAGCATTTCCTCCACTAGCCGTGCCCTCCCACTCAGAAGCAGAAGGATTAGGAAAATAAAAACAAGACCTCAACAAAATGCCCTCACGAGCGGACCAAGAGCCCTCTCAGGGAAACAAACAGAGTCCCTGCTGCCACGGTTACCAAGTCTGACAACATATCTCTATGGCTACAAATTACAAAATCACCAAAAATCTACCCCCCTCAGCCAGAGAGGCAAAAGAGGGTAAAAGGAAACCAAACTTGGTATTTCACGATTCATCTGATGGCACAATGAAATATTTCAGTGTAAATATATTTAGGATTAAAAAGCCTAAAGGCTGAGATTACAGTTCCTGTGATGTATGTGAGGTCACTCACTGTATGGGGTGCAGCAGTACACTAGAATTATCCTGCACAACATGCATAATTCCTCTCGTTAAAGCAAACGGGCATTGCATCCCATTATTTGGGGTCTGTATTGTTGCTGTGGTGCTTATTATTATGGGGTGTCTGATTCAGGTCATCACAGAGCCTCTCGCCACTGAGGTCTCAGTGGAAATCGGCAAGCCCATCTCACTGCTTAGCAACCAAGCCCTGGGGCCTGTTTTGCACAGCTTAATTCAGATGAGAGTGAAGGCAGAGGATTGGCTCATCTCGACCAACAGCCCCCCCCCCCCCCCACACACACACACACACCAAAGTCACTGCTACATCCTCCACCACCACAGAAGAAACTTGTGTATCTCTTCGTCTTCATTGTTCTGCTGCTGGTTTCATAAGGAAAATGGCTTTACTGAATCCTTCATAGTAGAATCTTACATTTGGCATCTGTTTATCAATAAACAATATACATTTGTTTAATGAAAATTATTTTAAAATTTCACTCTAAATATGAGTATTACATCTACAATATTAATGCCCCTTGACTCACACTCATGTATTTCATTTAACTGTTTCATTGATTATTATTTATTTCTCAGTTTTATTTGTTCTCAACACAAACATCACAGACATGTTAATAAGGTTTATTTTTCAGAGTGAACAAACTCACATAAGACAGTTTTTACTGTACAGCAGATCAAACATCTTATTCAAGGTGAACTTTACTCTTTATGATCAAACTGACACACTTAAATCTTCCACCAAATGAAGAAAACAGCATGAGAGTGTCGTGTCTTTATTTTCTGTTTGGAACTGGTCCTTCTAAAATGCATAATGTCATAATGACTGTAGTCTAAAACAGACCCAGAGTCTGTAAAAGGAAAGACTCGAGTTCATTTCAAAAAGTGAGAGGAACTCAGGGAAAGGTGCAGAGATCTGAAGGCAGTGTTAGTGTTTGTAACATTATGAGATAATATTTGGTCTGAGAACAGAGAAAAAGATCTTACTGGTTGATGTTTTCTGTTACAGGTTTGGAAAAGGTCAAGAGGTCCGTGGAACCACGGCACCAACCAGAGGAACAAAGAGAAGTAAGAGGAGTGCAGGTGATTCCAGGTGATGATGTGGTGGAGATGGAACGAGGCAGAGTTTCTTGTTTCCATCAGGTGATCTTCACCGATAGCTCAGTGAGGGATGTTCTTCACTGAAGAGGATGGAGGCAGTAGAGGATTTACTTCAGAGGTGAGTAGTTTCATCCAGTAATTTAAGTCTTCATGATAACTGAAGCTGATCAGACAGAGAAGATCTGGATAAAAACACCACATCTTAAAGTAATTCATCACAAGAAGAACTTGCATACAATTTTCAGCTAAGTGACTTCAGTGGTCTGGCATTGATTGTGGAACACGCCCTGTGTTTTGTTGCACTGAGTAGACAGAGACTGCAGCTGCACTGACTCACCTCCATCACCTGGTGGACTCTGGATGCTGGACAGTCAGCTGAAGTGACAGTACTCCCCAGAGCATTACAGAAAGCTTGTCTGACCTGGGAGATAAACTGTAGACCATGTTCTGATACATGGATGTCATAGATACAAACACATGATGGACCAGGAGTTGAAGTGTCTTGAAAGCAGATGATAATTTATATTGAGCTGTTAGCATGAGGTCGTGTTATATACTAGGAGTTTACACACATTAGAATGATAGCTGTGTATGTTCCCTCTTGGCTAACACTGCTGCAGCTTGCAATGTCCTCCACTCTGTGACCAGCAGACTCCAAACAGCACCCCCAGGCCCTTTTCCTGATCTCTGGGACTTTAACCACATCACATTGTGCTCCACTCTCCGCACCTTCACTCAGTATGTCATCTGCCACACCAGAGACAATAAAACTTATTGTATGCCAACACGAAGGAGACATACAGCTTATCACCTCTCCCTCCTCTGGGGAGCTCAGATCAAAACCTGGTTCATCTCCAGCCTCTGTATAAACCTCTTGTTCACAGACAACCAGCTGTGAGAAAATGTTTAGAGGAGACTGAAGATGGCCTGAAGGACTGTTTCAGTTCTACTGTATGGTAAGAGCTCTGCACACCACTAGGGCCAATATGGACAGCATGATGGACTGCATAACGGACTATGTCAACTTCTGTGTGGACAGCACCATAAAGGTCTGGTGTTTTTCCAACAAGCCCTGGATCAACCTGGAAATAAAGGTTCTCAACGAGAAGAAGAAGGTATTTAAAACTGGAAACAAGGAGGAGATGAGAGCTGTGCAGAATATACTGAAATGGAAAATAAGGCAAGAGAAGAAGATCTACAGGAAAAAGATGGAGGACCAGCTGCAGCAGGACAACATCAGAGGGCTTTGGAAGAGCCTGAAGACAATCTCAGGGCACAAACCAAACATCCAGGCTGCAGGAGACTTAAGACCACAAGGGGCCAGTCCGGAGCAGTACTGGTAGGTTCAGACCCATTCTGGCATGTTTACATAACTTTTTTCAGGGCCGACTTGGACCCTTTTTTAGACCACTTCTGCCTCTGTCTGAAGCGTGCCGAAGCAAACTAGCACGCCCACCTATAGACTGATTGGTCCTGTAAAGTGATGTCAGTCACACGCCTACCTATGTAGTGGTAGCCACTGATTGGCCTTGCAGTGTGCACGTGATGCAATGTCACAGAATTGCACCTTCTACAAGCCCAGTTTGTTCCCCGGTGCCATCTTCAAATCAATCTGCATGCCCCCTCTGGGTCTCTGCATCAGACAGATGAGTTTAACGGTTTAAGGTTTTAATCTTAAAATGTACACTAAACAACACTTTTGTTTTTGCTCCTGTTTTTGCTTTTATTGAGATGAACTCAATAATCTAAAACACTTTCCACATACACAAAATAATCATCTGTCTCAAATATTTTTCAAAAATCTGTCAAAATCTGTAAAAGTGAGAATTTCTCCTTTGTGGAGATAATCCATCCCATCTCACAGGTAAAGGGAAGAAGTTTATTTAAAATACCAGAACAACCATTTCATCCTAAACACACACAGTTCCTAAAGTAGGCAACTAAATGAAAGAGCAGCAAAAACATGCAACAGATGAATGATTGTAAAAACCAACACAGAGCTTGTTTACCAGAAATTACCTGAACAACACACATAGGCTACAGTCAGAAACCCCAGAGTCTGCAGATAACAATGATCTAAGTTCCATCACTCTACACGAAACACTCCACGAACCAGCAGCAAAGAGCGCAAACAAACAAAACTTTATCCAATTTCTGTCTCACCTTCTCTGTGTTGAACTCATAAATCTCATTCTGAGCTCAGCTTTGCATCTAATTCTATTTCTCTGTTGTTCCTGTATCAATCCAGATATACACTTTCTGTTCTGCAGAACGTGTAGAAGTAAAACTGTTGTATCTCCTCTAGTTCAGTGTCGATCTTCCTCATCTCATAGGAACGTTCTGATATGTAAATGATGTTGATTACCAAGTTTTCGTTCGCATCATTCGATTCTACAGACTCAAGGATGTGAATTTCCCTGGTTGTCTGACTGATTCCTGAGTCAATGTCCTGTGTATCACATGAAACGTGACCCGGTCTGAATCCCGGTTATGCGTGACGACACGTGGCCTGCAGGTGACTCTTTTCTCTCAACATTTAGTGATTTTGTTCATCACGTTTTTGAAAGTTATCTATAATAACAACACACGAAAAAACAATATTTCTCACCACTGAGATTTGTGGTTCGCTAACAACTAACAATGGCGCTAACAGCTAACAGTGGCGCTAAAATACTAACAGTTGAGGTAACAGACTAACAGTGGAGCTAACAGACTAACAGTGGAGCTAACAGACTAACAGTGGAGCTAACAGACTAACAGTGGAGCTAAAATGCTAACAGTTGAGGTAACAGGCTAACAGAGGAGCTAACAGTTGAGCTAACAGACTAACAGTGGAGCTAACAGTGGAGCTAGCAGACTAACCATGGAGCTAACAGTGGAGCTAGCAGACTAACAGTGGAGCTAACAGTGGAGCTAACAGACTAACAGTGAAGCTAACAGACTAACAGTTGAGGTAACAGGCTAACCATGGAGCTAACAGTGGAGCTAGCAGACTAACCATGGAGCTAACAGTGGAGCTAGCAGACTAACAGTGGAGCTAACAGTGGAGCTAACAGACTAACAGTGGAGCTAACAGACTAACAGTTGAGGTAACAGTGGAGCTAGCAGACTAACAGTGGAGCTAACAGACTAATAGTGGAGCTAAAATGCTAACAGTTGAGGCAACAGGCTAACAGAGGAGCTAACAGTTGAGCTAACAGACTAACAGTGGAGCTAGCAGACTAACAGTGGAGCTAACAGTGGAGCTAGCAGACTAACAGTGGAGCTAACAGACTAATAGTGGAGCTAAAATGCTAACAGTTGAGGCAACAGGCTAACAGAGGAGCTAACAGTGGAGCTAGCAGACTAACAGTGGAGCTAACAGACTAATAGTGGAGCTAAAATGCTAACAGTTGAGGCAACAGGCTAACAGAGGAGCTAACAGACTAACAGTGGAGCTAACAGGAAGCAGAGATCCGGTTATCAAACTGAAAGGTCTGTAATCTGTTTTATTAACCACAGTTAATTGTGTATGAAATTACAGACATGTTTGTGAATATAGTTGCTGTAAACTAGTATTACAGTAGTTGTAATTTAGACTGTACACAGCTGTATACCATGATGTCTGTTTATCAGTCTGTTTATTTTTCTAAACTGCAGCTTAGTAAAATAATACATATGGTTTATATTTTGATGATGATATATTTTAAAACACATGGGGAGAACATGCAAACTCCATGCAGAAAGGTCCCAGCCCAGTTTCAAACCCAGAACCTTCTGACTGACTGTGAGGCAGCAGTGCTGCCATTGTACCACCGTGCAGCCCTTTGCATCACTGTAACTGATTCAGTAACATATACAATCATTTTTACACTTCTGAGGTAAACTTAAGAGTCTCACCTTCATTTTGATACCAAACTTTTACAATTTAGTCTTGTAGTTGCTGCGATATATTCAGATTATTTGGGGCACATTGAAGTTAAACTCATGGAAGGGTGAAAACTGTTGCTGTGGATGTCAGTCGGATTACAGGTAATTAAAACATTACTGTAATCAGCAACGTGCAGCGGGGGGGGGAGGCTTTCGGCTTTCCTTCTGGGAAAGCCCCATGTGCCCTTTTCTTGTTCTCTCTATTGTGTGTGTGTCTGCCTGTGCACCTAAAACAATAATATTTAATTATTAATATCAATTTTGCAAAATAAAAGGATCGGTCTTGCATCAGTCACATGACACCAGTAACCAATGGCCTCCCCTGATAGCAGAGCGCCTCGGATACAAGCTGCCGGGAACGAGCTTGTAGAGAAGAGTGGAGACATTTAACGTGCAAAAAGTGCCGACTGACGCAACAAGAACCAGTAAGTATTTGAAAGAAAATACATCAAAAATATATATTACATTTATACTGGAAAAAGCTCATAAAAATGTTTCAGTAAACAAAGTTAGAATGTTTCTGTATGTTTTACTGAGACCTGAGTATGTCAGAGACACTTTAATACATCACATTGTATGTGGTGAATTAATATTATGACTGAGATATATTTGTTGTTTAATGTCAGTTTGGTTTTTGTTGGAGTTAACTGTACCTGCTGTGTGGTTATCTCAGTGGAATGTTTGATGTCATATAATAACAATCTGGGTTTTTAACAGAATGTCATGCAGCACCTGAAAACAGGAAACAGGTGAGAGTCTGTTTTGTAGCTCACATCTCCACATTGTGGTGCATCAGCACAGCAAAACTACCAGGATTTAAACTTTCCCTGACCTGCTGAAGTTTTCTCACACACGTGTAAAATCTACTTTGTTTGTTTTCATTCTGGGTCCTGTGAGTCTTCTCAGTCCTGTTTTCATTAATATCTGATGAATGAATTTTGATGATACTATAATATTTCAAGCCATATCAGTTACATAGTTTTATTGTAAATAGTGAGTTATGTTCTTACATGAGGTCAATTTTTGAGAAATCCCTAACTATGTCTAGTGAAGCTCTTGCTGCTGTGCTGTTTTTGCAAATAACTTCCTGGAGCTCACCTGTCAATCTCAGTGAGGTTACCATGGTAACATTTTTTTAATTTGCACATATTCTCTAGTTTATGTAGGTGCTGCTTGCTTTTTTCTGTCTGCACCGTCATGGCAATAGCAACACTGTCACGAGGACCCCATCACTCCCCCTCATCAGAGTAAACACATAATCTAAACATTTAACTTTATTTACGTCACCTTTACTTCTCTTCCATTTTTCTGCTCCTTACCTGTTTTTTATCTCTGTCTCCAACTCTGTCTGTCCCCACCCTGCTTTGTTAAGTGGAAGCGAGTGGGACGAGAGAAGCATCGACAGCAGTGTGGCTGTAACTCAGGCAACAGGCTGCTGCAGTATTGTGACGGTAATGAGGACAGGGTCAGTGGATACAGACAGACTGAGCGACAGAGGCACACATGGGAGGGTGGGGATTGGGGGGGTTGCGGCAGGGGGGATACAGATGTTCAGAGGAGGAAAGGCTGGGTTCATGCAGGAGTGAAACGATACTGAGCAAATATGAGAAAGGAAGTAAACAGAAGGCAGCTGATAGCAGACGGAGTCTCACAGGGAACGATTTGAGATCAGTAACTTTTCCTCTAACTCTGGACTGAGAAGTCGTGGACACAAAGATCCGATACAGACACCTTCTTTATTTAGGTTAGTATATGTAAAATCTCCCTGCCAAAGATATTTCATGTCTCCACATGTAAATATAGATATAATGGAAGTGGGACGAAATGAAGGCATGAATGATTATCTCCATCTCAGACTGTGATACAACTAGACTCAGCATGGCAATGTTTGTTTTAAATAATAAAAACAAGAATAAACCAATAATTTAATGTGATAGTTCAAAGATAAAACAGGGTTAAGAGTTTCCCCAAGTCTCCTCACAGAGGGCTTAAAGAGCCCATTTCATACAAATTTCATGACTTTGTGGTTATTTCTTAAGTATTTACCAGTAATATGAAACATTTTATATCTATAAAACATCAGGAAACACTGATTAACAGACCTTTCAATCTGTCTGCGTTAAGATTCGGGTGGTTTTGTCTCCTTCCGTCAGGCTTCATCAGCAGCTCATTCATATTTATTATTCAATATTATTTGCTGGACTCTGATTGGCTAACAAAATAGCCTATGAGAGCAAGGTATACTGTTTCCTGCCCCGCTGCGCATGGTAACATCAGACGTTCTCTCTTCCTGTTTGCTACATCTTATGCTAACAGCTTTTAGCCAGCAGCATGCTAGGCGTGGTTTCAACTGCAGGATCTGATGAATACTAACGAACAAAGGAGTTGTGATGAAACAGATACAGGCCGTTAGAACTCAGGAGAACTCAGGTTTTATCACCACCTGCGTAGTTTAAGAGATTAAAACTGAAAGAGAAGTTATTGACCTGTTTTCACCCACTATGAAGGTAAGAACACATGTGGAGCTAAAATATTCAACACAAACCTCAGAAAAACTGTTTTTAATGGAAGGGACTCTTTAATAAAAGAGGCAAGTGGTCCCAGTGTAGAAGTTTGGTTCAGCACCAATAGAAAAATACGTCACACCAGAGGTCAGGATCTGCAGTAGCATGAGGCAGAACAGGGACATGATTTCTCCAGGAAAATCAGCTGACACTTTTTGACCAACCAAAACTCATTACATCACTCACACATAAAATAACTAGGATCTGTAATCACTATTTGATTGAACTAAAATAGGAAAGACTACATCTGATATTGTTAGCTTCATCTGGAGAGACAGTGTTGCAACACGTCTTACCAACACGCTAGTTTAGCAGCTAAGTCAGTCATGTGTCTCTTGACTACTTCAGGCCTTGACTAGAACAGGTAACTAGGAACCATAGCCATGGTACTTCAAGGGACTAGAAGCAAGTTTGAAATTTTTGGGCTCCGTCAGATCACAAGCGTAACAACAGCCTCAATAGTAAGCTTGTGCATGTGGCGCGCATGCTGTACGTGCACTCACAGCTGAGTCAGTCCTTTACTGGACAATTTACAGATTTGCAAGCATAACTTCGACTAAGGTAATAAATGTGATGTAAGATATTTAGACCAAATCAGCTGTGAGCACAGGAGGGGCAGGGGGGATCCTCCATGCCAACGGCTCCACCCACAATGCAGAGGTGAATTGCTAATGAGTTACTGCCACTGTGCAGAAACTACAACCTAGAAAATGGCACATGTTTTATGATTTTAGGTAAAAACACCATGATAATAATTTAAAGAGACTGAGATGCTTTAAAATATCACAAAAGATGATTGGAGTGGGTTTTGACACATTCTGGTTATTTCTAAAAAAATTAAATGCAAATCCGTCCACAGCTTTTCAAGTTACGCTGCTAACAGACAAACACACACCAGCAAAAACATGAGCTCCTAGACGGAGATAAAAATAGCACAGTAGATGTGGGATTTATAAATATTAAATGTTTAAGAAATCTATCAGTGAAAAAGAAAAGAAAAACAACCAAAAACATTACAATAAGAAAGTAAAGAGAAAAAACTAGACACTAATTCAAATTTAATGTAATATGTAAGTGATAAAAACAAATTAATATAAATTATCTTTGCACATTTTCATTTTTGTATTTGCTTGTAAATGTCTCCATGCTGAATTAATCTGACTGTCCGCGGCATCTAAAAGAACAAGATAAAAAAAATATTGTCACTATTTTATTATCCCTGAGTTGTTGCAGTAGCATTTCACACAGTGTGTTGTGTTGAGAAAAGGAGTGAAATGGAATGAGACAGTGGCGACATGGACTCCTACTATAGACACAGTGTTTAACATCTTCACCCGTGGCGGCTCAATTACCTGAGTGTAATTGCAATAACTCCAATACCTCTGCAGTCATGCTTGCCAATTTCCAGACCAGGTCTGTAATTGCAGGTTGATATATGCAACTGGAAATCAAAGAGGGCTAGTAAGTTAGTGAGAAAACAGCTAGGCTCTGACTTTCAGTGCTGAGCTGTGAATTACTAATGCAATAAAAGACTGGAGTTATTAGCAGAGTTGTGAATGGCAAATTGGTGTGAATGGCAAATCATCGAGGTTAGTACTGAATAAGATGGGAAGTTAAAAAGGGAATGGAGAGGAAAGGGGTGAGACAATAGATGGTGTTTATCTCTACCAAAGCAGCCTGACTGTCATACTGGATAAACGCCAGCAGCACCAGTAATGTTTCTTTTTTCTGCTAAACTAAGCAGTCATTAACAAAATGTTGAGTTTGTTCCGACAACAAAGGTACAATCAGTGAAGTTTTCCTTCAAAGCAACATCATCAGCACGGCTTCAAGGAGAGAGTCAACTGAATTTGGAATTTTTGGGTGAAGTAACCAGTGAATGAAGACTCCAGCTTCGTTTGTACCAATGTTAATTTTCACTTTTTCAGCTTTGGTCACTACATACAGTGGTGTGAAAAAGTATTTGTTTCCTTTAGGATTTCTTGCTTTTTAGTACAGTGAAACCTGGTCCTGTGGACACCCTCTGGAGTGGACACCCCTGTCCAGCGGACAGGTTTTGGGCCGACCAAGCGTTTTTACTACTTATATAACCTCTCTGGAGTGGACACCCCGCTGTTCAAGACAACGAACCCTTTTTGTCCACCCAAAAAATAAAATCAGTGAAAATTCACCCCGCTAACAGACAGTGATCACAGATAGATGCCGACACTCCTGCAGTGGAGGAGCTGGATGCTGATTGGGAGCAGTGCCTTCTTGACCAAGTGCGTGGCACAGAAACCATCTGCACATGGGATGTGGGGGACACAGACCATCAGCAACCGCTCCCAATCCATCGCATGTGCCAGTGACCTGCTGGTGGACTCAGGGAAAACAAGCCTCCTCAACCAGATGACTGGAATTCACAACGAATTGAACAGGCAACTGGTAGAAAGAGGTGCAACGCCACGCAGACTACACTGGGCTCTTTTTTTTTAGTGACAGTTTCAGTATGATGCAGTTTCTCCCTCGCTTAAACAATGTAAACGTTGGTCATGAGTATTTTCATAATAAACGGGAAAAAAAAACTGAAAACTGACATGTATCCATTAAATTTTATTCAAAGTTGAGACATATTCAGAAGGGGATTTGACCGTGCACTAGTTCATGAAATAAGCTGATGTACCGAGGAAATGCCCGTGCTAATGGTTTACGGACATTCCTAGATGACAGGACACCCGACTCCTCTGGGACGGGCACCCCACCATAAAGGACAAATCAAATCAATCAAATCAAAAATACTTTATTAATCCCCGAAGGGAAATTAAGTGTTGTCGTAGCTCAGTTCTTCTTCAAGGAACCAAAGTACAAAAACGTCTGGTCCTGTCAGTGTCCACTATAGCTAAGTTTCACTGTATATTTGTGACAATTAAAAGCTACAGACCATCAAACTAATTTAAATACTACACAAAGTTAAGGGGAAAAATCCAAACCTACACAGTCAGTACGTTTACATGCAGCCAGAGAAATTTGATTTATTGCCTTAGTCAAACTGAAATTGGACTTCTGAAAGCATGTAAATGGCTTAGTCGGACTAAAATCGAACTGAACATGACTTTGAATAGTCCGACTAAGCCACCCAGATAATGCGATTCAAATTCGAATTTCTCTGCATGTAAACGCTCCGGCTGCTTAGTCGAGCTATCTGGCCCGACTAGGCCTGACTGATGGTCTTTTTGATAGTTATTTAACTTAGGGGTATTAAAATATCCTGACAAGTCCACTCCAAAGTCTTAATTTAGATCTTAAACCATTCAGAGGTGAACCTGCAGCTGTGTTGTGGACCATTGTCCTGCTGTAGAACCCAGGTGTTCTTCAGCTTGAGGTCACAAACAGATGGCTGGACTGATGGATCTACTTTGGTTCTTGTTGTTCCTGATGGATCACAGCCTGCTGTCTGACTTTAGTGGATCTTTTTTGTGGATTCTACTTCCTCATGCAGGTCCTGTTTAAGTGAGGTCCTTGACTGAGAACAGGTGTGGTAGGATTCAGGTGTGGGTGTGGCTGGAGGAACTGAACTCAGCCTTCATAGATGTGATGCATCACAGTTACTTTCTGTTCTACATGAGAGAATTACTTTAACCCACAGGGACAGGTGAAATATTTACTTTGATAATAAAAACTGTTGTTAATAAAATACAGTTTGTGTTTACTTGAACGGAAATATGGAATGGTGAAGGAGGCAAACATTTTTTTCACACCACTGTATGTCTTTATGACCATAAGTTCCTCCAACTTGGCTGTTGCTGATTCCTGGTGTGACACAACTAGAGGGAGATTTAGAGGACTTGCAGTGTTCACTGAGGGCTTGAAGCTGTTTTGGAAAACCATGAAGCAGCTGTTTAGTTTAAGTATATTGGGGTCTTGTTCACAAATGAGGGAAAACTGGAGCACAAGATTGACAGGCAGATCTGTGCAGCTTCTGCAGTGATGCGGGCGCTGTACCGGTCTGTCGTGGTGAAGAAGGAACTGAGCCAAGAAGCAAAGCTCTCGATTTGCCAGTCAATCTACGTTCCTACCTTTATCTATGGTCACAATTTTTGGGTAGTGACCGAAAGAACGAGATCATGGATACAAGTGGCCGAAATGAGTTTTCTTCTCAGTGTCTTGACTCACACTTAGAGATAGGGTGAGAAGCTCAGTCATCTGGTAGAGACTCAGAGTAGAGCCGCCCGCTGCTCCTCCACATCGAGAGGAGTTAGTTGAGGTGGCTCCGGCATCTGATTAGGATGCCCTCAGACGTCTCCCTGGTGAGGTGTTCTGGGCATGTCCCACTAGGAGAAGACTCAGGACGCGCTGGAGGGACTATGTCTCTCGGCTGTCTCAAGAACGCCTCGGGATTACCTCAGAGGAGCTGGCTGATGTAGCTGGAGAGAGGGAAGCCTGGGCGTCCCTGCTTAGGATGCTGCCCCCACAACCCGGCCCCGCATAAGCAGAGGAGAATGAATGGACAGATGGATGAAGTTGTGGTCAGGAGGTTTTGGTATCAGGTATACCAAACACATATATATGCAATTTAATATTATTTCAGCATAAGAGCTCTGGTACACAAAGAAAATAATCAGAAGACACAAGTCAGACACAAGACCTGCCCACCCTCTGGCGCCATCTTGAGTGTAAGCGCTGTAGTTCTACTGATGAAGCTGAATTTGAAGAAGCAAACTCAAATCGCTAACACGGGAACGAGTCCCTTACAGGGATAAACTTGTAAAGGAGGCTAGGAGACGATATTTGCAGAAATTGTCTACAATTGACAATGTGGTTCCATATGAACTCGGAAACAAAAGGAGCTCAGACATGTCGTTGCTGCCCCCAAAATACTGCACTGGACATAACTAACTATCTAACATTTGGGATCAGTGCATACACATGTCAACAGTTCAAAAATTACAAATCACTGGAGGCATACGGATATTTTATACATGGCTGGGTACAAGAATTGTTCAAATTTCAACCGCAGGACTGCAACAACACAGTGTTCTCTGCTAAGCTAAGCTAGCTTCATGTTGTTGGTTTGGGTTATTCTCTGTGAACTCTGTGTCCCACAACTTTCCCAGCCAGCATCTTAAATGTTGAAATTACATTTATATCTAACCTAAAATGAAAACCAAAACGTTTTTATGAACCTTTTAAAAAATGTTGTAGTTAAACATTTGTTAAATGTTTTCCGGATGAGTTCTCCAATGTACACGTAGGGAAGTGCTGTTTTGAAAGTAATGTCCCTCAGTCTTACAGCTGTGACCCAGGCCATTCAATGTCTCCTAGTTAGTTCTCCCATTTTCTGTCCTATACCTTTTTTCCAAATGGAAAACCAAAAAAACTTATGCTGTTCATGAGTTTTTGATTCCTGATGTCATGTGACCCAGCATGGCAGTCCATCACACAACACTAGTACCATTTTTTCTTTCAAAGTTTACAGTCTACACACACAATGCAATAGAAGCTTCCGTTTACACACTTAGCTATCCCATCATGCAACACGCCTACAGCCCCCGATACGTCATCTGACAAAGACCAATTGCACATTCTGACATCTGATAATAAGACTTTGCAAGCTGTAAGAGACGTTCCTGAACACAAGATCTTTGTTCCTCTAGGCTTAAACAGGAACTCACAACACCTTCAAAAAGCAAAATAATTGATTAGTAAAGTTCCACCACGTACACACCAGTTTTGAATCACATCACATCTCCATGAAATGTTTACACGACTAAGAATGTTTTAGTTTTACATATCATATCATATCATATCATATCATATCATATCATATCATATCATATCATATCATATCATATCATCCTGGTTGGTACCCAGTATTTACCTATTTACTTAGATTATTTGCAGCAACAGCTGTCTTTATAATTCATTCCCCCCTTCTTCTATTCTTTTAATTGCTTTGGCACTTTTGGGTCATTGGAGGTCATTTTGTTTTGAATCCAACATCTGTGTAAAAAACTTCTTTCGCAAGCACTGCATCTGATTGACTGACATCTGTGAAGTCATGGATGACCACAATGTACAAAAATCTGCAAAGATTCCAGTGAAAGGACCAGACTTAATGCTACTGCTCCACTTTAATGTGGTCTTAAGGAAACCTGAGACAAAGTGTGGTTGAGCCTGGGGAGCTGAAGGGCTTTGAGTGATTCCAGCATTCCTCCATATACTGTATCTCAAGACAGTCCAAAACCACAGACCCTGACACAAGCAGTGGTTGCAGAGTCCAACTGCCAAGATCCACTGTGAGGAATATTCCTGGTCGACATCCAGAAGTCTACATCTAGATTTATAGCAGGAGGCACTAAAGTACAGAGAATGAATATCTGTCTGGAAAAAGACCCAAACAGACAGACTTATGACAGCTGTAGGAAAGTGAGGTAAAAAGAAAAACAGATCCAAACCTGACTGCATCTTCTAGAAGTTAGGTTCCAGATGACACGTCTACCAAAACAGTTAGACCTGAAAACAACATTTTGGGGAGCATTAAAGAACGTAGACAATGGATCCATTAAAGAAGAAAAGGCAGTCAAACCCAACAAGGTATGGACAAGATGCTCACAATATTTGGGTACAAAAGCAACAATAGTTCTGTCCAGAAAAGGACAGCACAGCTGGCCTTGTGGTGTCCATATCTTCGGCTGCTGTTGTTGTCTCCTGTTAAACAGACTGTTGGAAGATGGGGGAGGGAGGCATTGACGAAGAAACGTGGCAGCACACTAGGAATAACTGTTGGCTGAGGAGCTAATAGGCATAGAATGATGACAGATATCATGGAGAGGACGCCTCTCAATGACTGGGAAGGAATTAATAAGCAGGAATGGGTTAATAGTGCATTAAGAGCCGGCAGGAGAGACGAGAGAGAATCTTCTGAAGTCAGCTGTGAGTAATCAGCCCATGGCGAGCTGTCCACGATTACCATAACAGAGCAATTGGACGTGAAAAATGGATAATAGTATGGACATAGAAGTATGTGTGGTGTGTGTGTGCGATCTGTCTGTGAGGGAGAAAATCCCACTGGCTCTTCAATTGTGACAAACAGAAGGTGGTGCTAATTTTTAAACAATAACATTTACCCAACGTGTTCATTTTTTCTTTCTAAAAAAACAAAAACTACAAAACAAAAAGTCAAATAAATAAGAGGATCAGCAGCTATATAAAGTTATAATAACTGACTGGTCAGATTTTTTACACATAACACAGTCTTCTTTCTAGTTGTTTATCATGTTTACTCTTTTTTATTTTATTTATTTCTATCTCTGTACACTGTTTATTGTTATTCCCTTTTTGTATGAAACATTTTCTAACTGATTATTTGATTGATTTAACACTATCTGGTTCACACTGCTGTTAATAAGTTATGGGATGTCCACTCTGAACCACGTGTGGCGTGTCCCTTCTTTTTAGTGCTGGCTGTGTTTTTGCTCCTATTTTATTAAAATGATTTAAATTATAATGTTTTATTACTTGGATGTAACTGTATCTATCCAACCACCACACATACTGATGGTTAGGGTATTTTACTGTGATGGTAACTTGTACTACTACTACTGCTACTACTACTACTGTAAAGATTACCTGTTGATGAACTGCATTCTGTCCCATTAAAGCAGAACCATTTCTTCTGACACGTAAAGACCAAACTGTGTCTGGGAACCTTTAGACTTATGCTGTTGTTTAACTTCAGCTATTTCATTTAAGGACATTTTAGGACTACAGGGCCAGATAGCTACAATTAGGATAAAACTTTTAAAATTTAAGATTTTCAACAAAGTCAGTACTGTTTGTTGATCTGGCATGTTTCCATGGTCCAAAGTTTTCAAAACCAGATTTTTTTCACAATCACAAAGCAAGAACAGTATACACAGACATACATATGTTAAGGATAGAAATTAATACACCCTTGGCATAACTCTTTTACTTCAAGTGTGGTTCAGACAAGCATGAAACATTTCATTTTGTGCACTGGTTTTTCTGTTCAGGCTACTATGATTCTGATAAATCCACAACTCTTGTCCATCATATAGACACAGCGCGTTGTGGCTTTTGTCTGTGAAAAGCACTTTATAAATAAACCTTTACTTTACTTTTACACTCATGCCTGGAAAGATGGAAGCTCTAGTCACTTGAATGGTCATGTCATGAGTCACAGTTTGTCAGCTGATTGTAGTTTGAACAGGTTGTATGTTCATGTTACTTCCTGCTCATCACTCCCATGTTTCTGTCTCCACCTGTCATATATGTAGATCTGGCACTATTTAAGCTTCTGGCTTTTCACATTTCAGGGTCTAATCGATTGTTAACTCTTGTATTGCATCATTTCAGCACTATAGTCACAGTCTGTATATCTCATAGGGTATATTGATCTTGTTTTCATCCATAACCATTGATTCCTGCCTGACCGTTGATTGGAGACCTTTGCCTATTGGTCTGACTCTGGATTTCTGACCCAAGTGACCTTCTTAAGCCCACATTGGTACCGTAAGTCTCATTCATGTTTTGCTACAAGAAGTAAGAAGAGGAGTGTTCATTAAGGAGAGGATTGTTTCTGGAGGATGGGGAGCCATTGTCTTTCCGGTCAGCCCATGGGTCCCCTGACTGAAAAAAAAATGAATGGAAGTCAATGGAGTGACAAAAGTTATTTTCTAGTCCACTTTCTCTTAAGCCCCGAATCAACCCTCAATGCTGCCGCTATTGGCTGGTAGATGTAAACATGATGCCAGCATCATGCCTGTCTAAAAATCAATATTTTAGTATATTTTAATTATTTTGTCCCATGTTTTAGAACTATTGTTCCATATTCAACATTTAACTCATTCAGTGCCATAGACGTCTATAGACATCAAACTGAATCAGAACGCTCAGTGCCATTGATGTCTTGATGTCTCTACAGCTTTTATTGGCTGAAATCCTGCAAAGCATTCTGGGGCAGCTGCTCACTGAATATGAACTCATTACAGGCTGTATTTAGTCATATGATCCAGAAGAGGGCAGTGGTGCACTTCTCTGGGTGAGATCCTCCTTCCTTACCCTGTAATAAAGCCATGTGGAGCGGGGGAGGAGCCAGACACTCAGGACGAGAGAGATGGTGAATACGGACGGCAGATTCAGAGCCTGTGAAGCAGCTGGGAAGTGATCTCGTTGTTCAGACTTATTACAAACTAGTATAGAATTTATAGAACTGAGAAGGTGGTGGAGTTTATTACATGATAAAATCTCTCCAGCGTGTCTACCGGATCTACCGGGAACCAGTATTGTGTCGAAGGTGACGGGGTTTTTGATCCAGCTCGTCATTTTGGGACTTGTGATGTCTTCAGCCTGACGTTGAGGTTCTTCTGGTGATTCTAGTGAAGCTGAGGTGGATTTATCCGACGAGTATCTCCTGTTAGGATCTTCTAAAGGCAGCAGGGAGCAAAATAAAGAACGATTCACCACATAAAATACACGTTTAGTGATGATAGACGAACTGATGGCCAGGGCGGGCGGGCGGGCTGGCTAAATAACTCGTTCACTCCCGCATGCACACACGTACACACACACACACACATCATTTTTTTCTAACATTTTTTTCAAATGTTGAAATTATCTATAAATGACTCTTTTTAGACATAAAATAAACTATCAAAAGTACTTTTTTACTGTTTATTTTTTACTTTCATAGTAGTAAAACATAGTTCAGATTTTGCATGAATCATTGAAACATGAAATATTTACATCAAAGTTACTGATCTGCTAGAAAAACCTCTTTACACAAAACACTCTTTATCTCAGCTTTTAGTCCTGAAACGTGTGGATTTTCATAAAAGTTCCTCTTTTGTACTGCAGATTACTAAATAACAGAAAGAGGTAGAAACATTTTTGTTTTGCTGCTGAAAGAAGAAAGACTAAATTTTGTGATGATGGTTTCAGAATTCATATAGTCATAGGAGAAAATATTCTGTGGGCCTAAAAATGCTAAATATCTTTGGTACTGAGGAGGATATGAAATCTGAAAGTGGACCTGAATGAGTTAAAGGAGTCATAACCTGAAATTTTCACTTTTCCGATGAAAACATTTTGGTTTAGTGGCTGAAAGTTGTGCCAAAACTCTCTGTAGCTAACTTTCTTCTTTTTTAACAGCTGCAAATGATGCAGTTTTTCTACATCTATTTTGCTTGTGTGCAGAGCTACTGTGGAATAACCCAATGTTGAGATCTGGAGGGGGTGGGGTTATTGATGTTTTCAGCTTTCTGAAATTATTTTAGTTGATAGTATTTTCTTATTTATTTCTAATATACATTTAGCACAAATAACATATTTAACAACATAAATAAAAATAGAATCAATGCTATGAGGTTATTACGGTTTTTTTAAGAGCCAAGAGAATTGCGTTTGTCAGATGGTACATCTGCTTCAGGGTGTTCTGTTACATATATTCAGACTTTTATACAATATACTAAAGTTCTAGTCCATATATTCAGACTTCTTGTTATATATGTATAATAATATTCTTAAATGGAATAATGCCTGGAGGTGAATATATTTTACCACTCCTAAGTCACTTCTGATATTTTATGGTTGTGGCAGCTTTTTGAGTGGGTGTGATTAAACTTGCATGATGTAACCAAAAACATGTTTAAAATGGAAAAGCTTAACATTATTTTTCAATTGGATGGTTATAAGGAGTGTTTATCTCTAGTAATGTTGAGTTTAACCTGCAAGATGTTCTTTAAACTAAAAACCCTAAATTTTGACCTTAGACACGTTATGATTTCCACTACACCCACCTGACAATTCAACATGCTTCTGAGAAGATATTTCACAATAGAGGATATTCTCAGGGTTACATATAGGAAATTGAAAATCATTTAAGTTTTACACAGTATGACTCTGTCTCCAAGACTCGAGGTATCTAGGACACAATGAGTAAAGTTTGGTAAAAAAAAACGGTAACATACACTTTTAGGAACTAGTAAGAGAACACTCAACTGTTCTCATTTAAGCTTTTTAGTCAGTCTGGTTTTAGGCCTTTTGTAGATGCTACAATAACAGCCAGAATCCCTAAAACAGGTTCTCCAGCTTTTAAGGTGGTATTGGGAAAATTTTCATTAAAAGCAATATTTATAACTAAATAATACCTCCACGGGTGTTTAGAGGGTTGTAGAATGAAAATACAGCATTTCCTTTAAAAATTATATTTAAGTAAAATATTATAAAAAAATTAGATTTAGTGGGCACGATGTTGGCATTTTACCAGCCAGTAGCTGGCAGAGCAGCAGGCACCATTTTGGGTTGTCTAATACCGTAAATAATCCAGCACAGTGAGGCTGGTACTGTGGAGTCTGCAGGTCAAGCAGCTGGAAGCACCGGGGACATGTGGTGATTATATACATTATTTACTTGCTGTCAGGGAAATTGTTCCTCGACACCAAAACGCAGTTTAAACCTTCAGACAAGAGAAGAACCACAGACAAGGGATATAAAGTTTTCTTTAGGTTTACTTACAGCAAGGAGTGAATGAAGCTAGACTTACAGCATTCAGTCACTGAATCATACAGAGTTGTTTCATCATTATAAAGAGAATGAAGAGCTCCGCCTCCTGGCAGATAAAGTCACTAAGCAACGTTATCACAGAGTCTCCTTGGAGAGGCACAGTCCTGTGAATAAAGTTTTCTTCACTCCTGTAGTGGAGATGAGACTTTGTTCATAGCTCTCATGTACTAAAGGACTAATGCTGAAGTATTTACATGTTAGAGTAAATAATAATAAAATCATGATGAGAATTAATGCAAATACATATTTTTCTTACACTTGCCATAGGGGGTTTCCCATGTGACGAGCAGGATCTGTGTGGAAACGTTTTTATTAGCAGCTAGCTAACACGTAGCTACATGTTGGTGAAGTTGAGGAGCTTCGGGCCACTTTTTGTACTGGAAGACACACCACGGAGGATTTTATGGCTTTTTTAAATTTTATTGGATAAGTGGTGCGTGCAGGATGGTGTGTGAAGAGGACAGAGGATCTTAAGAGGAACTGCAGGAAGTTTTGGAGCCGCGATGCAACTATGAACTCTTTACTACGGACTGAATTGATGACTGAGCTTCAAACAGGGAGGAGCTGCTTTTATCAGAGTCAGTGTGTGATCAGCTGGAGAACATGATTAGTGAACTGAACTCATGATATTTTACTGTCCTGCTCGGATCGAGGATCAGAGTGGGTTTGGTGAGGGATATTGGTCGACCTGAGCGTCGGAACGCGGGGAGGGGGGGTTAACGAGCCTGGCACCCAGATGGTTCAAGGCTTTGTGCTGTATTATTGTGTTCCAAGTTCGATATCCCGCCTTTAATTTGGGAGACTTAGAAAAGTATACCTGCTACAACAGAAATGTCTCTTGATGCCTTCATATTAATAATCACCTGCATCAAATACTCCTATCATCAGTTATTTCTGTACATGAGCTTGTTTAAAAGCCTGATGAGTCAGTGGCTGCTCCCAGTCTGTCCTGTTTCACCCACGCCATCACACTAAGACCTCGGCTTCCAACACCTAGCAGGTGGCTAAGAACATTAGGTGGTTATGGATCACACACCAGCACAAGCAGCACATCATATTTTCATGTATTACATAAGAGCAGAACAATGAAGCAACAGAATGCAGGGTAGCAGAGTTAGTGGTGTTCCTCTGCCTCCATATGGGTGTGTGTATACAGTATGTGTGTGTAGACAGTATGTGTGTGTAGACAGTATGTGTGTGTAGACAGTATGTGTGTGTAGACAGTATGTGTGTGTATACATTATGTGTGTATACATTATGTGTGTGTATACATTATGTGTGTGTAGACATTATGTGTGTGTATACAGTATGTGTGTGTAGACAGTATGTGTGTGTATACAGTATGTGTGTGTAGACAGTATGTGTGTGTATACATTATGTGTGTGTTTACAGTATGTGTGTGTGTAGACATTCTATGTGTGTATACAGTATGTGTGTGTGTAGACATTCTATGTGTGTATACAGTATGTGTGTGTGTAGACATTCTATGTGTGTATACAGTATGTGTGTGTAGACAGTATGTGTGTGTGTAGACATTATGTGTGTGTAGACAGTATGTGTGTGTATACATTATGTGTGTGTTTACAGTATGTGTGTGTGTAGACATTATGTGTGTGTAGACATTATGTGTGTGTATACAGTATGTGTGTGTATAGACAGTATGTGTGTGTAGACAGTATGTGTGTGTATACAGTATGTGTGTGTAGACAGTATGTGTGTGTATACATTATGTGTGTGTATACATTATGTGTGTGTAGACAGTATGTGTGTGTATACATTATGTGTGTGTGTATACAGTATGTGTGTGTATACAGTATGTGTGTGTATACAGTATGTGTGTGTAGACATTATGTGTGTGTATACAGTATGTGTGTGTAGACAGAATGTGTGTGTAGACAGTATGTGTGTGTAAACATTATGTGTGTGTTTACAGTATGTGTGTGTAGACAGTATGTGTGTGTGTAGACATTATGTGTGTGTATACAGTATGTGTGTGTAGACATTATGTGTGTGTATACAGTATGTGTGTGTAGACAGTATGTGTGTGTATACATTATGTGTGTGTTTACAGTATGTGTGTGTGTAGACATTATGTGTGTGTAGACATTATGTGTGTGTATACAGTATGTGTGTGTAGACAGTATGTGTGTGTAGACAGTATGTGTGTGTATACATTATGTGTGTGTTTACAGTATGTGTGTGTGTAGACATTATGTGTGTGTAGACATTATGTGTGTGTATACAGTATGTGTGTGTAGACAGTATGTGTGTGTATACATTATGTGTGTGTGTATACAGTATGTGTGTGTATACAGTATGTGTGTGTATACAGTATGTGTGTGTGTACAGTATGTGTGTGTATACAGTATGTGTGTGTGTAGACATTATGTGTGTGTTTACAGTATGTGTGTGTGTATACAGTATGTGTGTGTGTATACAGTATGTGTGTGTAGAGAGTGTGTGTGTGTGTATACAGTATGTGTGTGTGTAGGCATTATGTGTGTGTAGACATTATGTGTGTGTAGACAGTATGTGTGTGTAGACAGTATGTGTGTGTAGACAGTATGTGTGTGTGTAGACAGTATGTGTGTGTATACATTATGTGTGTGTAGACAGTATGTGTGTGTAGACAGTATGTGTGTGTATACATTATGTGTGTGTGTAGACATTATGTGTGTGTAGACAGTATGTGTGTGTGTATACATTATGTGTGTGTAGACAGTATGTGTGTGTGTATACAGTATGTGTGTGTGTACAGTATGTGTGTGTATACAGTATGTGTGTGTGTACATACAGTATGTGTGTGTGTAGACAGTATGTGTGTGTATACATTATGTGTGTGTGTATACAGTATGTGTGTGTGTATACATTATGTGTGTGTGTAGACAGTATGTGTGTGTGTATACAGTATGTGTGTGTATACATTATGTGTGTGTGTATACAGTATGTGTGTGTGTGTACAGTATGTGTGTGTGTACAGTATGTGTGTGTGTAGACATTATGTGTGTGTTTACAGTATGTGTGTGTGTATACAGTATGTGTGTGTGTATACAGTATGTGTGTGTATACAGTATGTGTGTGTGTACATACAGTATGTGTGTGTGTAGACAGTATGTGTGTGTATACATTATGTGTGTGTGTATACAGTATGTGTGTGTGTATACAGTATGTGTGTGTGTACATAGAGTATGTGTGTGTGTATACAGTATGTGTGTGTGTATATAGTATGTGTGTGTGTATATACAGTATGTGTGTGTATAGACAGTATGTGTGTGTATACAGTATGTGTGTGTGTAGACAGTGTGTGTGTGTGTAGACTGTGTGTGTGTGTAGACAGTATGTGTGTGTAGACAGTATGTGTGTGTGTATACATTATGTGTGTGTAGACAGTATGTGTGTGTAGACATTATGTGTGTGTAGACAGTATGTGTGTGTATACATTATGTGTGTGTGTAGACATTATGTGTGTGTAGACAGTATGTGTGTGTGTAGACAGTATGTGTGTGTAGACAGTATGTGTGTGTGTATACATTATGTGTGTGTAGACAGTATGTGTGTGTGTAGACAGTATGTGTGTGTGTAGACAGTATGTGTGTGTAGACAGTATGTGTGTGTATAGAGTATGTGTGTGTGTAGACATTATGTGTGTGTTTACAGTATGTGTGTGTGTATACAGTATGTGTGTGTATACAGTATGTGTGTGTGTATATACAGTGTGTGTGTGTGTAGAGAGTATGTGTGTGTAGACAGTATGTGTGTGTGTATACATTATGTGTGTGTAGACAGTATGTGTGTGTAGACATTATGTGTGTGTAGACAGTATGTGTGTGTATACATTATGTGTGTGTGTAGGCATTATGTGTGTGTGTACAGTATGTGTGTGTGTATACAGTATGTGTGTGTATACAGTATGTGTGTGTGTACATACAGTATGTGTGTGTGTAGACAGTGTGTGTGTGTATACATTATGTGTGTGTGTATATAGTATGTGTGTGTATACAGTATGTGTGTGTATACAGTATGTGTGTGTATACAGTATGTGTGTGTAGACATTATGTGTGTGTAGACAGTATGTGTGTGTGTATAGATTATGTGTGTGTGTAGACAGTGTGTGTGTGTATACAGTATGTGTGTGTGTATAGATTATGTGTGTGTGTATACAGTATGTGTGTGTGTATACAGTATGTGTGTGTGTACAGTATGTGTGTGTGTATACAGTATGTGTGTGTGTACATACAGTATGTGTGTGTGTACATACTGTATGTGTGTGTGTATACAGTATGTGTGTGTGTACATTATGTGTGTGTGTGTACATACAGTATGTGTGTGTGTATACAGTATGTGTGTGTGTACATACAGTATGTGTGTGTGTAGACAGTATGTGTGTGTATACATTATGTGTGTGTAGACAGTATGTGTGTGTGTAGACAGTATGTGTGTGTAGACAGTATGTGTGTGTGTATACAGTATGTGTGTGTAGACAGTATGTGTGTGTGTACATACAGTATGTGTGTGTGTAGACACTATGTGTGTGTATACAGTATGTGTGTGTGTATACAGTATGTGTGTGTATACATTATGTGTGTGTAGACAGTATGTGTGTGTATACATTATGTGTGTGTAGACAGTATGTGTGTGTATACATTATGTGTGTGTGTAGACATTATGTGTGTGTAGACAGTATGTGTGTGTGTATACATTATGTGTGTGTATACAGTATGTGTGTGTGTACATACAGTATGTGTGTGTGTAGACAGTGTGTGTGTGTAGACAGTATGTGTGTGTGTAGACAGTATGTGTGTGTATACATTATGTGTGTGTATACAGTATGTGTGTGTATACATTATGTGTGTGTAGACAGTATGTGTGTGTGTAGACAGTATGTGTGTGTGTAGACAGTATGTGTGTGTAGACAGTATGTGTGTGTAGACAGTATGTGTGTGTGTATACATTATGTGTGTGTGTAGACATTATGTGTGTGTAGACAGTATGTGTGTGTAGACAGTATGTGTGTGTGTAGACAGTGTGTGTGTGTGTATACAGTATGTGTGTGTAGACAGTATGTGTGTGTGTATACAGTATGTGTGTGTGTACAGTATGTGTGTGTGTATATACAGTGTGTGTGTGTGTAGACAGTATGTGTGTGTGTAGACAGTATGTGTGTGTATACATTATGTGTGTGTGTAGACAGTATGTGTGTGTAGACAGTATGTGTGTGTGTATACATTATGTGTGTGTAGACAGTATGTGTGTGTAGACATTATGTGTGTGTAGACAGTATGTGTGTGTGTAGACAGTATGTGTGTGTAGACAGTATGTGTGTGTATACATTATGTGTGTGTGTAGACATTATGTGTGTGTAGACAGTATGTGTGTGTGTAGACAGTATGTGTGTGTATACATATGTGTGTGTAGACATTATGTGTGTGTAGACAATATGTGTGTGTGTAGACAGTATGTGTGTGTAGACAGTATGTGTGTGTGTATACAGTATGTGTGTGTAGACAGTATGTGTGTGTGTACATACAGTATGTGTGTGTGTAGACAGTATGTGTGTGTATACATTATGTGTGTGTAGACAGTATGTGTGTGTAGACAGTATGTGTGTGTCGACAGTATGTGTGTGTGTACAGAATGTGTGTGTGTACAGAATGTGTGTGTGTACAGAATGTGTGTGTGTATACAGTGTGTGTGTGTATACAGTATGTGTGTGTAGACATTATGTGTGTGTAGACAGTATGTGTGTGTGTACATTATGTGTGTGTATACAGTATGTGTGTGTAGACAGTATGTGTGTGTGTAGACAGTATGTGTGTGTAGACAGTATGTGTGTGTATATACATTATGTGTGTGTGTAGACATTATGTGTGTGTAGACAGTATGTGTGTGTGTATACATTATGTGTGTGTAGACAGTATGTGTGTGTAGACATTATGTGTGTGTAGACAGTATGTGTGTGTGTAGAGAGTGTGTGTGTGTAGACAGTATGTGTGTGTGTAGACAGTGTGTGTGTGTATACATTATGTGTGTGTAGACAGTATGTGTGTGTAGACAGTATGTGTGTGTGTAGACAGTATGTGTGTGTAGACAGTATGTGTGTGTGTATACAGTATGTGTGTGTAGACAGTATGTGTGTGTGTATATATAGTATGTGTGTGTGTAGACTGTATGTGTGTGTATACAGTATGTGTGTGTGTACAGAATGTGTGTGTATACAGTATGTGTGTGTATACATTATGTGTGTGTAGACAGTATGTGTGTGTAGACATTATGTGTGTGTAGACAGTATGTGTGTGTGTAGACAGTATGTGTGTGTAGACAGTATGTGTGTGTATACATTATGTGTGTGTGTAGACATTATGTGTGTGTAGACAGTATGTGTGTGTGTAGACAGTATGTGTGTGTATACATTATGTGTGTGTAGACAGTATGTGTGTGTATACATTATGTGTGTGTAGACAGTATGTGTGTGTATACATTATGTGTGTGTAGACAGTATGTGTGTGTATACATTATGTGTGTGTGTAGACATTATGTGTGTGTAGACAGTATGTGTGTGTGTATATATTATGTGTGTGTATACAGTATGTGTGTGTATACATTATGTGTGTGTAGATAGTATGTGTGTGTATATATTATGTGTGTGTGTAGACAGTATGTGTGTGTGTAGAGTGTGTGTGTGTGTATACAGTATGTGTGTGTGTACATACAGTATGTGTGTGTGTATATAGTATGTGTGTGTGTACATACAGTGTGTGTGTGTATATAGAGTATGTGTGTGTATACATTATGTGTGTGTGTATATAGTATGTGTGTGTATACAGTATGTGTGTGTATACAGTATGTGTGTGTATACAGTATGTGTGTGTGTACAGTATATGTGTGTATACAGTATGTGTGTGTGTACAGTATGTGTGTGTACATACAGTATGTGTGTGTGTACATTATGTGTGTGTGTAGACATTATGTGTGTGTAGACAGTATGTGTGTGTGTATACAGTATGTGTGTGTATACAGTATGTGTGTTTACAGTATGTGTGTGTATACAGTATGTGTGTGTGTAGACATTATGTGTGTGTAGACAGTATGTGTGTGTGTAGACAGTATGTGTGTGTGTACAGTGTGTGTGTGTGTGTACAGAGTGTGTGTGTGTATAGAGTATGTGTGTGTGTACATACAGTATGTGTGTGTGTAGACAGTATGTGTGTGTATACATTATGTGTGTGTGTATATAGTATGTGTGTGTATACAGTATGTGTGTGTATACATTATGTGTGTGTATACAGTATGTGTGTGTGTAGACATTATGTGTGTGTATACAGTATGTGTGTGTGTAGACATTATGTGTGTGTGTAGACATTATGTGTGTGTATACAGTATGTGTGTGTGTATACAGTATGTGTGTGTGTACATACAGTATGTGTGTGTGTATACAGTATGTGTGTGTGTACATACAGTATGTGTGTGTGTAGACAGTATGTGTGTGTATACATTATGTGTGTGTAGACAGTATGTGTGTGTGTAGAGAGTATGTGTGTGTAGACAGTATGTGTGTGTGTATACAGTATGTGTGTGTAGACAGTATGTGTGTGTGTACATACAGTATGTGTGTGTGTATACAGTATGTGTGTGTGTACATACAGTGTGTGTGTGTACATACAGTATGTGTGTGTGTATATACAGTGTGTGTGTGTATACATTATGTGTGTGTGTATACAGTATGTGTGTGTGTATACAGTATGTGTGTGTGTACAGTATGTGTGTGTGTATACAGTATGTGTGTGTGTACATACAGTATGTGTGTGTATATACAGTATGTGTGTGTGTACATACAATATGTGTGTGTATACAGTATGTGTGTGTATACAGTATGTGTGTGTGTACATACAGTATGTGTGTGTGTATACAGTATGTGTGTGTGTATACAGTATGTGTGTGTGTAGACATTATGTGTGTGTATACAGTATGTGTGTGTGTAGACATTATGTGTGTGTATACAGTATGTGTGTGTGTAGGCATTATGTGTGTGTAGACATTATGTGTGTGTGTAGGCATTATGTGTGTGTAGACAGTATGTGTGTGTAGACATTATGTGTGTGTAGACATTATGTGTGTGTGTAGGCATTATGTGTGTGTATACAGTGTGTGTGTGTGTACAGTATGTGTGTGTGTATACAGAATGTGTGTGTGTATATACAGTATGTGTGTGTGTATACAGTATGTGTGTGTGTATATACAGTATGTGTGTGTACATACAGTATGTGTGTGTGTATACAGTATGTGTGTGTATACATTATGTGTGTGTGTATACATTATGTGTGTGTAGACAGTATGTGTGTGTGTATACAGTATGTGTGTGTAGACAGTATGTGTGTGTGTAGACAGTTGTGTGTGTGTAGACAGTATGTGTGTGTAGACATTATGTGTGTGTAGACAGTATGTGTGTGTGTAGACAGTATGTGTGTGTAGACAGTATGTGTGTGTGTACAGTATGTGTGTGTACATACAGTATGTGTGTGTGTATACAGTATGTGTGTGTGTATACAGTATGTGTGTGTGTACATACAGTATGTGTGTGTGTAGACAGTATGTGTGTGTATACATTATGTGTGTGTGTATATAGTATGTGTGTGTATACAGTATGTGTGTGTGTATACATTATGTGTGTCTAGACAGTATGTGTGTGTAGACATTATGTGTGTGTAGACAGTATGTGTGTGTGTAGACAGTATGTGTGTGTAGACAGTATGTGTGTGTGTATACAGTATGTGTGTGTGTATACAGTATGTGTGTGTACATACAGTGTGTGTGTGTGTACATACAGTATGTGTGTGTGTAGACAGTATGTGTGTGTATACATTATGTGTGTGTGTATACATTATGTGTGTGTAGATAGTATGTGTGTGTGTAGACAGTATGTGTGTGTGTATAGATTATGTGTGTGTATAGAGTATGTGTGTGTATATATTATGTGTGTGTGTATACAGTATATGTGTGTATACAGTATGTGTGTGTGTATACAGTATGTGTGTGTGTACAGTATGTGTGTGTACATACAGTATGTGTGTGTGTGTATACAGTGTGTGTGTGTGTACATAGAGTGTGTGTGTGTACATAGAGTATGTGTGTGTATACAGTGTGTGTGTGTGTATACAGTGTGTGTGTGTGTACAGTATATGTGTGTATACAGTATGTGTGTGTGTACAGTATGTGTGTGTACATACAGTATGTGTGTGTGTACATACAGTATGTGTGTGTGTATACAGTATGTGTGTGTGTACATTATGTGTGTGTGTATACAGTATGTGTGTGTGTATACAGTATGTGTGTGTGTACAGTATGTGTGTGTGTATACAGTGTGTGTGTGTATACATTATGTGTGTGTGTAGACAGTATGTGTGTGTGTATACAGTATGTGTGTGTGTACATACAGTATGTGTGTGTGTATATAGTATGTGTGTGTGTATATAGTATGTGTGTGTGTACATACAGTATGTGTGTGTGTATACAGTATGTGTGTGTGTATACAGTATGTGTGTGTATACATTATGTGTGTGTGTATACAGTATGTGTGTGTGTATATATTATGTGTGTGTGTACAGTATGTGTGTGTGTATACAGTATGTGTGTGTACATACAGTATGTGTGTGTGTGTACATACAGTATGTGTGTGTGTACATACAGTGTGTGTGTGTGTATACAGTATGTGTGTGTGTACATACAGTGTGTGTGTGTGTAGACAGTATGTGTGTGTGTAGACAGTATGTGTGTGTATACATTATGTGTGTGTGTAGACATTATGTGTGTGTGTATACAGTATGTGTGTGTGTACAGTATGTGTGTGTAGACAGTATGTGTGTGTGTATACAGTATGTGTGTGTACAGTATGTGTGTGTGTACATACAGTATGTGTGTGTACATACAGTATGTGTGTGTGTACATACAGTATGTGTGTGTGTATACAGTATGTGTGTGTGTATACAGTATGTGTGTGTGTACATACAGTGTGTGTGTGTGTATACATTATGTGTGTCTAGACAGTATGTGTGTGTAGACATTATGTGTGTGTGTAGACAGTATGTGTGTGTGTATACAGTATGTGTGTGTAGACAGTATGTGTGTGTGTACATACAGTATGTGTGTGTGTAGACTGTATGTGTGTGTATACATTATGTGTGTGTGTATACAGTATGTGTGTGTGTACATACAGTATGTGTGTGTGTATACAGTATGTGTGTGTGTACATACAGTATGTGTGTGTACATACAGTATGTGTGTGTGTATACAGTATGTGTGTGTACATACAGTATGTGTGTGTATACATTATGTGTGTGTGTAGACATTATGTGTGTGTAGACAGTATGTGTGTGTGTAGACAGTATGTGTGTGTATATATTATGTGTGTGTGTATACAGTATATGTGTGTATACAGTATGTGTGTGTGTATACAGTATGTGTGTGTGTATACAGTATGTGTGTGTAGACAGTATGTGTGTGTGTATACAGTATGTGTGTGTATACAGTATGTGTGTGTGTACATACAGTATGTGTGTGTGTATACAGTATGTGTGTGTGTATATACAGTATGTGTGTGTGTACATTATGTGTGTGTGTATACAGAATGTGTGTGTGTACATACAGTATGTGTGTGTGTATACAGTATGTGTGTGTACATACAGTATGTGTGTACATACAGTATGTGTGTGTGTATACAGTATGTGTGTGTGTACATACAGTATGTGTGTGTGTAGACAGTATGTGTGTGTATACATTATGTGTGTGTGTATACAGTATGTGTGTGTGTATACAGTATGTGTGTGTGTACATACAGTATGTGTGTGTGTATACAGTATGTGTGTGTGTACATACAGTGTGTGTGTGTGTAGACAGTGTGTGTGTGTATACATTATGTGTGTGTAGACAGTATGTGTGTGTGTAGACAGTATGTGTGTGTAGACAGTATGTGTGTGTGTATACAGTATGTGTGTGTAGACAGTATGTGTGTGTGTACATACAGTATGTGTGTGTGTAGACAGTATGTGTGTGTATACATTATGTGTGTGTGTATACAGTATGTGTGTGTGTATACAGTATGTGTGTGTGTACAGTATGTGTGTGTATACAGTATGTGTGTGTGTACAGTGTGTGTGTGTACATACAGTATGTGTGTGTGTATACAGTATGTGTGTGTGTATAGAGTGTGTGTGTGTGTATATAGTGTGTGTGTGTGTGTATACAGTATGTGTGTGTGTACATACAGTATGTGTGTGTACATACAGTATGTGTGTACATACAGTATGTGTGTACATACAGTATGTGTGTGTGTAGACAGTATGTGTGTGTATATATTATGTGTGTGTGTATACAGTATGTGTGTGTGTATACTGTATGTGTGTGTGTACATACAGTATGTGTGTGTGTATACAGTATGTGTGTGTGTACATACAGTGTGTGTGTGTGTAGACAGTATGTGTGTGTATACATTATGTGTGTGTGTATACAGTATGTGTGTGTGTACATACAGTATGTGTGTGTGTATACAGTATGTGTGTGTACATACAGTATGTGTGTGTGTGTACATACAGTATGTGTGTGTGTACATACAGTATGTGTGTGTGTATACAGTATGTGTGTGTGTATACAGTATGTGTGTGTAGACAGTATGTGTGTGTGTAGACAGTATGTGTGTGTAGACATTATGTGTGTGTGTAGACATTATGTGTGTGTAGACAGTATGTGTGTGTGTATACATTATGTGTGTGTAGACAGTATGTGTGTGTGTATATATTATGTGTGTGTGTATAGTATGTGTGTGTGTATACAGTATGTGTGTGTACATACAGTATGTGTGTGTGTACATACAGTATGTGTGTGTGTATACAGTATGTGTGTGTGTACATACAGTATGTGTGTGTACATACAGTATGTGTGTGTGTATACAGTATGTGTGTGTACATACAGTATGTGTGTGTGTATACAGTATGTGTGTGTGTATACAGTATGTGTGTGTATACAGTATGTGTGTGTGTACATACAGTATGTGTGTGTGTAGACAGTATGTGTGTGTATACATTATGTGTGTGTGTATACAGTATGTGTGTGTGTATACAGTATGTGTGTGTGTACAGTATGTGTGTGTACATACAGTATGTGTGTGTGTATACTGTGTGTGTGTGTGTAGACAGTATGTGTGTGTATACATTATGTGTGTGTAGACAGTATGTGTGTGTATACAGTATGTGTGTGTAGACAGTATGTGTGTGTGTACATACAGTATGTGTGTGTATAGACAGTATGTGTGTGTATACAGTATGTGTGTGTGTACATACAGTGTGTGTGTGTGTATACAGTATGTGTGTGTGTAGACAGTGTGTGTGTGTGTAGACAGTATGTGTGTGTGTATAGAGTATGTGTGTGTGTATACATTATGTGTGTGTAGACAGTATGTGTGTGGAGACAGTATGTGTGTGTATACAGAATGTGTGTGTGTATATACAGTATGTGTGTGTACATACAGTATGTGTGTGTATATACAGTATGTGTGTGTACATACAGTATGTGTGTACATACAGTATGTGTGTGTGTATACAGTATGTGTGTGTGTACATACAGTATGTGTGTGTGTACATACAGTATGTGTGTGTGTATACAGTATGTGTGTGTGTACAGTATGTGTGTGTACATACAGTATGTGTGTGTGTATACAGTATGTGTGTGTACATACAGTATGTGTGTGTGTATACAGTATGTGTGTGTGTATATAGAGTATGTGTGTGTGTAGACAGTATGTGTGTGTAGACAGTATGTGTGTGTGTATACAGTATGTGTGTGTAGACAGTATGTGTGTGTGTAGACAGTATGTGTGTGTATACTTTATGTGTGTGTGTATACAGTATGTGTGTGTGTATACAGTATGTGTGTGTGTACAGTATGTGTGTGTACATACAGTGTGTGTGTGTGTATACAGTATGTGTGTGTGTATACAGTATGTGTGTGTGTAGACAGTATGTGTGTGTTTACATTATGTGTGTGTGTATACAGTATGTGTGTGTGTTTACTGTATGTGTGTGTATACAGTATGTGTGTGTATACAGTATGTGTGTGTATACATTATGTGTGTGTTTACAGTATGTGTGTGTGTGTGTAGACAGTATGTGTGTGTATACATTATGTGTGTGTGTATACAGTATGTGTGTGTGTATACAGTATGTGTGTGTATACATTATGTGTGTGTACATACAGTATGTGTGTGTGTACATACAATATGTGTGTGTATACAGTATGTGTGTGTATAGATTATGTGTGTGTGTATACAGTATGTGTGTGTATACATTATGTGTGTGTGTATACAGTATGTGTGTGTGTACAGTATGTGTGTGTACATACAGTATGTGTGTGTGTATACAGTATGTGTGTGTGTATACAGTATGTGTGTGTGTAGATAGTATGTGTGTGTGTATACAGTATGTGTGTGTAGACAGTATGTGTGTGTGTACATACAGTATGTGTGTGTGTATACAGTATGTGTGTGTATATACAGTATGTGTGTGTGTACATACAGTATGTGTGTGTGTAGACAGTATGTGTGTGTATATATTATGTGTGTGTGTATACAGTATATGTGTGTATACAGTATGTGTGTGTGTATACAGTATGTGTGTGTGTACATACAGTATGTGTGTGTACATACAGTATGTGTGTGTGTACATACAGTATGTGTGTGTACATACAGTATGTGTGTGTGTATACAGTATGTGTGTGTACATACAGTATGTGTGTGTGTACATACAGTATGTGTGTGTGTATACAGTATGTGTGTGTACATACAGTATGTGTGTACATACAGTATGTGTGTGTGTATACAGTATGTGTGTGTGTACATACAGTATGTGTGTGTACATACAGTATGTGTGTGTGTATACAGTATGTGTGTGTACATACAGTATGTGTGTGTGTACATACAGTATGTGTGTGTACATACAGTAGTATGTGTGTGTGTACATACAGTATGTGTGTGTGTATACAGTATGTGTGTGTACATACAGTATGTGTGTGTGTACATACAGTATGTGTGTGTGTATACAGTATGTGTGTGTGTACATACAGTATGTGTGTGTGTAGACAGTATGTGTGTGTATACATTATGTGTGTGTGTATACAGTATATGTGTGTATACAGTATGTGTGTGTGTATACAGTATGTGTGTGTGTATACAGTATGTGTGTGTGTACAGTATGTGTGTGTGTATATAGTATGTGTGTGTGTATACAGTATGTGTGTGTGTACAGAATGTGTGTGT
>SSNP01000077.1:459487-476276 GCA_006937955.1 Pachypanchax playfairii | reverse complement strand
GTGTGTGTATACAGTATGTGTGTGTAGACATTATGTGTGTGTATACAGTATGTGTGTGTGTATACATTATGTGTGTGTAGACAGTATGTGTGTGTGTACATTATGTGTGTGTGTATATAGTATGTGTGTGTATACAGTATGTGTGTGTAGACAGTATGTGTGTGTAGACAGTATGTGTGTGTATACAGTATGTGTGTGTAGACAGTATGTGTGTGTGTATACATTATGTGTGTGTGTAGACATTATGTGTGTGTAGACAGTATGTGTGTGTGTAGACAGTATGTGTGTGTATACATTATGTGTGTGTGTAGACAGTATGTGTGTGTAGACAGTATGTGTGTGTGTATACATTATGTGTGTGTGTAGACAGTGTGTGTGTGTAGAGAGTATGTGTGTGTATACATTATGTGTGTGTAGACAGTATGTGTGTGTGTAGACATTATGTGTGTGTAGACAGTATGTGTGTGTATACATTATATGTGTGTGTAGACATTATGTGTGTGTAGACAGTATGTGTGTGTGTAGACATTATGTGTGTGTATACATTATGTGTGTGTGTATACATTATGTGTGTGTAGACAGTATGTGTGTGTAGACAGTATGTGTGTGTAGACAGTATGTGTGTGTGTAGACAGTATGTGTGTGTAGACAGTATGTGTGTGTATACATTATGTGTGTGTATACATTATGTGTGTGTAGACATTATGTGTGTGTATACAGTATGTGTGTGTAGACAGTATGTGTGTGTAGACATTATGTGTGTGTAGACAGTATGTGTGTGTGTACAGTATGTGTGTGTATACAGTATGTGTGTGTATACATTATGTGTGTGTGTATACAGTATGTGTGTGTATACAGTATGTGTGTGTAGACATTATGTGTGTGTAGACAGTATGTGTGTGTGTAGACAGTATGTGTGTGTATACATTATGTGTGTGTGTAGACTTTATGTGTGTGTATACTGTATGTGTGTGTATACAGTATGTGTGTGTATACATTATGTGTGTGTGTATACAGTATGTGTGTGTATACAGTATGTGTGTGTATACAGTATGTGTGTGTGTACAGTATGTGTGTGTATACAGTATGTGTGTGTGTATAGTATGTGTGTGTGTGTACAGTATGTTTGTGTATACAGTATGTGTGTGTGTACAGTATGTGTGTGTGTATACAGTATGTGTGTGTGTAGACAGTATGTGTGTGTAGACAGTATGTGTGTGTATACAGTATGTGTGTGTATACAGTATGTGTGTGTGTACAGTATGTGTGTGTATACAGTATGTGTGTGTATACATTATGTGTGTGTGTATAGAGTATGTGTGTGTATACAGTATGTGTGTGTGTATACAGTATGTGTGTGTATACATTATGTGTGTGTGTAGACAGTATGTGTGTGTGTGTACAGTATGTGTGTGTGTACAGTTTGTGTGTGTGTATACATTATGTGTGTGTGTAGACAGTATGTGTGTGTAGACAGTATGTGTGTGTGTATACATTATGTGTGTGTGTAGACATTATGTGTGTGTAGACAGTATGTGTGTGTAGACAGTATGTGTGTGTAGACAGTATGTGTGTGTGTAGACAGTATGTGTGTGTAGACAGTATGTGTGTGTAGACAGTATGTGTGTGTGTACATTATGTGTGTGTATACAGTATGTGTGTGTATACATTATGTGTGTGTGTATACATTATGTGTGTGTATATAGTATGTGTGTGTATACAGTATGTGTGTGTATACAGTATGTGTGTGTGTAGACAGTATGTGTGTGTAGACAGTATGTGTGTGTGTATACATTATGTGTGTGTGTAGACAGTATGTGTGTGTAGACAGTATGTGTGTGTGTATAGTATGTGTGTGTGTAGACTTTATGTGTGTGTAGACATTATGTGTGTGTATACATTATGTGTGTGTGGACATTATGTGTGTGTAGACAGTTTGTGTGTGTATACATTATGTGTGTGTATACAGTATGTGTGTGTAGACAGTATGTGTGTGTGTACAGTATGTGTGTGTATACAGTATGTGTGTGTATATATTATGTGTGTGTGTATACAGTATGTGTGTGTATACAGTATGTGTGTGTGTAGACAGTATGTGTGTGTATATATTATGTGTGTGTGTACATTTTGTGTGTGTGTAGACAGTATGTGTGTGTATGTGTGTGTGTGTGTAGACAGTATGTGTGTGTAGACAGTATGTGTGTGTGTATACATTATGTGTGTGTGTAGACATTGTGTGTGTGTAGACAGTATGTGTGTGTATACATTATATGTGTGTGTAGACATTATGTGTGTGTAGACAGTATGTGTGTGTGTATACATTATGTGTGTGTAGACAGTATGTGTGTGTGTATACATTATGTGTGTGTAGACATTATGTGTGTGTATACAGTATGTGTGTGTAGACAGTATGTGTGTGTATACAGTATGTGTGTGTAGACAGTATGTGTGTGTATACAGTATGTGTGTGTAGACAGTATGTGTGTGTATACATTATGTGTGTGTGTAGACATTATGTGTGTGTATACAGTATGTGTGTGTGTAGACATTATGTGTGTGTAGACATTATGTGTGTGTTTACAGTATGTGTGTGTGTATACAGTATGTGTGTGTGTATACAGTATGTGTGTGTAGACAGTATGTGTGTGTATACATTATGTGTGTGTAGACAGTATGTGTGTGTAGACAGTATGTGTGTGTAGACAGTATGTGTGTGTGTACAGTATGTGTGTGTATACAGTATGTGTGTGTGTAGACAGTATGTGTGTGTATACAGTATGTGTGTGTGTAGACAGTATGTGTGTGTATACATTATGTGTGTGTAGACATTATGTGTGTGTAGACAGTATGTGTGTGTGTAGACAGTATGTGTGTGTAGACAGTATGTGTGTGTGTATACATTATGTGTGTGTGTAGACAGTATGTGTGTGTAGACAGTATGTGTGTGTGTATACATTATGTGTGTGTGTAGACAGTATGTGTGTGTAGACAGTATGTGTGTGTATACAGTATGTGTGTGTGTAGACATTATGTGTGTGTATACAGTATGTGTGTGTGTAGACATTATGTGTGTGTAGACATTATGTGTGTGTTTACAGTATGTGTGTATAGAGTATGTGTGTGTATACAGTATGTGTGTGTATACAGTATGTGTGTGTAGACATTATGTGTGTGTAGACAGTATGTGTGTGTGTACAGTATGTGTGTGTATACAGTATGTGTGTGTGTATACAGTATGTGTGTGTACATACAGTATGTGTGTGTGTACATACAGTATGTGTGTGTGTATACAGTATGTGTGTGTATACAGTATGTGTGTGTATACAGTATGTGTGTGTGTACAGTATGTGTGTGTATACAGTATGTGTGTGTGTAGACATTATGTGTGTGTAGACAGTATGTGTGTGTAGACAGTATGTGTGTGTATACAGTATGTGTGTGTATACATTGTGTGTGTGTGTATACAGTATGTGTGTGTATACATTATGTGTGTGTAGACATTATGTGTGTGTATACAGTATGTGTGTGTGTAGACATTATGTGTGTGTATACAGTATGTGTGTGTGTAGGCATTATGTGTGTGTATACATTATGTGTGTGTGTAGACAGTATGTGTGTGTAGACAGTATGTGTGTGTATACAGTATGTGTGTGTGTAGACATTATGTGTGTGTATACAGTATGTGTGTGTGTATACAGTATGTGTGTGTGTATACAGTATGTGTGTGTAGACAGTATGTGTGTGTAGACATTATGTGTGTGTGTAGACATTATGTGTGTGTATAGAGTATGTGTGTGTGTATACATTATGTGTGTGTGTGGACAGTATGTGTGTGTAGACAGTATGTGTGTGTGTATACATTATGTGTGTGTGTAGACAGTATGTGTGTGTAGACAGTATGTGTGTGTATACAGTATGTGTGTGTAGACAGTATGTGTGTGTAGACATTATGTGTGTGTATACAGTATGTGTGTGTGTAGACATTATGTGTGTGTAGACATTATGTGTGTGTATACAGTATGTGTGTGTATACAGTATGTGTGTGTATATATTATGTGTGTGTGTATACAGTATGTGTGTGTATATAGTATGTGTGTGTAGACAGTATGTGTGTGTATACATTATGTGTGTGTGTATACAGTGTGTGTGTGTGTAGACTGTATGTGTGTGTAGACTGTGTGTGTGTGTATACTTTATGTGTGTGTAGAGAGTATGTGTGTGTAGACAGTATGTGTGTGTGTATACAGTATGTGTGTGTGTAGACATTATGTGTGTGTATACAGTATGTGTGTGTGTAGACATTATGTGTGTGTATACAGTATGTGTGTGTAGACAGTATGTGTGTGTATACATTATGTGTGTGTGTATATAGTATGTGTGTGTATACAGTATGTGTGTGTATACAGTATGTGTGTGTATACATTATGTGTGTGTTTACAGTATGTGTGTGTGTAGACATTATGTGTGTGTGTAGACAGTATGTGTGTGTGTAGACATTATGTGTGTGTATACAGTATGTGTGTGTGTAGACATTATGTGTGTGTATACAGTATGTGTGTGTAGACAGTATGTGTGTGTGTAGACATGTGTGTGTGTGTAGACAGTATGTGTGTGTAGACAGTATGTGTGTGTATACAGTATGTGTGTGTAGACAGTATGTGTGTGTAGACAGTATGTGTGTGTATACATTATGTGTGTGTGTAGACAGTATGTGTGTGTAGACAGTATGTGTGTGTGTACAGTATGTGTGTGTAGACAGTATGTGTGTGTGTATACATTATGTGTGTGTGTAGACAGTATGTGTGTGTGTAGACAGTATGTGTGTGTGTATACATTATGTGTGTGTGTATACAGTATGTGTGTGTATACAGTATGTGTGTGTATACATTATGTGTGTGTAGACATTATGTGTGTGTAGACAGTGTGTGTGTGTGTAGACAGTATGTGTGTGTAGACAGTATGTGTGTGTGTATACAGTATGTGTGTGTGTAGACATTATGTGTGTGTATACAGTATGTGTGTGTAGACAGTATGTGTGTGTATACAGTATGTGTGTGTAGACAGTGTGTGTGTGTGTAGAGTGTGTGTGTGTGTAGAGTGTGTGTGTGTGTAGACTGTATGTGTGTGTATACTGTGTGTGTGTGTAGACTGTATGTGTGTGTATACAGTATGTGTGTGTATACAGTATGTGTGTGTGTACAGTATGTGTGTGTATACAGTATGTGTGTGTGTAGACATTATGTGTGTGTTTACAGTATGTGTGTGTGTATACAGTATGTGTGTGTGTATACAGTATGTGTGTGTGTAGACATTATGTGTGTGTGTAGACAGTATGTGTGTGTGTAGACATTATGTGTGTGTATACAGTATGTGTGTGTGTAGGCATTATGTGTGTGTTTACAGTATGTGTGTGTAGACAGTATGTGTGTGTAGACATTATGTGTGTGTGTAGACATTATGTGTGTGTATACAGTATGTGTGTGTAGACAGTATGTGTGTGTGTAGACATTATGTGTGTGTAGACAGTATGTGTGTGTATACATTATGTGTGTGTGTATACAGTGTGTGTGTGTATACAGTATGTGTGTGTATACATTATGTGTGTGTTTACAGTATGTGTGTGTGTAGACATTATGTGTGTGTGTAGACAGTATGTGTGTGTGTAGACATTATGTGTGTGTAGACAGTATGTGTGTGTAGACAGTATGTGTGTGTGTAGACAGTATGTGTGTGTATACATTATGTGTGTGTAGACAGTATGTGTGTGTAGACATTATGTGTGTGTGTACAGTATGTGTGTGTGTAGACATTATGTGTGTGTGTAGACATTATGTGTGTGTATACAGTATGTGTGTGTAGACAGTATGTGTGTGTGTAGACAGTATGTGTGTGTAGACAGTATGTGTGTGTATACATTATGTGTGTGTGTAGACATTATGTGTGTGTAGACAGTATGTGTGTGTGTAGACATTATGTGTGTGTAGACAGTATGTGTGTGTAGACAGTATGTGTGTGTAGACAGTATGTGTGTGTATAGATTATGTGTGTGTGTATATAGTATGTGTGTGTATATAGTATGTGTGTGTATACAGTATGTGTGTGTATACAGTATGTGTGTGTATACAGTATGTGTGTGTAGACATTATGTGTGTGTAGACAGTATGTGTGTGTGTGTGTATACAGTATGTGTGTGTGTACATACAGTATGTGTGTGTACATACAGTATGTGTGTGTGTATACAGTATGTGTGTGTACATACAGTATGTGTGTGTGTACATACAGTATGTGTGTGTACATACAGTATGTGTGTGTATACAGTATGTGTGTGTGTACAGTATGTGTGTGTGTATACAGTATGTGTGTGTGTACAGTATGTGTGTGTAGACAGTGTGTGTGTGTATAGAGTATGTGTGTGTGTATACAGTATGTGTGTGTAGACAGTATGTGTGTGTATACATTATGTGTGTGTGTAGACAGTATGTGTGTGTATACAGTATGTGTGTGTGTATACAGTATGTGTGTGTAGACAGTATGTGTGTGTAGACATTATGTGTGTGTGTAGACATTATGTGTGTGTATACAGTATGTGTGTGTGTAGACATTATGTGTGTGTAGACATTATGTGTGTGTTTACAGTATGTGTGTGTAGACAGTATGTGTGTGTAGACAGTATGTGTGTGTATACATTATGTGTGTGTTTACAGTATGTGTGTGTGTAGACATTATGTGTGTGTGTAGACAGTATGTGTGTGTAGACAGTATGTGTGTGTATACAGTATGTGTGTGTAGACAGTATGTGTGTGTATACAGTATGTGTGTGTGTAGACATTATGTGTGTGTAGACATTATGTGTGTGTATACAGTATGTGTGTGTAGACAGTATGTGTGTGTATACAGTATGTGTGTGTAGACAGTATGTGTGTGTATACATTATATGTGTGTGTAGACATTATGTGTGTGTGTACAGTATGTGTGTGTGTAGACATTATGTGTGTGTAGACAGTATGTGTGTGTATAGAGTATGTGTGTGTATACAGTATGTGTGTGTGTATAGTGTGTGTGTGTATACAGTATGTGTGTGTGTAGACATTATGTGTGTGTATACAGTATGTGTGTGTGTAGACATTATGTGTGTGTGTAGACATTATGTGTGTGTATACATTATGTGTGTGTGTAGACATTATGTGTGTGTAGACAGTATGTGTGTGTAGACAGTATGTGTGTGTGTATACATTATGTGTGTGTGTAGACATTATGTGTGTGTAGACATTATGTGTGTGTTTACAGTATGTGTGTGTAGAGAGTATGTGTGTGTATACAGTATGTGTGTGTGTGTACATTATGTGTGTGTGTTTACAGTGTGTGTGTGTAGACAGTATGTGTGTGTGTATAGTATGTGTGTGTATACAGTATGTGTGTGTATACATTATGTGTGTGTGTATACAGTATGTGTGTGTATACAGTATGTGTGTGTGTACATACAGTATGTGTGTGTACATACAGTATGTGTGTGTGTATACAGTATGTGTGTGTACATACAGTATATGTGTGTGTGTACATACAGTATGTGTGTGTGTATACAGTATGTGTGTGTATACAGTATGTGTGTGTACATACAGTATGTGTGTGTATACATGTGTGTGTGTGTAGACATTATGTGTGTGTAGACAGTATGTGTGTGTAGACAGTATGTGTGTGTGTAGACAGTATGTGTGTGTATACAGTATGTGTGTGTGTAGACAGTATGTGTGTGTATACATTATGTGTGTGTGTAGACAGTATGTGTGTGTGTAGACAGTATGTGTGTGTATACAGTATGTGTGTGTATACAGTATGTGTGTGTATACATTATGTGTGTGTGTGTACAGTATGTGTGTGTGTAGACATTGTGTGTGTATACAGTATGTGTGTGTGTAGACATTATGTGTGTGTAGACAGTATGTGTGTGTATACATTATGTGTGTGTATACAGTATGTGTGTGTGGACATTATGTGTGTGTATACAGTTTGTGTGTGTGTAGACAGTATTTGTGTGTATACAGTGTGTGTGTGTATACATTATGTGTGTGTAGACAGTATGTGTGTGTAGAGAGTATGTGTGTGTAGACAGTATGTGTGTGTGTATACATTATGTGTGTGTGTAGACAGTATGTGTGTGTGTAGACAGTATGTGTGTGTATACATTATGTGTGTGTGTAGACAGTATGTGTGTGTAGACAGTATGTGTGTGTAGACAGTATGTGTGTGTGTAGACATTGTGTGTGTGTAGACATTATGTGTGTGTATACAGTATGTGTGTGTAGACAGTATGTGTGTGTAGACAGTATGTGTGTGTATACATTATGTGTGTGTGTAGACATTATGTGTGTGTAGACAGTATGTGTGTGTGTATACATTATGTGTGTGTAGACAGTATGTGTGTGTAGACATTATGTGTGTGTTTACAGTATGTGTGTGTAGACAGTATGTGTGTGTAGACATTATGTGTGTGTATACAGTATGTGTGTGTATACATTATGTGTGTGTATACAGTATGTGTGTGTGTAGGCATTATGTGTGTGTAGACATTATGTGTGTGTGTATACAGTATGTGTGTGTGGACAGTATGTGTGTGTATACATTATGTGTGTGTGTATACAGTATGTGTGTGTATACAGTATGTGTGTGTTTACAGTATGTGTGTGTGTATACAGTGTGTGTGTGTAGACAGTGTGTGTGTGTATACAGTATGTGTGTGTAGATAGTATGTGTGTGTAGACAGTATGTGTGTGTGTATAGATTTTGTGTGTGTGGACAGTATGTGTGTGTGTATACATTATGTGTGTGTGTAGACAGTATGTGTGTGTATACAGTATGTGTGTGTGTATACATTATGTGTGTGTGTAGACATTCTATGTGTGTATACAGTATGTGTGTGTGGACAGTATGTGTGTGTGTAGACATTATGTGTGTGTAGACAGTATGTGTGTGTGTAGGCATTATGTGTGTGTTTACAGTATGTGTGTGTGTGTGTAGACAGTATGTGTGTGTGTAGAGATTATGTGTGTGTATACAGTATGTGTGTGTAGACAGTATGTGTGTGTATACATTATGTGTGTGTGTTTATTATGTGTGTGTGTGTGTAGACTGTATGTGTGTGTAGACAGTATGTGTGTGTGTATACAGTATGTGTGTGTGTAGACATTATGTGTGTGTAGACAGTATGTGTGTGTATACATTATGTGTGTGTATACAGTATGTGTGTGTATACAGTATGTGTGTGTGTAGACATTATGTGTGTGTAGACAGTATGTGTGTGTGTATACAGTATGTGTGTGTAGACAGTATGTGTGTGTAGACATTATGTGTGTGTGTAGACATTATGTGTGTGTATACAGTATGTGTGTGTGTAGACATTCTATGTGTGTATACAGTATGTGTGTGTAGACAGTATGTGTGTGTGTAGACTTTATGTGTGTGTATACAGTATGTGTGTGTGTAGACTTTATGTGTGTGTATACAGTATGTGTGTGTAGACATTATGTGTGTGTAGACAGTATGTGTGTGTGTACAGTATGTGTGTGTATACAGTATGTGTGTGTATACATTATGTGTGTGTGTGTACATTATGTGTGTGTGTAGACAGTATGTGTGTGTATACATTATGTGTGTGTTTACAGTATGTGTGTGTGTGTGTAGACAGTATGTGTGTGTAGACAGTATGTGTGTGTGTATACAGTATGTGTGTGTGTAGACATTATGTGTGTGTATACAGTATGTGTGTGTAGAGTATGTGTGTGTGTAGACAGTATGTGTGTGTATACATTATGTGTGTGTAGACAGTATGTGTGTGTAGACAGTATGTGTGTGTAGACAGTATGTGTGTGTAGACAGTATGTGTGTGTAGACAGTATGTGTGTGTAGACAGTATGTGTGTGTTTACAGTATGTGTGTGTGTGTGTATACAGTGTGTGTGTGTGTACAGTATGTGTGTGTGTATACAGTATGTGTGTGTGTAGACATTTGTGTGTGTATACAGTATGTGTGTGTGTATAGTATGTGTGTGTGTATACATTATGTGTGTATACATTATGTGTGTGTGTATAGAGTATGTGTGTGTATACATTATGTGTGTGTAGACAGTATGTGTGTGTAGACAGTATGTGTGTGTAGACAGTATGTGTGTGTGTAGACAGTATGTGTGTGTATACATTATGTGTGTGTGTACAGTATGTGTGTGTGTATACATATGTGTGTGTGTAGACAATATGTGTGTGTAGACAGTATGTGTGTGTATACATTATGTGTGTGTTTACAGTATGTGTGTGTGTAGACATTATGTGTGTGTAGACAGTATGTGTGTGTGTAGACATTATGTGTGTGTATACAGTATGTGTGTGTAGACAGTATGTGTGTGTAGACATTATGTGTGTGTGTAGACATTATGTGTGTGTAGACAGTATGTGTGTGTATACAGTATGTGTGTGTGTAGGCATTATGTGTGTGTGTACAGTATGTTTATGTGTGTGTAGACAGTATGTGTGTGTATACATTATGTGTGTGTAGACAGTATGTGTGTGTGTAGACAGTATGTGTGTGTAGACAGTATGTGTGTGTATACATTATGTGTGTGTGTATACAGTATGTGTGTGTGTATACAGTATGTGTGTGTGTACAGTATGTGTGTGTGTATACATGTGTGTGTGTGTATACAGTGTGTGTGTGTGTATATACAGTATGTGTGTGTGTATACAGTATGTGTGTGTATACAGTATGTGTGTGTACATACAGTATGTGTGTGTGTATACAGTATGTGTGTGTACATACAGTATGTGTGTACATACAGTATGTGTGTGTGTATACAGTATGTGTGTGTGTACATACAGTATGTGTGTGTGTATACAGTATGTGTGTGTGTACATACAGTATGTGTGTGTGTATACAGTATGTGTGTGTGTGTACATACAGTATGTGTGTGTATATATAGTGTGTGTGTGTGTACATACAGTATGTGTGTGTATATAGTGTGTGTGTGTGTATATACAGTATGTGTGTGTATATACTGTGTGTGTGTGTGTATACAGTATGTGTGTGTACATACAGTATGTGTGTGACATACAGTATGTGTGTGTGTATACAGTATGTGTGTGTGTATAACAGTATGTGTGTGTATACAGTATGTGTGTGTGTATACAGTATGTGTGTGTGTACATACAGTATGTGTGTGTGTATACAGTATGTGTGTGTGTATACAGTATGTGTGTGTACATACAGTATGTGTGTGTGTACATACAGTATGTGTGTGTGTACATACAGTATGTGTGTGTACATACAGTATGTGTGTGTACATACAGTAGTATGTGTGTGTGTACATACAGTATGTGTGTGTGTATACAGTATGTGTGTGTGTATACAGTATGTGTGTGTGTATACAGTATGTGTGTGTATACAGTATGTGTGTGTACATACAGTATGTGTGTGTATACAGTATGTGTGTGTATACAGTATGTGTGTGTACATACAGTATGTGTGTGTATACAGTATATATTTATGAACTCTGTCATCTTTTTTAAGTTTTCAATGATTAATACAATTCTGCTGTCTTTGTATGATATATAGGTATATATGAATATATGATATTATATAGGTTTGTCTTTACAGCCTTTTTTGTGTGCCTGTGTGTGTTTGTGCGTGCGTGTGTATGTGAGAGAGACTGCGCATACGTGTGTGCATGTGTATGTATGTGCCACCTACCTCTTTGGGAAGCTGCTGTGGTTGCACTACATGTGTGTGCCAGTGTCCCTCTGAGTGTGTGGGCCTGTAAATAGCTGTGGCAGCTGTAATGGTACTGTTCTGCTATTTGTGGTCCTAGAGGGTCTAGATAACCAGATGGCCAACACATTATTGCCAACACATACAGCATTTTAAACACAAATACATAGACATTCAGACCATTGGGAGTGAACCTCTGAAGGCCTTCTTTCAGGCCTGGGCCACAGGTAGAGCAGAAGCCCGCTGGCATTGTCTCTCCTCTGGGTAACAGTCCAGGCCCAGACAGCCTGGCAGCCAGCAGCTGCTGGGTCTCACACATGCCAGCTAAAGACTGCTGGAAGGCTCACAGTGTGTGTGTGTTTGCCCCCAGTTTGTGTGAGAACTTCTCCTCCTCTGGGCACCACATGCTCTCATCAAAGCTTGAGAGAGTTTGGGAGATATGCACCAAGTTGCAAAGTTGTCTTCTCAAAGCTTATTTTGGCCAGCTCAAACAAAAGCTTGCTGTTAGCCAAGAAAAAGAAACATTCAAAGAGTGTGTGTGTGTGTCCACATTTTTGTCTGTTTGTGTCGACAGATGCCAAGTACATGTTGGTCCCTCATGTAATGAGATGGGAGGTTCTGTCTTACCTGAGGCTTTTGTGCAGCTGTCCTGAGCTAATCACTGTCCCTAAAACAGACACATAGTCTGTACGAAAACTTCAGCTAGTAAGGATATACCAGCATCGGCCTGAAGTAAATCTCAGACTTCTTGACTGATGAAAGAGATGGAGGATGCAGTGCTCGGGAGACAGGTAGGAGAAGGTGAGTGGTAAGTAAATATTCTCGGGCTAGAAAGGACAGAATGGTTAGTGGGGTTGACCTGAACAGAAGACAACAGAAAGTCTAGAGATCCAAAAAACAATCCAGTGTGGTACACAATCCTCTTCTAAACAGTCCAATCTTCAATTCTACAATCTAATCCAATTTAATCATATGTAGGTAAGGTGCTTCTATGATCAATGATAATGACTGTTTCCAAACTTTCAGATCAAAGGAGGGGAAAGCACAGAGTCATGGTCAGGTGCAGAAACAGGGTCAATACCAGAATCCAAAATCCAGGCAGGGGTCAGGCAGAAGGCGTGGTCAGAGATCAAAAACAGGTCTGTACATCTCATGAAAAAATTCTGTGATAAAATACAGTATGTGCTTGAACGTTGGAACACTATGGCAATACAGCAATCTGGTACTGACCTGCTTCCAAACTGCAGCTTCATTTAGGCAGGCAGAAATTGCATGGAATTGGAAAAACCATGAAACTACAGCTAAAACATAACACAGGGCCGTACAGACCCTGGATCACGTGGCAAGGTAAGACCAAGGTCAAGGGAATGGTCTCAGCAATCCAGCTGGTGGATGACGAGGGACCTTTTTCTTTGCACAGGTTGCGCAGGCAGTGACATGATCCAAACTCCAACCCAATGTACGAAAAAGGTGGTTACTTACGGTAGGCAGATGGGACAAAGAGCAGACAAGAGTTTAGGCAAAGTGAAGTCGAGGTACACAAACAAAATCAGAATAATCAGACAAAGTCAGGTATGACCTGGAGTCAAAACACACAGGAAAGGTAAACAGACTGGAACAGGAAAGGTAACTGGTGAGTGAAGCACAGGGCATTCAACAAACTGACCACCACCAAACAGCTCTACCTCCTTAGCTACTGCCAAGCCTCCCCCATTGCTTCCTTCTGGGTGAAGGGGTCTCTGGTTTTTGGCTTGAGACAGAAGTGGCTTGACTCCATCTAGTTAGGACTGCTGTACTCCTTGGTACTCTGGGTCCAAAGACACTGGTAGTCATGGAGTCAGGATGGTGGCTGGATACCCCCACTCTGCTGCCAGAACCAGGGGTGCTGGTGTGCCATAAACTTTGCCAACAACGCCAGGACAGGACAGGGGAAAACATAAATCAATCCCATCAGTTTCCAAAACTAAAACAGAACCACCTCTTATGAAATGAATGAAAAGAATGGATGATATCTATTCTTTTCATTATCTCTTCTTTTTCTTTTGTAGTTCCTCGGTTTCTCTTCACCTCCCCAGTTCATCTGTTGGGTCTGTCTGGAACCTCAAGCACTGCTAACCCTCCAACCAGTGTCAAAACACGCAGAGATGGAACAGTGACTCTGCTGTGTTTAGGTAGTCGGATTCACACACTCAGTCACACAGACACAAAACGTACAGAAACATCCTCTTGCAGAAGGAAATCAGCTCAAATATATCCATGTGCACAATGATTACACAGTTATTTATAGACATGTACATATATAGAAATAGATGGATTGAAACCACAAGTTCAGGCTTGTGAACTATTACACACATGCTGAATGTGGATAATAAAGAGCATTAGTCACATATGTTTGCATTGTAGCATGGAGGCCAACATGACACATTATCAACAATGAATGCACACGCACGCATGCACGCACATACACACACTCACACATGCACACACACACAGAGATACTGTGAATTATTGAGTCAGACAAGTCAAAGCTTTCTAAAGTTGGTGTGTGTGAGTGTCTGTGTGCAATAATCCATTGGTTCTGTTCTGTGCTGATTCCGGGCGCTAAGCCCTGCCACAATTATTCAAATCCAGGCTTTTAGTTGCAGCACACCTCTCTCCATGGGCCTATGAGCTGGTAATCTTGCCTTTGGCCCTGCATTTCAAATGGCCTTAACTCCCATAAGGAATGCATATGAAGAGGAACCACTAGTGGCTTAATCCGCCCTGTTTAAGTTGCTGAAACGTACACCTGTCACGCCGTCTCGCACTGGAGCTTGTGGCTACTGATAGCTGGGCTGTAATTCCAAAGACATGTAGTTTTTTAAAGAAGAATTATTGTGCATTTTTTCAGTTTGTGTCAGGCCTAGTGCTGGAGACACCCCCTTCTCCTTTTCATTCTTGCTGTGTCTTCCTTCACATTCGTCCCTCCCATCTGTTTTTTATTTTGACTATAATTCATATTTACAACCCAGCTGATTCTTTTAAGAAATAATGTTGATCATTCATATTTGAACAGTTTTATATTTGTAATAATGCCACCAAAACATAATCTGTTTTTGTTTTTGGCCAATATTTTCTATTTAATAGCTTTCCTGCTAATTCGTCCATAGCTTCCCTGTTAAACAAATCGTTTAGTATAGAAAAATAAAATGTTTAGCAAATATACAGTTGGATCCAATGTGTAACATTCTGGCATTGTTACACATCAGAAGAAAACTGAAAAATATTGTGTTAATAGTGCACTCGAAAATTACTATGGAAGCATGAATAATAAACTAAAACATAAAATTTAATAAAGAAAAAAAAAGCTGACAACACAACAAGTCTTATACAAGGAAAGCCTTAAAAAGACTTAAAGGAGCTCAGAGGAAACAACAGACGCTACAAGCAGGATCTGACAAAGATGAGAAGTAAACCAGCAGGTATTTTTCTGTGGAGTGATTAATAAGAAGGTGCAGCTGGATGATAAACTGTCTGTTAAATAACAGAACAAACACTGATATAATGCACAAAGAAAATAAACCTCCAAACCCAAAACTAGGGTAAAACTTTCATGTGTGGAATAAGAGTTTATCTTTTCTACTTAAAGGCTTTTTATTTGGGGCACCAGTAACTGAGGGTCCGGTGCCTGTTTGATGGTGGTCGGAGGGTCCGGTGGCTGTTTGGTGGTGGTCTGAGGGTCCGGTGCCTGTTCGGTGGTCGGAGGGTCCGGTGGCTGTTTGGTGGTGGTCGGAGGGTCCAGTGCCTGTTTGGCGGTGGTCATAGGATCTGGTGCCTGTTTGGTGGTTGGAGGGTCCGGTGGCTGTTTGGCGGTGGTCGGAGGGTCCGGTGGCTGTTTGGCGGTGGTCGGAGGGTCCGGTGACTGTTTGGTGGTGGTCAGAGGGTCTGGTGGTGCCTGGCAGCCTCGCCTCTGTCAGTGTGTGTCCCAGGACAGCTGTAGCTACAACATGTGTGTAGTTTATCATCACCAAATGTGTGAGTGTGAATGACAAACTGTGTGAACTGTAAAGAACTTTGTATCCTTTGACTTGAAAGGTGCTATACAAGTACAAGTACTAGCCATTTATGGAAAGACACAATCCAAGGAGCTCAGAACTCTAGTAGTAGTAGTCCCTAGTTTAGTCCCCACTCTAAATGCACAACCAATGACTCCGGGACGCAGGGTTCCTCCCTAACACCTGAAAGGCCATCAGACCCAAGAGAGGCCAACCTCAGTCTCCTGTTATCTGCAGCACCTGTCTCCGCCCCTTTATAAGGAGAAGCTTGTCAGCAAACAAACTGCCAGTTTGTTGAATGTACAGTGGGGCAAAAAAGTATTTAGTCAGCCACCAATTGTGTAAGTTCTCCCACTTAAAAAGATCAGAGAGGCCTGTAATTTTCATCATAGGTATACCTCAACTATGAGAGACAAAATGAGGAAAAAAAATCCAGAAAATCACATTGTCTGATTTTTAAAGAATTTATTTGCAAATTATGGTGGAAAATAAGTATTTGGTCAATAACAAAAGTTAATCTCAATACTTTGTTATATAGCCTTTGTTGGCAATGACAGAGGTCAAACGTTTTCTGTAAGTCTTCACAAGGTTTTCACACACTGTTGCTGGTATTTTGGCCCATTCCTCCATGCAGATCTCCTCTAGAGCAGTGATGTTTTGGGGCTGACGCTGGGCAACACGGACTTTCAACTCCCTCCAGAGATTTTCTATGGGGTTGAGATCTGGAGACTGGCTAGGCCACTCCAGGACCTTGAAATGCTTCTTACGAAGCCACTCCTTTGTTGCCCGGGCGGTGTGTTTGGGAACATTGTCATGCTGAAAGACCCAGCCACGTCTCATTTTCAATGCCCTTGCTGATGGAAGGAGATTTTCACTCAAAATCTTACGATACATGGCCCCATTCATTCTTTCCTTTACACGGATCAGTCGTCCTGGTCCCCTTGCACAAAAACAGCCCCAAAGCATGATGTTTCCACCCCCATGCTTTACAGTAGGTATAGTGT
>SSNP01000077.1:452801-459186 GCA_006937955.1 Pachypanchax playfairii | reverse complement strand
TGTGTGTGTGTGTGTGTGTGTGTGTGTTTCACTAGGTCCCTTCGTGTGGTTCTGGGATTTTTGCTTACCGTTCTTGTGATCATTTTGACCCCACGGGGTGAGATCTTGCGTGGAGCCCCAGATCGAGGGAGATTATCAGTGGTCTTGTATGTCTTCCATTTTCTAATAATTGCTCCCACAGTTGATTTCTTCACACCAAGCTGCTTACCTATTGCAGATTCAGTCTTCCCAGCCTGGTGAAGGTCTACAATTTTGTTTCTGGTGTCCTTTGACAGCTCTTTGGTCTTGGCCATAGTGGAGTTTGGAGCGTGACTGTTTGAGGTTGTGGACAGGTGTCTTTTATACTGATAACGAGTTCACACAGGTGCCATTAATACAGGTAACGAGTGGAGGACCGAGGAGCCTCTTAAAGAAGTTACAGGTCTGTGAAAGCCAGAAATCTTACTTGTTTGTAGGTGACCACCTTCAGATTGGAATACTTACCTCATCGACTTTTGTCTCCACTCCTTGGTATGTTCTGCCTCTCAGCAAGTGACCTGTCATTGTTCTCGGCTACAGATTTTGATTTTGTCTTTAGAATCATCTCACCTTTGAATCACTGATTAAGAACTTGAATTGTACCTGTTGGTTTGCTCCGTTAAACGGAAGAGCACCGGCTGCTTCTTCCACTCATCTCCAGTAGCCTTCTGCTTATGTCTTTGGTTATCTTTTTAACACCTGAGTGCTATGCTGCGCAGCCCAAGCCTGCTCCTGTTGCCTATGGCAACCTCTCTCCTACTCACATTAGCTTTGCTGTATTCAGCTGGAAATACCTACCTGGTCGATCCTCCGTCACCGTGGTTCATCACTTCTCAGTGCACCGTGCTTTCCAGATCTTCCACCTGCAAAACAAAACAATGTACTGTTACAGTCTGCAAAACTGTCTGAGTCATCTAACAGTAGTTACTAACCATCCCCTCTCACTACGCAGACGTTTGGGTTCAGTTTCTCATCAGACGTAACAAATACAAGGAAAAACATTGGATTCAACTGCTAACCTTCAACAGAAGACAAACAGCCAACAAGCATTGTGACTCTGGCAAAAGGATATTTCTCTTAGCACCAATTGTCAGGTGTGTTTTTTGTGGTTATTTTGCATGCCTCCCCATGTATCAACAACTCCAAAGTGCTGTTATTGATACAGAGCAGCTAAGACACATATAATTTGCTTGCTCTGTAGATGCAAGCTAACTCTGTTCAAAGCTATTACCTCTTTCTACAACCAAAACAAACACTGGATGCAGAAACTTTTAGAGACACAGTTTAGTTTTAATAGTTCAGAAAAGCTGTTTCCTCGTCTGAAGTATCACTTCAGGTTTATTGTAGCCTCCACTACGAATAATGTAAACAATAAATACAACACAGCATACTTCTAAATAACATAAGGGTTTTGAAATGTGTTGGAGGTGAAAAACAAAGATACCACATACATTTATTTTGCAGTTCTGACCTTTTATTTTTCAAAGAGATCAGAAGACATGATGAATCATGTAGCTCCTGGTGGCTGCACCCAGGAAAAGGTTTTATATGATTTCAAGTAGTTCACTTTCAGTCACACTAAAGATACAGATACGTATTTATCCAAAATCCTCCACCCACCCATCCATCCGTCCATCTGTCCACCTGTCCATCCATCCATCATCCTTCCATCCATCCATCCATCCATCCATCCGTCCATCTGTCCACCTGTCCATCCATCCATCATCCTTCCATCCATCCATCCATCCATCCATCCATCCATCCATCCATCCATCCATCCATCCATCCATCCATCCGTCCATCTGTCCACCTGTCCATCCATCCATCATCCTTCCATTCATCCATCCATCCATCCGTCTGTCCGTCCGTCCGTCCGTCCGTCCGTCCGTCCGTCCGTCCATCCATCCATCCATCCATCCATCCGTCGTCCTCCGTCGTCCGTCCGTCCGTCCTCCATCCATCCATCCATCCATCCATCCATCCATCCATCATCCTTCCATCCATCCGTCCGTCTGTCCGTCTGTCCGTCCGTCCGTCCGTCCGTCCGTCCGTTCCATCCATCCACATCCTCCGTCTGTCCGTCGTCCGTCCGTCCGTCCGTCCGTCCATCCATCCATCCATCCATCCATCCATCCATCCATCCATCCATCCATCCATCCATCCATCATCCTTCCATCCATCCGTCCGTCCGTCCGTCCGTCCGTCCGTCCGTCCGTCCGTCCATCCATCCATCCATCCATCCATCCATCCATCCATCCATCCATCCATCCATCATCCTTCATCCCATCCATCCATCCATCCATCCATCCGTCCATCTGTCCACCTGTCCATCCATCCATCATCCTTCCATCCATCCATCCATCCATCCATCCATCCATCCATCCATCCATCCATCCATCATCCTTCCATCCATCCATCCGTCTGTCCGTCCGTCCGTCCGTCCGTCCGTCCGTCCGTCCGTCCATCCATCCATCCATCCATCCATCCATCCATCCATCCATCCATCCATCTGTCCACCTGTCCATCCATCCATCATCCTTCCATCCATCCATCTGTCCACCTGTCCATCCATCCATCCATCCATCTGTCCACCTGTCCATCCATCCATCATCCGTCCATCCATCCATTTTGTTTTTATGTGTTTACTTTAAAATGAGACTCACAAGAAGTTAGAAACTGTTATCATGCTTCACATCAATGTTAATTTTTCTAAGCATTTCTATAAAATTATACTTTTACCAAATATTTGGTCTATGTGTCCCATTTTAGAAGTGACATAAAAAAAATAAAGTTACTGTATTTGGTCAGATTTAATATGATGATAAAAGAGTAAAAAAAGCAATATAAAAGTCAGATCTCAGAACTGAGCGCATTGAGACACCAAAACCCAAACATATGTAAAAAAGCCAGTGTGTCCTCACTTTTTAAATGGTGTGAGCAACACTTTGAATGGAGGCAGCATCAACACCTGCTGCCGCAATGCGACCAGGGAGAGCTGGAGAGAAAGGAGGGCAAACACCAACTGTAGCTGAAACACTCCTGGATACAAACACATGAAGACGTATTAATGTTGTAACAAAAGATTTAAACACAAATAATAAATATGGATAAAAATCACAACTACTGCTGCAAAAACACTCAATATTTTACTCATAAATGACAACTGAATATCTTCTTGTTCCAATAGATCTATAACCCATTTGTTGCTCTTATATTTTTTTTTCATATAGTTTGTATTAAACATGTTTGATTAATATCTGATAAGTGTGTTTGTTTGACAAGTTCCCAGATAAATAGACTAACAGACAAGCCTGACTCTGATGAAGCCAGTTTCCACTGAAAACCACTGAACTGTAATTTGAACTATTACAGTTGTAATAAAATAACAAAACATCCAAATAAAAAGACAATAAAACATAATTAAAAGCAGAACATGCAGTAAATTCTGTCTGCTCAGCTTGTGTTCAGGTTTTTCTTTACATGCAGACAAAAGTTTTAAGTGTTTATTGCTGGAAAGGAAAAAACATATCTATCAGCTGCAGCAGATGTTTTAATATATCCATAAAATTACTAAGAAACCTGAGGATCACATGCTTATCTTTAATGTAGTAATATGTCTGAACCACCTAATATTTCCTGTGCTGTTTTTGGTAGCCGTATGACAAAAGTAGAAAAAACAGTGTGAATTATTTACGGCTCCAGAGCTGTAAAAAGATCTATGCAACAGGAGTATATGATCAGCACACATCTGAGTAGTTGGCTGTTTGCCTTTATCCAGGTCCCTGTGAGTCACCGAGGACAATGTATCACAGTCAGGTAAATTCATAATAGCCAGAATAATACTGAACAGCAATAAGTGAAAGGAAAGTGACATGGTTTGAGATTAAAATGAGATGAAGGAGATGAGCAAAATCATCCATTTCTTATCCTGGCAGATGAGCTCAAGGGGATCTTTGATGAGAAGGGTTATTTCAATTCTACAATGGGAAAGATGGAGACTTGCACCTATTGTGTGAAGTATGAGGTGTGCTATCCACCCTCCAAAAAGGGACATCTTTTATTAAGGTGTGACTGTAGCGTCTCTCTTCCTATTTTGGAGGGGGGTGATGGTGCGGTCTTCTCTCATCTTTCTGCTGGACCTCGTCTCTTTCACAGGTCCCTAGACAGAGTCATGTAAATCTATCAAGTCATCTGAGAGAAGCGCAGGCTTTGGGTGTGATAATGACTTACAGAAGACGACCAACGGGGAGAAGATGTGCCTGAGAAACACACATACACATGAATACACATCAGTGCACTATCCACACCTCTCCACTCCAAGCTAGCTGAGCAATCTCCACACTCATCTTGTTCCTAAGCGCCCACATACTGTGCCAGCTGCAGATTGAGGTGGCAGCGCCCGTCATAATGTGGTGGTGGGGCTATTGGAGGGCATTGACTGTCCTGCAAGAAGCCCAGATATCCAGCATGAGTTCCAGGTCTCAGTGGGTAGCTGTGGGGAATGGGCTGACCAGGGTGGTAATAGAGTAAATAACTCAAATGAGGCAGAGTGTGAATTATTTCTCTGATGGACTGAAGGGGTCCCTGCTGTGAATCTGACCAGGGGGTCCTGCAAGGATGAGCCTCAGAAATTTAGGGAAATGGGTCTGGAATTTGATGAAGTAGGAGGGGGTGTTATGTCAGCAGGGATGAGGTGTGTGAGAGTTTTCAATACAGGTGATGATGGGCAGGATGCATTTCATGAAGCAACAGTGGTGTGGCAGGTTTGGACAGACCTCAGTAGCCCAGGGGATGGACAGTAAAACAAGAAAAAGAGATAATTCACTGGGAAGTATTCTGTCTAGCTGTTCTAATGTTACTTTAGAGTTTCTAAGTTTGACTCTGACTGGTCTTGTTTATGCATTAAACAGTAAAAATCCTCTAAAACTACTCTTTTAGGAGGTAACGTCCACTCTGACATTTGAAGCGATCTGTATGTAGATATTCAAAAAATGAACAGAACTTGTATCCTCGTGGAACACAGAGAGCAAACACAAAAAAACTTCAGTGCCGTGACTGAAAATCACTTCAAAAATGATCCTGCAACCTTGGACTTCAAAGGCAATATGTTGCTGAACTAATCCAACCAGGAAAATATATGAATACATCTTCCTTCATTAGGCGACCTGGAACTAGGTTACATGGTCATTTCTATTCCGAGCCGACCCTCAAGTTCACAGACACCTCAGAGCCACTGACGGGCAAACAAAGACTTCAATGAGGGTCCCTGTGTGTAGGAAGACTACTTATCATTTCAAAGCGACAGCCCCTTTCACCCAGCCAACTGTATACCATTGGACAGGGTGCACTTGCAGAACAAAAAAAGTCCAGTTGGAAACTTTAGTCGTGCAATTGAAGACATAAAGAATCTGTCAGGTTTTTAGTTGAGAGAAGTAACTCAAACTAGTGGACAGTAGTATCCTGCCTGTGTTCTCATCCCGACCTTAAGGTTTATCTATAATGCATTCCACAAGCTGATGAAAGCATGACTTGAGCAGCCGTGCACCTCCTGACAGACTGTTTTAGTCTTGGCTTCAGGAGGAGGATACATAACTGAAGGCTACATATCAGTTCTGGAACAATGAAGGAAACATTGTTTCATCAAAGATTTTGCTGCTCTGAAGAAACAGAAAACCAACAAACTTACCAGACTTTGTAAAGACCGGTCCACTGACCTTCCAGTTCTTCTCTCACACTTGAATTCTTTAGTCCCACCTTCCCCCAACAGCTGAAGCTCTCTGAATCCTCTGAGATCTTTTGCATGTAACTTTCTCTCCTGCTCAACAAAAACTTTAACCTCACTAGAAATGTGTATTCAGGCAGCAGCAGAAACCCAAGAGAAAGTAAAGAGAACAAAGACTCTGTGTTCATCTGCTTCACTAAAACACCCCAAAATGTTCCAACAGTGATGACTTCCTCACCTGGATGTTTGATCCACATTCTCTAACTGAATAAAATCATCTACATCAGAAACCTTCTAAATCAGAGTCCAGCTGCTTTTTACAAAGCCTCCAGTAAGACGGAGTTCTACTTCAGGAATATATTTCTTTGTTGGGTTGGATTTCAGGTGGATAGTCAGTAAGCTGTGTTGTTTATCCAGGTAGATCCAGAAAAAATTAGATTCATCAAGTCCCAGCTGATGCAGGATAGATCTTTGGTTTTCTTTGTGTGTTGACGTGAGTAACCAAGCCCAGAGAAATCCTGCTCATTTCCCTTCTTCACAAACAAGAAAGTAGATAGTTTAGGTGGAATCTGGGACATTTTAACTGCAGTTGGAAAACTGGCAAATGTTGAACTAAAGAAAATAAAGACATCTTGGATGTCGTTA
>SSNP01000077.1:402801-432801 GCA_006937955.1 Pachypanchax playfairii | reverse complement strand
CTGTTTGTACTTGAAAATTCCACGACAGAGATTCTCAGTAATTTGTTGTTGTTCACTCTGTTTCTACATAAGTTGGTGGTGGTTCATAACCTTACCACAAATTTACAGTTTACTCTGTTTCTGTAACGAGGTCTGAAAACCATCAACAGTTTGTTAGAACACGGCCTGCACACTAACAGCCTGCACTGACCATCTGTGTGCCCGGATCAGCTGGTCTGGTTTTACTGGACTCACAAACAGAGAGAGGATTCCATCCACTGGAGCTGTCATCACGTTGGGTCTTTTTGTTTTGGTTTATACGGTAGTTTGTTTGTTCAGTTTCTCTGTTATAGTCACTTGTTTCCCTCCATTTTTTCTTTTGTTTTAGCTTCACTTATCTCCACACTGATAGCAAATCCTTTTTCTATAACCGGCTTGATGCCTCACTCAGAAATCACTCTGACAGAACATATAAAGTCAGCTGTTTACAGGCTTTTGTTTTGGAAATACAGTAACCGGTCAATGGCATTCTACAGAACAACCTGGCAGCACCAGGAATCGAACCCACATCCTCTGAACAAAAGACACAGGGCCTGATTTATCAGGTTTGCAGTTGTTAAAACAAGCGCAAAACGCTCAGCGGCCGCAAAAACAAGCAGCAGGTGATTTACTAACGACATGCAGGTAAAACGGCACCTGTTAAACCTGCCGCTAGACACGCAAAGTCATTTTAATGCTTTCCCTCTTGATGAAGATGCAACGTGTGCGTTTCTGTCAGAAGATGCTAATATTGGGAGGAGAAGATGTAAATAAGTGGACGTTCCAGGCACAGTGTGATTTATCAAACCTTAAAATGTTTGCAGCTTCTAATTTTGTGCCTATTTTTACCGCCTTTGAAAAGCGTCTTAACTTAGCGATAAAATGGCTGCAGTTACTGTTGCGAGGAGACACAGCCAGACATCTGGATCATTCCAACACACTGTGGTAGTTAGTGCTGCATCTCCCAGGACAGTTCTTCTAGTGTGTTGTTACAGGTTTTGAATACAATGTTACGCTGGCAGATACATTCATTTAACTTGTGATGTAAACGTTGTGGCAAATTATCTAGACTCACGATTCTTTCATTCAGACCCCCTTCACCCCTCCCTCCTAACACCTGTACTCAGCTGATGGAGCGGACCCCCTTTACCCCTCCCACCTAACACCTGTACTCAGCTGATGGAGCGGACCCCCTTTACCCCTCCCTCCTAACACCTGGACTCAGGCGATGGAGCGGACCCCCTTTACCCCTCCCACCTAACACCTGTACTCAGCTGATGGAGCGGACCCCCTTTACCCCTCCCACCTAACACCTGTACTCAGCTGATGGAGCGGACCCCCTTTACCCCTCCCTCCTAACACCTGGACTCAGGTGATGGAGCGGACCCCCTTTACCCCTCCCTCCTAACACCTGGACTCAGCTGATGGAGCGGACCCCCTTTACCCCTCCCTCCTAACACCTGGACTCAGGCGATGGAGCGGACCCCCTTTACCCCTCCCTCCTAACACCTGTACTCAGCTGATGGAGCGGACCCCCTTTACCCCTCCCTCCTAACACCTGTACTCAGCTGATGGAGCGGACCCCCTTTACCCCTCCCTCCTAACACCTGGACTCAGGCGATGGAGCGGACCCCCTTTACCCCTCCCACCTAACACCTGTACTCAGCTGATGGAGCGGACCCCCTTTACCCCTCCCTCCTAACACCTGGACTCAGCTGATGGAGCGGACCCCCTTCACCCCTCCCTCCTAACACCTGGACTCAGCTGATGGAGCGGACCCCCTTTACCCCTCCCTCCTAACACCTGGACTCAGGCGATGGAGCGGACCCCCTTTACCCCTCCCACCTAACACCTGTACTCAGCTGATGGAGCGGACCCCCTTTACCCCTCCCTCCTAACACCTGGACTCAGGCGATGGAGCGGACCCCCTTTACCCCTCCCTCCTAACACCTGGACTCAGGCGATGGAGCGGACCCCCTTTACCCCTCCCTCCTAACACCTGGACTCAGCTGATGGAGCGGACCCCCTTTACCCCTCCCTCCTAACACCTGGACTCAGCTGATGGAGCGGACCCCCTTTACCCCTCCCTCCTAACACCTGTACTCAGGCGATGGAGCGGACCCCCTTTACCCCTCCCTCCTAACACCTGGACTCAGGCGATGGAGCGGACCCCCTTTACCCCTCCCTCCTAACACCTGGACTCAGATAGCAAAACTTTTGAGGCACACGCAATTTTGCGCTGTTTACTTGGAATATTGTTAAATCAGGCCCATATTCTCTACCACTAGACTATAGTAACCAGCATGTTACTATGCACACCCAGCCTCCATACAACCATGTTTATGTGCATTTAGTCACGTTACGTTGTTCTAATTCATAGTAACACACTGTATTTTACGTTCACTAACGATAACAGTGTTGTAATGTTAGAAATTGTAATTTATTAGATTATTCTGTTACTGAAAATCCAACCATGTTGCGTAACGCCGTCACTTTAAACGGCTTCATTCCAAACGCTGCTGATGATCCTCTCTCTCTCTCCCGACGGAGATTTCTACATAATATCTGTGTTTCCAAGTCAAGAGGCTCATCAAGAAACGGACACACCGTGTCTGTTACTGATTTCAGACAGCAGGAGAAACTCTGAGTTGTGTCAAACAAACCTGCTGATGAGCAGTTTAGGTTCAGTTTAAATAAAATAGAACTTGACCTGGGGTGACCTTTAAACTGAAATAAAGGAGGGTTAGCTGTCTGAATAGCCTCACATGAGTGTGTGTGTGCATGTGTCTGTGTGCGTGCATGTGTGTGCGTGTGCATGTGTGTGTAGGTGTGTGTACGTGTGTGTGTGGGTGGGTGTATGTGTGCATGTGTGTGTAGGTGTGTGTGCGTGCATGTGTGGGTGGGTGTATGTGTGCGCCCGCTCGTGTACATGTGTGTGTGTAAGGCAGAACTTGACGTGATGTGATATTGAGCTGTGTTTGATCTTAATCTTGATCTACCATCCAAAGTTACTGTCACCATCCATCACACACACTCGCCACTCACATGTGAGAGGGAGGGGCTTCATGAATAAAACACAACAGTGGAAGGGTCCAGGTAAGAAAGAATACACACACTCATTTTTCTACACACTGGCCCTCCTCCTCTTGCAGTCTGCATGTTTATGCATGAAATCCTGTTTCATATGTATCGGTCGCATCGTTCCCCCTGTTGTCACGGGAACTGATGACACTGGCTGCATTAAGAATGATGACCTGCCTACAGATTACTGTGCTGTTGGTACACACAAATCCACACTCTGGTACACACAAAGAACAGCACACGCACTGTGCACGCTGGCTGATGTTGAAAACCTTTTCCCAGTGGGACACGATAACAACAGTACGGCAGACTGCCATCACAAACAATAAAGAAATACTGTGAATAAAATTATAAACAAGAAGAAAGAAACATCGGCCAATCAAAACAACCCTACACACCTGTAAGATCTTTCCACCTAAATGGAAATATCTGCAAACTGCAACATGTTTACTTAGAGCTATAATAACACAAAGCTATGCAGCACTAGCTGCAATATATTTACACATTCCTACATTCTACACCTGGTCTGGAGGAGAGGGAGGGAGTCTACAAGAGCAACACCTGAGTCTAAGACCTGAGGCATTATTGATTATTCACCAATACTAAAAAACCATGAAAATCTAACAGTGACCCGGATGTGTGTGTGATGGGTAAACAGTCAGGGAAGTCACGTGACCTTGGGGCCCGCTGGAGGACTGGGAAACTCAGGGCCCGCTTTTATACACACATGAAACAAAAGGAGTAAATTAATTACTAAACTAAAACACCTGAGCAGAAAAACAAAGCTATTGCAAAACGAGAGTGAACAGGAAGTGCACAGGGTGAGTGTGCACAGGATGTTACCAAAATAAAACAGGAAACACAGAGAGACGAAACACCAGATGTGACAAATGAACCAAACACAGGAATGCTGGGGCAACAAGGAGAACAGAGGAGTACAAAACCCCAAAATAATCCCATAAAACAAAACACTATGGAGCAAAATAAAATCATAGATGATAATCTGGAAGAAATAAATCCTAACTAAACAAAGCCAAAACCCAGAGTCCCAACACTGGTTACAAGATGACCTGCTCTGTCTCCTAAACTACTGCCACCCCATGCTACCTAACGGCCTAAAGAGAGGTCCTCCTGGTCCAGAGAGGCTCAGATTTGGAGGAGGACCATGAATTATCGATACTGATGTGAGGTCTGGTGGTGAAAGAAGAGATGTCATTAATGTCTGGATGTAGCACGCTCACATACATATATACATACATATATACATATAGTACATACATATACATACATACAGTACAACAATGTTGCTCAGGGATGTGCACAGGTAGACCTCAGGGGGTGCTCAAGACCTGCCCCTTTGACTTAAGTGCCCTTCTGACGGAATGTTTTTTTTTTTTTCATGCAATATAAACATAGTGTTGCTGCATTCCGGCAATAACATTTTTGTTTTAAGTTAAATTCGTTCTAAATATTTCCTAGTGGCACCGGCAGCCTTCCCCCCAAAGTCCCCCTCCCCTTTTCCTCTTTCTCTCCCTCTGCCTGGCGCTGCCCCCGCTACACACAGAGCCGCTTTCCCCCCGCGATCTGGTGCAGGAGGACAGGTCATCTTTGCCTCTGACTGACACCTGTTATTCGGCAGTAGCGCTTGTCCAGTTTAGTTAGTTGGTTGTAGCCTGACACCAGCGTGTGTACCGTGATTGGCTCTTAGACTAGGAGTAGTGTCGCCAATGCTAATATGCAGCGTAAAATGGGGGGAAAGGTCAGATGGACGGTACGGACAATTAAGATAACTTCTGCAGTCAGTGCGCCAACTTGTAAGTATTCAGTAAATGCACAAAATCACAAATACAAACACGAATGTAATATTGAGCCTATTTATGTCTTACCCCTCCTTTCCACCGGATGCGTCAGCAGCACGTTACCGCAGCAGCACGTCTCGCTCATGTTTTCTGCTGCTTGGCCCTTTCCATCGGGTGCGTATCAGACGCGTAGCAGCAGGAAAGCAACCGTCACAGAAAGAGCACGAAGGCACGCGACATTAGCAAAATCGCACGTGACCTTGTCAGTATCCACAACAACAAGCAGGAAAAAACTACAACATGGCTCCAAAAGGTTTGTGTTTTATGTTCTGTTTTATGATCGCGTATATGTTCATGTTAAGACAGGTAATATCCAAATTCGCTTAAAGTCCAACTGAATAATGTTAGTAGCGATCCGAGGTACTATAGAGTAGATATGTAAATATGAAGGACATTAAAAGATTCAGAGGGCTGCTCCCTCCGAAATAACATTAATAAGTAGCATAAACTCATCATCTTGTCCATGTTTTATCCTTCTTGAGGCTGTCTTTATGAAAAATGTAACTCGGATCAAACAGGATTTGGTACTTCTCCACTTCAGTAATCAGCCGTTCATCATCAGTGATGGAAAAACAAAGAAGACTGCTAGTAATAACTTCAGGGCTGCACAGTTTCACACGTGTTTCAGACGTGTAGCGCGTAAAAAATAGAAACGCCGCGTATTTGCCGCGACATGTCGCTCCTGAGACGCATTTGACTCGCGCTGCTGATGGATGCGGTGGAAAGGAGAGTTTAAACTCCACGTTATATGTATCAGGCTAAAGGGACAGCAGCAGCTTAGTTCTCAGAAGACGGTGAGAAGAAGCCAGTCTGAGGTGAGGCCAATGATAAATGACTGGAGACACATTGTTACGATTAAATCAAATGCCCTTTATCAGAAAATGATTGAAACAACATTTCAGGTTTTCAATTAAAACTAAAATAATTAGTTGAACCAGTGTCTGTCACTAGGACAGGCTACACAAACAAGAGAAAAAACAAAAGAATAGGACTAGTTTTTAGGAAAGTATAATGCCGCTTTTCCACCGACAGAACACGGTGCGGCTTGGTTCACTTTAGCCCCCTGCGGACCCTTTTCCACCGCCTTTCTCGGGTCTTAACCGTGTCATTCCGCGCCAACTCGGCCTCTTTTTTCAGACCACCTCCTCGGTGGTCCGAAGCGGCCCAAAGCGGGCCCACACGCCCACCTGTCTACTGATTGGTCCAGTAAACTGCTACCAGTGACACGACTACCTACGTAGTGGTAGCCCCTGATTGGTCCGGCTGTGTGTGGTGTTCACGTGGTGTGATATAGAAGTGCTCCCGCAAAAGGCTTTAAAAAAACAAGCCTTTTGCAGATAATTCAAGTGAGCTGAGTTCGGTTATTGTTTACTTCCGGGCGAAACTGGTGACGTGGGTTACGTAATACTGGGGCGGTCACGCAGGTGTCAGCCTGTTGCAATTAGCTTAGCCAATCAACTGTGTGATTATTAGGTATATAGCCAAACACATTAAACTGAGCGTCAGCGAGGCGTCAGCGTGTTTGGTCCCACATCGGTTAAGACCACAGAGGGTCAAGACCTGCGAGTCTACCTGCGCGAGTCCACCGAGCAAAGTAATTACAAATCACTACACAGACACCATGTGCAAATCATACATCCCAGTCATAGTTGGGCACAGACCTCGCCGCACTCTCTATAGACAACGTAATCCGCACTGCCTCATCCAGCCCATGGCGTGTTGGGCTGCCACATCCTCCGTTACCCTCGGCCTCTGGAACTGTCAGTCCGCAGTTAACAAAACAGAGTTCATCAGTTCTCTGCCGCACCTCTCCGATATACAGGTCCTAGCCCTGACCGAGACCTGGATTCGTCCTGACAACACAGCAACACCGGCTGCCCTCTCTTCTAATGCAGAATTCACACACACTCCTCGTCCTGCTGGGCGAGGAGGTGGTACAGGCATCCTGACTTCCAAAATGTGGAAATTTTCCTCCTTGCTAACCACTACCACCTGCTCCTCATTCGAATTTCATGCAGTACGAATCTCTAAGCCCGTCGCTGCCTATGTTTTGGTTATTTACCGCCCTCCGGGAGGCAACATGGAGCAATTTATGGATGAACTGGACACAATCCTATCCGACATTCAGGATGATAACTCCCCTTTGATTGTTATGGGCGACATGAACATTCATATTGATAAAACACAAGCTCATAACTTTCTGGCCCTGGTCCACTCCTTCAATCTCAATCTGGTCCAGACTCCCCCAACACACAGAGCTGGCAACACACTGGACCTGGTACTGACCAGAAACTGCACTGCGGGTAACGTGCAAGTCACACCGCTGCACCTCTCAGACCACTTCCTGATTAAATTCTGCATCTCCATCCCTTACGTACCTAACACAAAAGTAAAGACTGTCTCCTACCGCAGAAACCTTCAATCTCTCAGTCCCTCGCAGCTATCGGAGCATGTCTGCTCCTCCCTCCCTTCCTACTCGGTGCTCTCAACTCTGCCTGTAAATGACGCAACAGAGACGCTCTGCTCCTCACTAGCTTCTTCTCTGGACGAAGTCTGCCCTCGTGTGTCAAAGCTGGCCGCCTGGCAGCGTCCTAGTCCGTGGCTCACAGACACTCTGAGGGATCACAGAGCTGGTCTGAGAGCAACTGAAAGGAAATGGCGCAAATCCAAAAATCTCTCTGACTTGTCCGAATACCAGCAAAAGCTCTCTAGCTTCACATCCTGCTTAAAGGCTGCCAAGATAGCTTTTTACCAAAACAAAATCCAAAATGCTCCTAACATGGGAAAACTGTTCAAGACATTCAATACTCTTCTCCGTCCTCCACCTGCTCAGCCACCCACCGGGCTGACTGCAGACATGTTCGCCACCTACTTCACCGACAAAATCGCCTCCATTAAAAATCAGTTTTCTGAGCCTGACAATCCCAGTCTGGTCCATCCTTCCTCCGGTCAATCACTCTGCTCCTTCCGCTTACTGAATGAGGACGAAGTCTCCCGACTCGTAGTGGAATCTAATCCAACCACGTGTCCTCTGGATCCGATTCCTACAGATATCCTGCTGAGCATTCTTCCTGCTGTCAAACCTGCAATAACCCACATTATAAACTCTTCCATGAAAACTGGCGTCTTTCCTTCAGTTTTCAAGCAAGCCACTGTCACTCCGCTGCTGAAAAAACCGTCGCTCGACCCGGCCCAGGTAGGAAACTAGTCTCGCTCCTACCGTTCATGTCCAAGATCCTAGAGCGAGCCGTTTTCACTCAAGTCTCACAGTTCCTCCACGACAATGACCTACTTGATCCTTATCAATCAGGCTTTAAGCGAGGCCATTCCACTGAAACTGCTCTTCTCTCAGTTGCAGAGTCACTACGGGTTGCCAGATCGGCTGGTCTCTCCTCAGTACTCATACTCCTTGACCTGTCTGCTGCTTTCGACACCGTCAACCACCTCATTCTCCTCTCGATGCTATCTAAGCTTGGCATCTCGGGACTGGTCCTCTCGTGGTTCACCTTGTACCTTGCGGAAAGATCTTTCAGAGTCTTGTGGCATGGACAGATGTCCAGTCTGCATGAGCTGGCGACGGGTGTCCCGCAGGGCTCGGTCCTTGGTCCTCTCCTCTTCTCTTTATACACCACCTCATTAGGCGAGATCATTCGCTCCCATGGCTTCTCCTACCATTGCTACGCTGACGACACTCAGCTCCTCCTCTCCTTCCCTCCAGGCGATACATCCGTCTCAGTGCGGATATCTGCCTGCCTCTCAGATATCTGGGCGTGGATGAGGGATCGCCACCTTCAGCTTAATCTGTCCAAAACTGACCTCATTGTCTGTCCTGCCAGTAACTCCTTACCTCCTCAGATAAGCGTGCAGCTTGACTCCATCACGCTGTTCCCCAAAACCTCCGCCAGAAACCTTGGTGTCATACTGGACAACCAGCTGTCCTTCAAGGAGCAGGTTAACTCCGTAGCTCGCTCATGTCGATTCGCTCTTTACAACATCAGGAAAATCAGAGCCTTCCTGACAGACCACACCACACAGCTTCTGGTCCAGGCCCTGGTCTTGTCCCGGATCGACTACTGCAACTCTTTGCTGGCCGGTCTTCCGGCGTCCTCGGTTAAACCTCTGCAGATGATTCAGAACGCAGCAGCACGTCTGGTCTTCAACCAGCCCAAGAGGGCTCATGTCACTCCGCTGCTCATTTCCCTGCACTGGCTTCCAGTTGCAGCACGCATCAAATACAAAGCTCTGCTTCTGGCTTACCAGACTCTAACACACACAGCTCCTACTTACCTTCACTCCTTCATCCAAACCTACATTCCCACGCGTCAGCTACGCTCAGCCGCTGAAAGACGCCTAGCGCTTCCACCACAACGTGGCATGAGATCATGTTCCAAACTCTTCTCCTCTGTTGTCCCCCGATGGTGGAAGGACCTACCAAACTCGGTCCGATCCTCAGAGTCGGCAGCTACTTTTAAGAGCAGACTTAAGACTCACCTCTTTAAAGAACACTTTCAGTCTTAATGTAGGATTAATTTATGTTTTATGATAGCGATTTGAGAATTTATCTCTCACTATAAAAAAAAAAAAAATAATAATAATAATAATTTTTGATACACTTGATGTATCAGCGTCGGCATTAAACTGGACTCCAAACAGTCCGCCTCCTTATATTGTTTCCTTCTCTTTGATTTCTTGCTTGTATGTTCTCTCAATGTAAGTCGCTTTGGATAAAAGCGTCTGCTAAATGACAGTAGTAGTAGTAGTAGTAGTAGTAGTAGTAGTAGTAAAAAACTCCCAGCAACCATACAGATATTTTATTTTAAAATACAATTGACTTTGGACAATGGCGACTTCCTCCACAAGAACCAAAAATCAAACCAACCAAAATGAACCACAAACAGAGTGCAAAGTACAAAAACACACGTATATCCGCCATTGTTGTTGTTGTTTCACGCGCTGTGACGTCGCGGACAAAGACTTTTGCGCGCCACTTTTCATAGCCAGATGGGCACGCCCCTATCCCCACTTACGTCCGCTTTATGTTTCCACCGCCTCAAGCGAGTTGATCCGCGCTATACTGTACCGCTCTCAAGCGCGCCGTGCTGATTTGTCGGTGGAAAAGGGGCATAACTTTATTTATTTTCACAATAATTCACAATCCTCAGTGATGAGCAATTTTATCATACAATGCCATGTGTATAATAAAACTGACTAGGTACAAATATAGATCTTGAGATTGTCTTTACATAAAATGAGCTAACGTGCACAAATTTTATGTCGCTTATTCATCAATTGCAGCAAAATGCCAAGAAAGGAGAGAATAAAATAGCAAAGGGACAGTGGTACTCAGAACTTTTTTTTATTGCTCATTACATAGAGAATTCTACTTAAAGCTTATTCACACTTTATGTCTGAGTAGTTTTTGCTTAGAAGTTGCTAAGTTAGTCATGGTTATGCGTACATTTAGCTTTGGATTTGAAGACTGAGACATGATGAACACCTTTTGTTTCTTAATATCTCCTGGAGTCTTAAGACTGTAACGTTTATTGTTATTCTCAAATATTTTAGGTTTAAGTAAAGTGTCTTTGTTATTGAAAGTAAAGATTGTTGTATTGAGGGTTATTTTAATACTGAATAAAGACTGATTGCAAGTCAGCATGAGCCGATATGTCGCGAAAGTATCGGGAAAGAACCGCGCGTTACAGGCAGTGGGGTGCCCTTTTTTCATGGTTAAGGACCTGCCCCTTTAAAAGTCTGTGCACGTCACTGATGTTGCTAATGTTAATACATGTGTTCTGCTGTTGCAGGGAGAGTTTTGTAATAAATGTGCTCATTTGTTGGTTGTAGGAATAGACAAGAAAGAGATGTTTTTAAGTCCACTTCAGTGTTGCTGAGACCCCGACAGTCTCTAGTAGTATTAGGCTCAGTTATTTACTTTACTACATGTATTTTATCTGCCTTATGTTTCTGTCACAATGTCAGTCATTAACCATATCATACTCACCTGTGTACATCCTGTTGATTATCTGCTGCACCTGTCCACACCCCTTTATAAGGGGAAGTTTGTCACATATTAATTGCTGCTTTGCTTCACTTACCAGCATCACTTACCTGTGTTCTGTTTGCCTAACCCTAACCTGTGTGATACAACCCTGGAACGTACCTGACCCTGCATCCTGTCTCTCGCTTCTGTTGTTTCTACCTCTACATTCTATACACAGATTACACGACTGCGTACGCTGCCCCCACCTCTAGCAGCATAAAAACAAGAAAATATCTATACAAGTAACACAAACATACACAACTTCAGTAGACAACAAGATGAGGGTAAATACTTAATCAAGTCCTAATCCAGACAGTAATACCTGGTAATATTCCCAGCATGGACAGAATTTATATCCACCAATGTAACCACTAGCTTACGTTACCATAGCCTTCATTTAAGAGCTTGATCACCGCTGGGATAAAAGAGAAACTGTTTCTGTTTGTTTTCCTGGCAGGAACCAAATAGCGCCTCCCTGAGGGCAACATGGTAAACCTCTCTTATAGTACGTGGTGCAGAGGGCACACTAGTCTCTTCACTTTCTGAAATGCTTGTCTGCACCATAGAGAGGGTAGACTGGGAAGCTGCACCCCTGTGATCCATGAGCAGATTTTGTAATATATGTCAAGCTGTTTTTATCTTTCATCAACAGCCCATGAAACCAGCACAGAAACCAAAACGTTAAGATACTTTAAATAAAACGACGATACAAAGCACATATAATGGGTTTAGATACATTAAAAGACACCAGCTTCCACAGAAGATAGATCCTCTGTTGACTTTTTGTGATGATAGATTCTGTATTTTTATCAAACTTAAGGTCAGAGTCGAACACTGTGCCCAGATATTTATAGGTGTAAACAATTTCAACTGATTCACCATCGATGTCGTAGAGGTATGTGTCCTAAAATCAATTATCTCTTTGGTTTTTGTAACATTTAAATCTAGATAATCTAGAGCTCTTCCATGTCCCGATTGAGAGCCCTGCAAGAGACACAGCAGAAGGGTTAAAGTTTTTTGATCCTGCTTATGTCTCAGCCCCGTGTCTGTTCATCCTGTCTCTCGGATCAGTAAGGGACATCTGTATGTCTTATGGACCCATCTGTATATGAACTGTGTATGAATGCAGACAACATGACGTAGCTAACTGTTCTTTAGCCCTGTCAGTAAAGTTAGCGATAGCTGTTGCCAGTGTGTACGTTGGTTTGTGTGCTACAAGTGGTTTAAACTATAAATATTCTTATTAATAAACACTTTACAAGAGTTCCCCTCCCGTCATTCATCCTACATGCTTGAGCTCCACCCACATAAATCCTGCACACAACAAAAGCAACGTCTGTAAAAGTAAATAGAAAACATAAAAAGTAAGGGACTAACTGACCTCATATGTAACAACAAAAACCTGACAATAAACACATAATATGTCCACGTCTTCTCTTCCTCCTCACCATTACAAACACATTTTACAGAGACATAATCTGATAGATGGACCCCGAATGGAGACACAATGAAAAGTTGTTTTTTTTCTGCAGCAATAAAAACAAAATACAGTCATTAAAACATCAACAAATATTTCGTGTCTTAAAACAGATTGTCCCTTTTGTTTTATTTAGGGTTTATTGGTACAGACTAGTGCACAGTGTTGGGTGTAACAAGTTACAAAGTAATATCAGTAACTTAGTACTGTAACTAGTTACCTTGGTGATGCCTGTAATCTATTACTTGTTACAAAAAGAAACCTATATTTGTTTCTGTTGTTACAATACAGGGAGTTCCGAGCTCCTCTCAGCTGTTTTTGAGGAGAAACCCAAGTATTTATCTAGCGTCTCCTTCAGTTCTGGTGTATTTACAACATGTTCTACCATATATGGTAAGGTTGGTCTCTACCACTGATCCAGAAGCTGCTGCCAGAGGCTTTTCAACATCACAGAAAATGAGAAGTTTTTCTGTAAAAAATGTGAATATAATCTCAAAACTAGAGTTTCATGGATAGAAATTTATCCAAAATCTTTTTATTTTGTCTACAATGGCTCAAATAAGTTATTATAGTTATTATCAGCTGTCTTTTTATTTGTAATTTACACAAGTTCTCCTTTGTTCAACAGCCCAAGTTAAAACTTTGACATCAAATGTATAACTTGAGGTTATATAAGTTTATAATTGTTCTTATGTAGCAGCTGTTTGTCCTGGTTTTTATATCTTTTATTAAAGAAGATTCAAAAAAAGATCTTCAGTGCCGTCACTGAAAGAAAACCATACTGCTGCTCACTTTCTGGGTAAAAGTCATCAGAAAGTTGTGTAACTAAGTTACATTAAGAAGTGAAAAACTAAGTAGTTTAATATATTACTTTTTGAAAAGTAACTAGTAATGTGTAACTAGTTACTTTTTGAGTAACTTACCCAACTCTGCTAGTGCACGTTCTGTGTTGATCTGCTAATTAGCATTTAGCTAATTATCCTACATTGAAAGCACCTGTCTCACCTGTCTGGAGATGAGGTGTCCCCTCAGAATGATAAGATGATCAGAAAGTTAGATAATTTAATGATTGATAATCTTGATTATTGTAAATAAATCACAGCTGTTTATATGTTGTTTGCTCAGATCTTTGTAGCACTAACGTGTCTGTTGATGGTGAATAAACCTGACAGGTGATGTTTGGTGGCAGTTTTCCTTTACAGATAATGGGTTGTGTGTTTGTGTGTGTGGTGAAGGACTCAACAGAGACATAAAGACGCAATGAGAGGAAAAGGTCCTGGTTCTGTCTCTCTGTCATCGAGCTTCACACTTCCTGTCACTTGTCCTCATAATGAAATTTTTCCTTCTTTCATTCTTTGTAGTCTGTGAAAAACATCAACCGATCCTCATCTTTTTTTATTGTTTCAAAAGATCTGTCTGTCTGAAGAAGAGAATACATAATGTATACTGCAGAGAACCAGAGAAATAAAGACAGACGTCATAAATAATGAATAAACTGCAACACATATGTATAAACATTTACATATCAAATAAATATATCTACGTTTATCTTTCATGTTTTGAATATGCATTACTTGATACTGCTGGTGCTCGAGTCCCAATCAGATGACAGAGTTCAGGTGTGGACGAGAATTACCTGCTTTCAAACACACAAACTGCAGAATAATAAACTACACTGGTAGAAGAAGGAAACATGGAGGAGGTTTGTTTTCCTTCCAGTCTGAGAAAAGTTTTGCTGTTTCAACAATGTGGATATAAATACATCAGTGTTGTAAAAATAAAATGTACTGGTTTAATTTCATTTTAAATTTATCAACAAACATTTAAAACGTTCCTACTGGACCCTACTGGACCCTGCTGGACCCCGCTGGACCCTACTGGACCCTACTGGACGCCGCTGGACCCTACTGGACCCCGCTGGACCCTGCTGGACCCTACTGGGCCCTGCTGGACCCTACTGGACCCTACTGGACCCTACTGGGCCCTGCTGGACCCTACTGGACCCTACTGGACCCTACTGGGCCCTGCTGGACCCTACTGGACCCTACTGGACCCTGCTGGACCCCGCTGGACCCTACTGGACCCCGCTGGACCCTACTGGGCCCAGGACCCTGCTGGACCCTACTGGACCCCGCTGGACCCTGCTGGACCCTACTGGGCCCCGCTGGACCCTACTGGACCCTACTGGACCCTACTGGACCCTGCTGGACCCCGCTGGACCCTACTGGACCCCGCTGGACCCTGCTGGACCCTACTGGACCCCGCTGGACCCCCTGCTGGACTCTCCTGGACCCTACTGGACCCCGCTGGACCCTATTGGACCTTACTGGACCCTACTGGACCCTGCTGGACCCTACTGGACCTTACTGGACCCTACTGGACCCTGCTGGACCCTACTGGACCTTACTGGACCCTGCTGGACCCTACTGGACCCCGCTGGACCCTACTGGGCCCAGGACCCTGCTGGACCCTACTGGACCCCGCTGGACCCTGCTGGACCCTACTGGACCCCGCTGGACCCCCTGCTGGACTCTACTGGACCCTACTGGACCCCGCTGGACCCTATTGGACCTTACTGGACCCTACTGGACCCTACTGGACCCTGCTGGACCTTACTGGACCTTACTGGACCCTGCTGGACTCTACTGGACCTTACTGGACCCTACTGGACCCTGCTGGACCCCGCTGGACCCTACTGGACCCTGCTGGACCCTGCTGGACCCTACTGGACCCCGCTGGACCCTGCTGGACCCTACTGGACCCTGCTGGACCCCCTGCTGGACTCTACTGGACCCTACTGGACCCCGCTGGACCCTATTGGACCTTACTGGACCCTACTGGACCCTACTGGACCCTGCTGGACCCTGCTGGACCTTACTGGACCCTGCTGGACTCTACTGGACCTTACTGGACCCTGCTGGACCCTGCTGGACCCCGCTGGACCCTACTGGACCCTGCTGGACCCTGCTGGACCCTACTGGACCCCGCTGGACCCTATTGGACCTTACTGGACCCTACTGGACCCTACTGGACCCTGCTGGACCCTGCTGGACCTTACTGGACCCTGCTGGACTCTACTGGACCTTACTGGACCCTGCTGGACCCTGCTGGACCCCGCTGGACCCTACTGGACCCTGCTGGACCCTGCTGGACCCTACTGGACCCTGCTGGACTCTACTGGACCTTACTGGACCCTACTGGACCCTGCTGGACCCTACTGGACCTTACTGGACCTTACTGGACCCTGCTGGACCCCGCTGGACCCTACTGGACCCTGCTGGACCCTGCTGGACCCTACTGGGCCCTGCTGGACCCTACTGGGCCCTACTGGGCCCTGCTGGACCCTACTGGACCCTACTGGACCCTGCTGGACCCTACTGGACCTTACTGGACCCTACTGGACCCTACTGGACCCTACTGGACCCCGCTGGACCCTACTGGGCCCAGGACCCTGCTGGACCCTACTGGACCCCGCTGGACCCTACTGGACCCTACTGGACCCTACTGGGCCCTGCTGGACCCTACTGGGCCCTACTGGGCCCTGCTGGACCTTACTGGACCCTACTGGACCCTGCTGGACCCCGCTGGACCCTACTGGACCCTGCTGGACTCTACTGGACCCTACTGGACCCCGCTGGACCCTACTGGACCTTACTGGACCCTACTGGACCCTGCTGGACCCTACTGGACCTTACTGGACCTTACTGGACCCTGCTGGACTCTACTGGACCTTACTGGACCCTGCTGGACCCTACTGGACCCTACTGGACCCTACTGGACCCTGCTGGACCCTACTGGGCCCTACTGGGCCCTGCTGGACCTTACTGGACCCTACTGGACCCTACTGGCCCCTACTGGACCCTACTGGACCCTACTGGACCCTACTGGACCCTGCTGGACCCTACTGGGCCCTACTGGACCTTACTGGACCCTACTGGACCCTGCTGGACCCCGCTGGACCCTACTGGACCCCGCTGGACCCTGCTGGACCCTACTGGACCCCGCTGGACCCTATTGGACCTTACTGGACCCTACTGGACCCTACTGGACCCTGCTGGACCCTGCTGGACCTTACTGGACCCTGCTGGACCCTACTGGACCTTACTGGACCCTACTGGACCCTGCTGGACCCCGCTGGACCCTACTGGACCCTACTGGACCCTACTGGGCCCTGCTGGACCCTACTGGACCCTACTGGACCCTACTGGGCCCTGCTGGACCCTACTGGACCCTACTGGACCCTGCTGGACCCCGCTGGACCCTACTGGACCCCGCTGGACCCTACTGGGCCCAGGACCCTGCTGGACCCTACTGGACCCCGCTGGACCCTGCTGGACCCTACTGGACCCCGCTGGACCCCCTGCTGGACTCTCCTGGACCCTACTGGACCCCGCTGGACCCTACTGGACCCTCCTGGACCCTACTGGACCCTACTGGACCCTGCTGGACCCTACTGGACCTTACTGGACCCTACTGGACCCTGCTGGACCCCGCTGGACCCTACTGGACCCTGCTGGACCCTGCTGGACCCTACTGGGCCCCGCTGGACCCTACTGGACCCTACTGGACCCTACTGGGCCCTGCTGGACCCTACTGGACCCTACTGGACCCTACTGGACCCTGCTGGACCCTACTGGACCTTACTGGACCCTACTGGACCCTACTGGACCCTGCTGGACCCTGCTGGACCTTACTGGACCCTGCTGGACCCTACTGGACCTTACTGGACCCTACTGGACCCTGCTGGACCCTGCTGGACCCTACTGGACCCCGCTGGACCCTGCTGGACCTTACTGGACCCTACTGGACCCTGCTGGACCCTACTGGACCTTACTGGACCTTACTGGACCCTGCTGGACTCTACTGGACCTTACTGGACCCTGCTGGACCCTACTGGACCTTACTGGACCCTACTGGACCCTGCTGGACCCCGCTGGACCCCCTGCTGGACTCTACTGGACCCTACTGGACCCCGCTGGACCCTACTGGACCTTACTGGACCCTACTGGACCCTGCTGGACCCTGCTGGACCTTGCTGGACCTTACTGGACCCTGCTGGACTCTACTGGACCTTACTGGACCCTGCTGGACCCTACTGGACCCTACTGGACCCTACTGGACCCTGCTGGACCCCGCTGGACCCTACTGGACCCTGCTGGACCCTGCTGGACCCTACTGGACCCCGCTGGACCCTGCTGGACCCTACTGGACCCTGCTGGACCCCCTGCTGGACTCTACTGGACCCTACTGGACCCCGCTGGACCCTATTGGACCTTACTGGACCCTACTGGACCCTACTGGACCCTGCTGGACCCTGCTGGACCTTACTGGACCCTGCTGGACTCTACTGGACCTTACTGGACCCTACTGGACCCTGCTGGACCTTACTGGACCCTACTGGACCCTGCTGGACCCCGCTGGACCCTACTGGACCCCGCTGGACCCTGCTGGACCCTACTGGACCCCGCTGGACCCCCTGCTGGACTCTCCTGGACCCTACTGGGCCCCGCTGGACCCTACTGGACCCTACTGGACCCTACTGGGCCCTGCTGGACCCTACTGGACCTTACTGGACCCTCCTGGGCCCTGCTGGACCCTACTGGACCTTACTGGACCTTACTGGACCCTGCTGGACCCCGCTGGACCCTACTGGACCCTGCTGGACCCTGCTGGACCCTACTGGACCCCGCTGGACCCCCTGCTGGACTCTCCTGGACCCTACTGGACCCCGCTGGACCCTATTGGACCTTACTGGACCCTACTGGACCCTACTGGACCCTGCTGGACCCTGCTGGACCTTACTGGACCCTGCTGGACTCTACTGGACCTTACTGGACCCTGCTGGACCCTACTGGACCTTACTGGACCCTACTGGACCCTGCTGGACCCCGCTGGACCCTACTGGACCCCGCTGGACCCTGCTGGACCCTACTGGACCCCGCTGGACCCCCTGCTGGACTCTCCTGGACCCTACTGGACCCCGCTGGACCCTACTGGACCTTACTGGACCCTACTGGACCCTGCTGGACCCTACTGGACCTTACTGGACCTTACTGGACCCTGCTGGACTCTACTGGACCTTACTGGACCCTACTGGACCCTGCTGGACCCCGCTGGACCCTACTGGACCCTGCTGGGCCCTGCTGGACCCTACTGGGCCCTACTGGGCCCTGCTGGACCCTACTGGACCCTACTGGACCCTGCTGGACCCTACTGGACCTTACTGGACCTTACTGGACCCTGCTGGACTCTACTGGACCTTACTGGACCCTACTGGACCCTGCTGGACCCCGCTGGACCCTACTGGACCCTGCTGGACCCTGCTGGACCCTACTGGGCCCCGCTGGACCCTACTGGACCTTACTGGACCCTACTGGACCCTGCTGGACCCTACTGGACCTTACTGGACCTTACTGGACCCTGCTGGACTCTCCTGGACCCTACTGGACCCCGCTGGACCCTGCTGGACCCTACTGGACCCTGCTGGACCCCCTGCTGGACTCTACTGGACCCTGCTGGACCCCGCTGGACCCTACTGGACCTTACTGGACCCTCCTGGACCCTACTGGACCCTGCTGGACCCTACTGGACCTTACTGGACCCTACTGGACCCTGCTGGACCCTACTGGACCTTACTGGACCCTACTGGACCCTACTGGACCCTGCTGGACCCTGCTGGACCCTACTGGACCCTGCTGGACCCTGCTGGACCCTACTGGACCCCGCTGGACCCTGCTGGACCCTGCTGGACCTTACTGGACCCTGCTGGACTCTACTGGACCTTACTGGACCCTGCTGGACCCTACTGGACCTTACTGGACCTTACTGGACCCTGCTGGACCCTACTGGACCTTACTGGACCCTACTGGGCCCTGCTGGACCCTACTGGACCCTACTGGACCCTGCTGGACCCCGCTGGACCCTATTGGACCTTACTGGACCCTACTGGACCCTACTGGACCCTGCTGGACCCTACTGGACCTTACTGGACCCTACTGGACCCTGCTGGACCCTGCTGGACCTTACTGGACCTTACTGGACCCTGCTGGACTCTACTGGACCTTACTGGACCCTGCTGGACCCTACTGGACCTTACTGGACCCTACTGGACCCTGCTGGACCCCGCTGGACCCTACTGGACCCTGCTGGACCCTGCTGGACCCTACTGGCCCTGCTGGACCCTACTGGACCCTACTGGACCCTGCTGGACCCCGCTGGACCCTACTGGACCCCGCTGGACCCTACTGGGCCCAGGACCCTGCTGGACCCTACTGGACCTTACTGGACCCTACTGGACCCTGCTGGACCCCGCTGGACCCTACTGGACCCTGCTGGACCCTGCTGGACCCTACTGGGCCCCGCTGGACCCTACTGGACCCTACTGGACCCCGCTGGACCCCGCTGGACCCCCTGCTGGACTCTACTGGACCCTACTGGACCCCGCTGGACCCTACTGGACCTTACTGGACCCTACTGGACCCTGCTGGACCCTACTGGACCTTACTGGACCTTACTGGACCCTGCTGGACCCCGCTGGACCCTATTGGACCCTGCTGGACCCTGCTGGACCCTACTGGACCCTGCTGGACCCTGCTGGACCTTACTGGACCCTGCTGGACTCTACTGGACCTTACTGGACCCTGCTGGACCCTACTGGACCTTACTGGACCCTACTGGACCCTACTGGGCCCTGCTGGACCCTACTGGACCCTACTGGGCCCTACTGGGCCCTGCTGGACCCTACTGGACCCTACTGGACCCTGCTGGACCCTACTGGACCTTACTGGACCCTACTGGACCCTGCTGGACCCCGCTGGACCCTACTGGACCCTGCTGGACCCTGCTGGACCCTACTGGACCCCGCTGGACCCTGCTGGGCCCAGGACCCTGCTGGACCCTACTGGACCCCGCTGGACCCTGCTGGACCCTACTGGACCCTACTGGACCCTGCTGGGCCCTACTGGGCCCCGCTGGACCCTACTGGGCCCTGCTGGACCCTGCTGGACCCTACTGGACCCTGCTGGACCCCGCTGGACCCTACTGGACCCCGCTGGACCCTACTGGGCCCAGGACCCTGCTGGACCCTCCTGGACCCCGCTGGACCCTACTGGACCTTACTGGACCCTACTGGACCCTGCTGGACCCTACTGGACCTTACTGGACCCTACTGGACCCTGCTGGACTCTACTGGCCCCTACTGGACCCTGCTGGCCCCTGCTGGACCCTGCTGGACCCTACTGGACCCTGCTGGACCCCGCTGGACCCTACTGGACCCTGCTGGACCCTGCTGGACCCTACTGGGCCCTGCTGGACCCTACTGGGCCCTACTGGGCCCTGCTGGACCCTACTGGACCCTACTGGCCCCTACTGGACCCTACTGGACCTTACTGGACCCTACTGGACCCTGCTGGACCCTACTGGACCTTACTGGACCTTACTGGACCCTGCTGGACTCTACTGGACCTTACTGGACCCTACTGGACCCTGCTGGACCCCGCTGGACCCTACTGGACCCTGCTGGACCCTGCTGGACCCTACTGGACCCCGCTGGACCCTGCTGGACCCTACTGGACCCCGCTGGACCCCCTGCTGGACTCTACTGGACCCTACTGGACCCCGCTGGACCCTACTGGACCTTACTGGACCCTACTGGACCCTGCTGGACCCTACTGGACCCTACTGGACCCTACTGGACCCTGCTGGACCCTACTGGACCCTACTGGACCCTACTGGGCCCTGCTGGACCCTACTGGACCCTACTGGACCCTGCTGGACCCCGCTGGACCCTACTGGACCCCGCTGGACCCTACTGGACCCCGCTGGACCCTGCTGGACCCTACTGGACCCCGCTGGACCCCCTGCTGGACTCTCCTGGACCCTACTGGACCCCGCTGGACCCTACTGGACCTTACTGGACCCTACTGGACCCTGCTGGACTCTACTGGACCTTACTGGACCCTACTGGACCCCGCTGGACCCTGCTGGACCCTACTGGACCCTGCTGGACCCCCTGCTGGACTCTACTGGACCCTACTGGACCCCGCTGGACCCTCTGGACCCTACTGGACCCTACTGGACCCTGCTGGACCCTACTGGGCCCTACTGGGCCCTGCTGGACCTTACTGGACCCTACTGGACCCTGCTGGACCCTACTGGACCTTACTGGACCCTACTGGACCCTGCTGGACCCCGCTGGACCCTACTGGACCCTGCTGGACCCTGCTGGACCCTACTGGACCCCGCTGGACCCCCTGCTGGACTCTCCTGGACCCTACTGGACCCTGCTGGACCCTACTGGACCTTACTGGACCCTACTGGACCCTGCTGGACCCCGCTGGACCCTACTGGACCCCGCTGGACCCTGCTGGACCCTACTGGACCCTACTGGACCCCGCTGGACCCTACTGGACCCTGCTGGACCCTGCTGGACCCTACTGGGCCCTGCTGGACCCTACTGGACCCTACTGGGCCCTACTGGACCCTACTGGACCCTACTGGGCCCTGCTGGACCCTACTGGACCCTACTGGACCCTACTGGGCCCTGCTGGACCCTACTGGACCCTACTGGACCCTGCTGGACCCCGCTGGACCCTACTGGGCCCCGCTGGACCCTACTGGACCCTACTGGGCCCTACTGGACCCTGCTGGACCCTACTGGACCTTACTGGACCTTACTGGACCCTGCTGGACTCTACTGGACCTTACTGGACCCTGCTGGACCCTACTGGACCTTACTGGACCCTACTGGACCCTGCTGGACCCCGCTGGACCCTACTGGACCCTGCTGGACCCTACTGGGCCCTGCTGGACCCTACTGGACCCTACTGGACCCTACTGGGCCCTGCTGGACCCTACTGGACCCTACTGGACCCTGCTGGACCCCGCTGGACCCTACTGGACCCCGCTGGACCCTACTGGGCCCAGGACCCTGCTGGACCCTACTGGACCCCGCTGGACCCTGCTGGACCCTACTGGACCCCGCTGGACCCCCTGCTGGACTCTACTGGACCCTACTGGACCCTGCTGGACCCTACTGGACCTTACTGGACCCTACTGGACCCTGCTGGACCCCGCTGGACCCTACTGGACCCTGCTGGACCCTGCTGGACCCTACTGGGCCCCGCTGGACCCTACTGGACCCTACTGGACCCCGCTGGACCCCCTGCTGGGCTCTACTGGACCCTACTGGACCCCGCTGGACCCTACTGGACCCCGCTGGACCCTGCTGGACCCTACTGGGCCCTGCTGGACCCTACTGGACCCTACTGGGCCCTGCTGGACCTACTGGACCTTACTGGACCCTGCTGGACCCTACTGGACCTTACTGGACCCTACTGGACCCTGCTGGACCCCGCTGGACCCTACTGGACCCTGCTGGACCCTGCTGGACCCTACTGGACCCCGCTGGACCCCCTGCTGGACTCTCCTGGACCCTACTGGACCCCGCTGGACCCTACTGGACCCTGCTGGACCCTACTGGACCCTACTGGGCCCTGCTGGACCCTACTGGACCCTACTGGACCCTACTGGGCCCTGCTGGACCCTACTGGACCCTACTGGACCCTGCTGGACCCTACTGGACCCCGCTGGACCCCCTGCTGGACTCTCCTGGACCCTACTGGACCCCGCTGGACCCTACTGGACCTTACTGGACCTTACTGGACCCTGCTGGACTCTACTGGACCTTACTGGACCCTACTGGACCCTGCTGGACCCTACTGGACCTTACTGGACCCTACTGGACCCTGCTGGACCCCGCTGGACCCTACTGGACCCCGCTGGACCCTGCTGGACCCTACTGGGCCCTGCTGGACCCTACTGGACCCTACTGGACCCTACTGGGCCCTGCTGGACCCTACTGGGCCCTACTGGGCCCTGCTGGACCCTACTGGACCCTACTGGACCCTGCTGGGCCCTACTGGACCCTACTGGACCCTACTGGACCCTGCTGGACCCTGCTGGACCCTACTGGACCTTACTGGACCCTGCTGGACCCTGCTGGACCCCGCTGGACCCTACTGGACCTTACTGGACCCTACTGGACCCTGCTGGACCCTACTGGACCTTACTGGACCTTACTGGACCCTGCTGGACCCTACTGGACCCCACTGGACCCTACTGGACCCTGCTGGACCCTGCTGGACCCTACTGGACCCTGCTGGACTCTACTGGACCTTACTGGACCCTACTGGACCCTACTGGGCCCTGCTGGACCCTACTGGACCTTACTGGACCCTGCTGGACCCCGCTGGACCCTACTGGACCCTGCTGGACCCTGCTGGACCTTACTGGACCTTACTGGACCCTGCTGGACTCTACTGGACCTTACTGGACCCTACTGGACCCTGCTGGACCCCGCTGGACCCTACTGGACCCTGCTGGACCCTACTGGGCCCTGCTGGACCCTACTGGACCCTACTGGGCCCTACTGGGCCCTGCTGGACCCTACTGGACCCTACTGGACCCCGCTGGACCCTCCTGGACCCTACTGGGCCCTGCTGGACCCTACTGGACCTTACTGGACCCTACTGGACCCTGCTGGGCCCTGCTGGACCCTACTGGACCCTACTGGACCCTACTGGGCCCTGCTGGACCCTACTGGACCCTACTGGACCCTGCTGGACCCCGCTGGACCCTACTGGACCCCGCTGGACCCTACTGGGCCCAGGACCCTGCTGGACCCTACTGGACCCTGCTGGACCCTGCTGGACCCTACTGGGCCCTGCTGGACCCTACTGGACCCTACTGGACCCTACTGGACCCTGCTGGACCCTACTGGACCTTACTGGACCTTACTGGACCCTGCTGGACTCTACTGGACCTTACTGGACCCTACTGGACCCTGCTGGACCCCGCTGGACCCTACTGGACCCTGCTGGACCCTGCTGGACCCTACTGGACCCTACTGGACCCTACTGGGCCCTGCTGGACCCTACTGGACCCTACTGGACCCTACTGGGCCCCGCTGGACCCTACTGGACCCTACTGGACGCCGCTGGACCCTACTGGACCCCGCTGGACCCTGCTGGACCCTACTGGGCCCTGCTGGACCCTGCTGGACCCTACTGGGCCCTACTGGGCCCTGCTGGACCCTACTGGACCCTACTGGACCCTGCTGGACCCTACTGGACCTTACTGGACCCTACTGGACCCTGCTGGACCCCGCTGCTGGACTCTACTGGACCCTACTGGACCCCGCTGGACCCTACTGGACCTTACTGGACCCTACTGGACCCTGCTGGACCCTACTGGACCTTACTGGACCCTACTGGACCCTGCTGGACCCCGCTGGACCCTACTGGACCCTGCTGGACCCTGCTGGACCTTACTGGACCCTGCTGGACTCTACTGGACCTTACTGGACCCTGCTGGACCCTACTGGACCTTACTGGACCCTACTGGACCCTGCTGGACCCTGCTGGACCCTACTGGACCCCGCTGGACCCTACTGGACCCCGCTGGACCCTACTGGGCCCAGGACCCTGCTGGACCCTACTGGACCCCGCTGGACCCTGCTGGACCCTACTGGACCCCGCTGGACCCCCTGCTGGACTCTACTGGACCCTACTGGGCCCTGCTGGACCCTACTGGACCCTACTGGACCCTACTGGGCCCTTCTGGACCCTACTGGACCCTACTGGACCCTGCTGGACCCTACTGGACCCTGCTGGACCCTACTGGACCCTGCTGGACCCTACTGGACCTTACTGGACCTTACTGGACCCTACTGGGCCCTGCTGGACCCTACTGGACCCTACTGGACCCTGCTGGACCCCGCTGGACCCTACTGGACCCCGCTGGACCCTACTGGGCCCTGCTGGACCCTACTGGACCCTACTGGACCCTACTGGGCCCTGCTGGACCCTACTGGACCCTACTGGACCCTACTGGGCCCTGCTGGACCCTACTGGGCCCTACTGGGCCCTGCTGGACCCTACTGGACCCTACTGGACCCTGCTGGACCCCGCTGGACCCTACTGGACCCCGCTGGACCCTGCTGGACCCTACTGGACCCCGCTGGACCCCCTGCTGGACTCTACTGGACCCTACTGGACCCCGCTGGACCCTACTGGACCTTACTGGACCCTACTGGACCCTGCTGGACCCTACTGGACCTTACTGGACCTTACTGGACCCTGCTGGACCCTACTGGGCCCTGCTGGACCCTACTGGACCCTACTGGACCCTACTGGGCCCTGCTGGACCCTACTGGACCCTACTGGACCCTACTGGGCCCTGCTGGACCCTACTGGACCCCGCTGGACCCTACTGGACCCTACTGGACCCTGCTGGACCCCCTGCTGGACTCTACTGGACCCTACTGGACCCCGCTGGACCCTACTGGACCTTACTGGACCCTACTGGACCCTACTGGACCCTGCTGGACCCTGCTGGACCTTACTGGACCCTGCTGGACCCTACTGGACCCTACTGGACCCTGCTGGACCCCGCTGGACCCTACTGGACCCTGCTGGACCCTGCTGGACCCTACTGGACCCCGCTGGACCCTGCTGGACCCTACTGGACCCTGCTGGACCCCCTGCTGGACTCTACTGGACCCTGCTGGACCCCGCTGGACCCTACTGGATAGCATCCTGGTGGACGTCGTTCATGGACTTCAGCTCAGTATTTAACACCATCCTCCCAGATGTCCTCCAGTCCAGACTGTCCCAGCGTCCACCTGTCCAAACTGTCCCACCTCTCTGTCCCAGCGTCCACCTATCAGGGGATCACAAACTTTCTGACAGACAGGAAGCAGCAGGTGAGACTGGAGGAAATAACATCCAGCACCTGGACCATCAGCACAAGGACCGCCCAGGGATGTGTCCTGTCCTCCCAAGGATGTGTCCTGCCCTTCCAGGGACATGTCCTGTCCCCTCTGCTATTCTCCCTCTACGCTGCTCCTCCAGTGATCCATCTGTTAAACTCCTGAAGTTTATTATTATTATTATTATTATTATTATTAATGATAATAATAATAATAATATATTTTATTTATCCTCCTAGAGATTTTACTTTTCTGTATTTAACCCATCTTCATCGTGACGTGAGGAGCAGAGATCAGCCATTTGTACGGCGCCCAGGAGCAGTTGCAGGTTCAGTATGTTGCTCAAGGACACTTCAACACGTGACATGAACCCCAGTCTCCTAATCGGAGGACGACCTCCTTTCCAATAGACTACAGCCGTCCAGAGGGCAGCTGCAGGTTCCGTTTCTTGTACTGGAAGGCTATGTGTACACTTCAACACGTAGCCTTCCAGTACAGGGGATCGAACCTGCGGTCTTCCTGAAACTTGTAGTTCAAATGGCAGACCCACAAGCAAATCTTTGACACTAGCACATTCCATCTACATCACCTGCCAATAATAATAATGTTTTTCTGAGTGGTAAAATATTTTTTAAATTAACGAGTCTTCCTGAAAAGTAACTAAATAATCAGCTGTGTACATTATTACTTATTAGGCAGGAAGTCATGAGTGGAAACGTCTGGGACTTTGATTTCTTATTATTTCTTTATAATCCTGTTTTTCTAGTGAACATGAGAAAAAGAAATGACGAGACAGCCGAGGAGGTAAATAAAGACAGATATGAAGTGATAATAACTATGATAAAGGGACAGAAAGAGGAGATAAATATAGCATGTAAGAAGAAGAGAGCACTGATTAGACCTGGCTCCTCAGATGTCATTGTTAATTACCACCCTCTCATCCACCTGCACAGAGATCATCAACATGCTGCTCATATTGAGACATCATGACAGCATAGAATAGACTAGACTGTCTTACAGACGACCAGTCCAGTTTACGTCCATCTTACCTCACAAAGACTTTTATAAACAAATGTCATGTGTGGAGAGAAACTCCGCCCACATGGATGTTCTGTGTTTGCAGTAGGAACACATCCTTTCCCAGTGTTCATCCACAGATCAGGAGTTTCATCCTGAATTAAAGACAGATGTCTCAGCATGTCTCTCATGACCTACATGTGACCTGATCACTGAAGCACAAACATTACACTCTGACTTGGAGTAGATATTAATTCTGACGGGCATGACGTTGGCATCTTGTTTACATCTACCAGCCAATAGCTGGCAGAGCAGCAGGCACCATTTTGGGTTGTCTAATACCGTAAATAATCCAGCACAGTGAGGCTGGTACTGTGGAGTCTGCAGGTCAAGCAGCTGGAAGCACCGGGGACATGTGGTGATGATATACATTATTTACTTGCTATAGGGGGTTCCCCTATAGCAAGTGACTTAGCAGGGTTGTGTGGAAACATTTTTCATTAGCAGTTCATGCTAACACGGAGCAGCAGGTCGCTGAAGTGAGGGGGAACTCCGGGCTGCGGGTTCGGCTGGAGGACACACCACAGAGTATGTTATGGCTTTTTTATTTTATTGGATACGTGGGGTGTGCAGGATGGTGTATGGGGAGGACAGAGGATCTTAAGAGGGACTGCAGGAAGTTTTGGAGCCGTGAGACAACTATGAACTCTTTACTACGGACTGAATCAATGACTGAGCTTCAAACAGGAAGGAGCTGCTTTTATCAGAGTCAGTGTGTGATCAGCTGGAGAACATGATTAGTGAACTGAACTCATGATATTTTATTGTCCTGCTCAAATCGGGGATCAGAGTGGGTTCGGTGAGGAATATTGGTCGACCTCAGCATCGGAGTGCGCATGGGGGGGGGGGGGGTTAACGAACCTGGCACCCAGAGGGCTGAAGGCTTTATGATGTTGTTTTGGTGTTCATGTTCCATATTCAAACCTTTAACTCAATTACTTTTTGGAACAAGTAGTGAGTAACTATAACTAAATACTTTTTCTGATGGTAGTTATGTGATGCTCTCTGTCCTCTGATTGTCTCTGCTCAGTAATCACCTCTCATCTAAGTCTCTGCTTGTCCCCAGTTGTCCTCCCATCTGATGCATTGTGTAGTTTTTTGTTTTGCTGCCACATCAGTCATTTTGTTTTCCCTTTAATAAAAGTATTTTTATTTTTCCACAACATCCTGAGTCTCCTTCACCTCCCTGCATCTTGGGTCCAGCTTAAATCCCTCACATCATGACAAGTGTTCAATGTAAAACACTATAGTTGCATCAGTCCGTTTGACACGCTTGTCTTTTATTTAGTGGAACTGAGGTTCTAAGTGAATCAGTTTTAGATTTGTTTGTTTGATTTTGTGTCTCTGGTCCAATAGTTTGTGATATTGACATTGATTGGATCTCTGTTGGTTGGTGTGTCTAACTGGGAACATCTTTGTTGATGCAGACCACAAACACTGTAAATACAGGAAGTAAAGACTTTTCAAAACTTTATTGAGATCACGCAAAAAATATTTAGTTATTTTTTTATTCTCACCATAAAAATATTTTTTCATCATGTCCCCAGCAGGGTTCAGTGGTACTCCATGATCTGCTGGACTAGTAAATAAAAGTTACGAAGCTGCAGGTTTCCCAGCATGCAGTGCACACGTGCTTTCTAAAATGTAGGAGGTAGAGGGTTCTAGCTGTGGACAGGAAGGTTCTCCTGTTGAAGGTTCTAGCTGTAGACGGGAAGGATCTCCTGTAGAGGGTTCTAGCTGTAGACGGGAAGGTTCTCCTGTAGAGGGTTCTAGCTGTGGACGGGAAGGATCTCCTGTAGAGGGTTCTAGCTGTAGACGGGAAGGTTCTCCTGTAGAGGGTTCTAGCTGCGGGCGGGAAGGATCTCCTGTAGAGGGCTGTAGACGGGAAGGATCTCCTGTAGAGGGTTCTAGCTGTGGACGGGAAGGATCTCCTGTACAGGGTTCTAGCTGTGGACGGGAAGGATCTCCTGTAGAGGGTTCTAGCTGCGGACGGGAAGGATCTCCTGTAGAGGGTTCTAGCTGCGGGCGGGAAGGATCTCCTGTAGAGGGTTCTAGCTGTGGACGGGAAGGATCTCCTGTACAGGCTTCTAGCTGTGGACGGGAAGGATCTCCTGTAGAGGGTTCTAGCTGTGGACGAGAAGGATTTCCTGTAGAGGGTTCTAGCTGTGGACGGGAAGGATCTCCTGTAGAGGGTTCTAGCTGTGGACGGGAAGGATCTCCTGTAGAGGGTTCTAGGTGTGGATAGGAAGGATCTCCTGTAGAGGGTTCTAGCTGTGTTCTAGCTGTAGACAGGAAAGATCTCCTGTGGAGGGTTCTAGCTGTGGACGGGAAGGATCTCCTGTAGAGGGTTCTAGCTGTGGACGGGAAGGATCTCCTGTACAGGGTTCTAGCTGTGGACGGGAAGGATCTCCTGTAGAGGGTTCTAGCTGTGGACGAGAAGGATTTCCTGTAGAGGGTTCTAGCTGTGGACGGGAAGGATCTCCTGTAGAGGGTTCTAGCTGTGGACGGGAAGGATCTCCTGTAGAGGGTTCTAGCTGTGGACGGGAAGGATCTCCTGTAGAGGGTTCTAGCTGTGGACGGGAAGGATCTCCTGTAGAGGGTTCTAGCTGTGGACGGGAAGGATCTCCTGTAGAGGGTTCTAGCTGTGGACGGGAAGGATCTCCTGTCGAGGGTTCTAGCT
>SSNP01000077.1:384380-399867 GCA_006937955.1 Pachypanchax playfairii | reverse complement strand
GTGGACGGGAATGATCTCCTGTAGAGGGTTCTAGCTGTAGACGGGAAGGTTCTCCTGTAGAGGGTTCTAGCTGTGGACGGGAAGTATCTCCTGTAGAGGGTTCTAGCTGTAGACGGGAAGGATCTCCTGTAGAGGGTTCTAGCTGTGAACGGGAAGGATCTCCTGTAGAGGGTTCTAGGTGTGGATAGGAAGGATCTCCTGTAGAGGGTTCTAGCTGTGGACGGGAAGGATCTCCTGTAGAGGGTTCTAGCTGTGTTCTAGCTGTAGACAGGAAGGATCTCCTGTAGAGGGTTCTAGCTGTGAACGGGAAGGATCTCCTGTAGAGGGTTCTAGGTGTGGATAGGAAGGATCTCCTGTAGAGGGTTCTAGCTGTGGCGGGAAGGATCTCCTGTAGAGGGTTCTAGCTGTGGACGGGAAGAATCTCCTGTAGAGGGTTCTAGCTGTGGATAGGAAGGATCTCCTGTAGAGGGTTCTAGCTGTAGACAGGAAGGATCTCCTGTAGAGGGTTCTAGCTGTGGACGGGAAGGATCTCCTGTAGAGGGTTCTAGGTGTGGATAGGAAGGATCTCCTGTAGAGGGTTCTAGCTGTGTTCTAGCTGTAGACAGGAAAGATCTCCTGTGGAGGGTTCTAGCTGTGGACGGGAAGGATCTCCTGTAGAGGGTTCTAGCTGTGGACGGGAAGTTTCTCCTTTTGAGGGTTCTAGCTGTGGACGGGAAGGATCTCCTGTAGAGGGTTCTAGCTGTGGACGGGAAGGATCTCCTGTAGAGGGTTCTAGCTGTGGACGGGAAGGATCTCCTGTAGAGGGTTCTAGCTGTGGACGGGAATTATCTCCTGTAGAGGGTTCTAGCTGTGGACGGGAAGGATCTCCTGTAGAGGGTTCTAGCTGTGGACGGGAAGGATCTCCTGTAGAGGGTTCTAGCTGTGTTCTAGCTGTAGACAGGAAGGATCTCCTGTGGAGGGTTCTAGCTGTGGACGGGAAGGATCTCCTGTAGAGGGTTCTAGCTGTAGACGGGAAGGATCTCCTGTAGAGGGTTCTAGCTGTGGACGGGAAGGATCTCCTGTAGAGGGTTCTAGCTGTGGACGGGAAGGATCTCCTGTAGAGGGTTCTAGCTGTGGACGGGAAGGATCTCCTGTAGAGGGTTCTAGCTGTGTTCTAGCTGTAGACAGGAAGGATCTCCTGTGGAGGGTTCTAGCTGTGGACGGGAAGGATCTCCTGTAGAGGGTTCTAGCTGTAGACGGGAAGGATCTCCTGTAGAGGGTTCTAGCTGTGGACGGGAAGGATCTCCTGTAGAGGGTTCTAGCTGTGTTCTAGCTGTAGACAGGAAGGATCTCCTGTGGAGGGTTCTAGCTGTGGACGGGAAGGATCTCCTGCAGAGGGTTCTAGCTGTAGACGGGAAGGATCTCCTGTAGAGGGTTCTAGCTGTGGACGGGAAGGATCTCCTGTAGAGGGTTCTAGCTGTGGACGGGAAGGATCTCCTGTAGAGGGTTCTAGCTGTGTTCTAGCTGTAGACAGGAAGGATCTCCTGTGGAGGGTTCTAGCTGTGGACGGGAAGGATCTCCTGTAGAGGGTTCTAGCTGTAGACGGGAAGGATCTCCTGTGGAGTGTTCTAGCTGTGGACGGGAAGGATCTCCTGTAGAGGATTCTAGGTGTGGACGGGAAGGATCTCCTGTAGAGGGTTCTAGCTGTGGATGGGAAGGATCTCCTGTAGAGGGTTCTAGATGTGGACGGGAAGGATCTCCTATAGAGGGTTCTAGCTGTGGACAGGGAGGATCTCCTGTAGAGGGTTCTAGCTGTGGACAGGGAGGATCTCCTGTAGAGGGTTCTAGCTGTGGACAGGAAGGATCTCCTATAGAGGGTTCTAGCCGTGGACAGGAAGGATCTCCTCTAGAGGGTTCTAGCTGTGGACAGCATGGATCTCCTGGTCTGTCTTGGATCTGATTGAAGACACTCTGATCCTTTTAAAGATACATTTGAAAGTATATTTAATAACTTGATAACATTAGAACAGGATCTGTTTACATCTCTGCAGCGGTTCTTCTTCCTACTGTTTCACTACACAACACAATTCAGAGCTTGTTAGCTACATTAGCGGGTACTGCCTGGACACTTAAACAAGCCAAAGAAACCCAGCAGAGTTTCAGTCTTTTCTCAAGCTGTGAATGGAATAGCTTTACAAGTTGTCCAGGCAGAAAACAACATTTTGATCCTAATGAATGGCAAATGGCCACCGTTAGGACTGAGAGGGATTATTGGAAGGAGCTGCTTTATGGCACGTGTCCATGTCTGTGTGTTTCTTTGTTATATTGAAATGGTCTGCTCTGATCCTTCATTAACAGACTCTCTGCAGGACCTCTTCATAGGACCCTCCAAGAGCCTCATTTAGAAGCCATTTTATGAATAAAATGCCTGCATCGTGTTGCACGCCATGATTGCACGGTTGTTGTGTGCACACGTATCATTTCTTCATACAACACTCAGGGAGGTGAACAGCCTCTAATGGCAGTGTTCTTAATGTGAGTGTTTATACTCTGTGTGCTAATGAGCAGAGCTAATCTATGTTCACATTACTGTCTCTATCTATTAAATGTTACCGTCTGTGTTCTGGTACTGGTCTTTATGGTGAATCCTAACTACCCATTGATGGTATCAGGGGAGGTCTCTGACAGCTGGCCCACCTACAACCAGAACTAGCACCACTCCTGTTGGTAACAGAATTCAGCTGGACAAACTGAACCAAGAAGCAGTACGAACAGCTGAGACATCATATTGTATCCTGAAATATGTTCTCATGTTTTCTATGATCTCACCTTAGAGGTTTTCTAGCAGACAGAAAGACACGAGTCCTGATCCACAGTTTTATGCCACGGTTCCACGTCCTGTCGTTCTTGGTTCACGTCCTGTCGTTCACGGTTCACGTCCTGTCGTTCGTGGTTCCACGTCCTGTCGTTCTTGGTTCACGTCCTGTCGTTCACGGTTCATGTTCGTGGTTCCACGTCCTGTCGTTCATGGTTCACTTCCTGTCGTTCTTGGTTCACGTCCTGTCGTTCGTGGTTCACGTCCTGTCGTTCACGGTTCATGTTCGTTGTTCCACGTCCTGTCGTTCGTGGTTCCACGTCCTGTCGTTCTTGGTTCCACGTCCTGTCATTCGTGGTTCACGTCCTGTCGTTCGTGGTTCCACGTTCGTGGTTCCATGTCCTGTCGTTCGTGGTTCACGTCCTGTCGTTCGTGGTTCCACGTCCTGTCGTTCTTGGTTCCACGTCCTGTCGTTCGTGGTTCACGTCCTGTCGTTCCCGGTTCCACGTCCTGTCGTTCGTGGTTCCACGTCCTGGCGTTCGTGGTTCACGTCCTGTCGTTCGTGGTTCCACGTCCTGTCGTTCTTGGTTCCACGTCCTGTCGTTCGTGGTTCACGTCCTGTCGTTCGTGGTTCCACGTCCTGTCGTTCGTGGTTCACGTCCTGTCGTTCTTGGTTCACGTCCTGTCGTTCTTGGTTCACGTTCGTGGTTCACGTCCTGTCGTTCGTGGTTCACGTCCTGTCGTTCGTGGTTCCACGTCCTGTCGTTCGTGGTTCCACGTCCTGACGTTCGTGGTTCACGTCCTGTCATTCGTGGTTCATGTCCTGTCGTTCTTGGTTCACGTCCTGTCGTTCTTGGTTCACGTTCACGGTTCATTTCCTGTCGTTCGTGGTTCCACGTCCTGTCGTTTTTGGTTCACGTCCTGTCGTTCACGGTTCATGTTCGTGGTTCCACGTCCTGTCGTTCATGGTTCATGTTCGTGGTTCCACGTCCTGTCGTTCATGGTTCACTTCCTGTCGTTCTTGGTTCACGTCCTGTCGTTCACGGTTCATGTTCGTGGTTCCACGTCCTGTCGTTCGTGGTTCACGTCCTGTCGTTCGTGGTTCCACGTCCTGTCGTTCTTGGTTCCACGTCCTGTCGTTCTTGGTTCACGTTCGTGGTTCCACGTCCTGTCGTTCACGGTTCCACGTCCTGTCGTTCGTGGTTCACGTCCTGTCGTTCACGGTTCCACGTCCTGTCGTTCAAGGTTCCACGTCCTGACGTTCGTGGTTCCACGTCCTGTCGTTCGTGGTTCACGTCCTGTCATTCGTGGTTCCACGTCCTGTCGTTCGTGGTTCCATGTCCTGACGTTCGTGGTTCACGTCCTGTCGTTCGTGGTTCATGTCCTGTCGTTCTTGGTTCACGTCCTGTCGTTCTTGGTTCACGTTCACTGTTCACGTCCTGTCGTTCGTGGTTCCACGTCCTGTCGTTTTTGGTTCACGTCCTGTCGTTCACGGTTCATGTTCGTGGTTCCACGTCCTGTCGTTCATGGTTCACTTCCTGTCGTTCTTGGTTCACGTCCTGTCGTTCGTGGTTCACGTCCTGTCGTTCACGGTTCATGTTCGTGGTTCCACGTCCTGTCGTTCGTGGTTCCACGTCCTGTCGTTCTTGGTTCCACGTCCTGTCATTCGTGGTTCACGTCCTGTCGTTCGTGGTTCCACGTCCTGTCGTTCGTGGTTCACGTCCTGTCGTTCGTGGTTCCACGTCCTGTCGTTCTTGGTTCACGTTCGTGGTTCCACGTCCTGTCGTTCACGGTTCCACGTCCTGTCGTTCGTGGTTCACGTTCTGTCGTTCGTTTTTCCACGTCCTGTCGTTCGTGGTTCCACGTCCTGTCGTTCGTGGTTCACGTCCTGTCGTTCGTGGTTCCACGTCCTGTCGTTCGTGGTTCCACGTCCTGACGTTCGTGGTTCACGTCCTGTCGTTCGTGGTTCATGTCCTGTCGTTCTTGGTTCACGTTCACGGTTCACGTCCTGTCGTTCGTGGTTCCACGTCCTGTCGTTTTTGGTTCCACGTCCTGGCGTTTGTGGTTCCACGTCCTGTCGTTCGTGGTTCACGTCCTGTCGTTCTTGGTTCACGTTCGTGGTTCACGTCCTGTCGTTCGTGGTTCACGTCCTGTCGTTCGTGGTTCCACGTCCTGACGTTCGTGGTTCCACGTCCTGTCGTTCGTGGTTCCACGTCCTGACGTTCGTGGTTCCACGTCCTGTCGTTCGTGGTTCCACATCCTGTCGTTCTTGGTTCACGTTCGTGGTTCACGTCCTGTCGTTCGTGGTTCCACGTCCTGACGTTCGTGGTTCCACGTCCTGTCGTTCGTGGTTCCACGTCCTGTCGTTCGTGGTTCACGCCCTGTCGTTCTTGGTTCACGTCCTGTCGTTCTTGGTTCACGTTCGTGGTTCACGTCCTGTCGTTTGTGGTTCACGTCCTGTCGTTCGTGGTTCCACGTCCTGACGTTCGTGGTTCCACGTCCTGTCGTTCGTGGTTCACGTCCTGTCGTTCTTGGTTCACGTCCTGTCGTTCTTGGTTGACGTTTGTGGTTCAAGTCCTGTCGTTCGTGGTTCCACGTCCTGTCGTTCGTGGTTCCACGTCCTGACGTTCGTGGTTCCACGTCCTGTCGTTCGTGGTTCCACATCCTGTCGTTCTTGGTTCACGTTCGTGGTTCACGTCCTGTCGTTCGTGGTTCCACGTCCTGTCGTTCATGGTTCACTTCCTGTCGTTCTTGGTTCCTCGTCCTGTCTTTCGTGGTTCTCGTCCTGTCGTTTGTGGTTCACGTCCTGTCGTTCTTGGTTTCACGTCCTGTCGTTCGTGGTTCACGTCCTGTCGTTCTTGGTTCACGTCCTGTCGTTCTTGGTTGACGTTTGTGGTTCACGTCCTGTCGTTCGTGGTTCCATGTCCTGTCGTTCGTGGTTCACGTCCTGTCGTTCACGGTTCATGTTCGTGGTTCCACGTCCTGACGTTCGTGGTTCCACGTCCTGTCGTTCGTGGTTCCACATCCTGTCGTTCTTGGTTCACGTTCGTGGTTCACGTCCTGTCGTTCGTGGTTCCACGTCCTGACGTTCATGGTTCCACGTCCTGTCGTTCGTGGTTCCACGTCCTGACGTTCGTGGTTCCACGTCCTGTCGTTCGTGGTTCATGCCCTGTCGTTCTTGGTTCACGTCCTGTCGTTCTTGGTTCACGTTCGTGGTTCACGTCCTGTCGTTTGTGGTTCACGTCCTGTCGTTCGTGGTTCCACGTCCTGTCGTTCGTGGTTCTACGTCCTGACGTTCGTGGTTCCACGTCCTGTCGTTCGTGGTTCATGTCCTGTCGTTCTTGGTTCACGTCCTGTCGTTCTTGGTTCACGTTCGTGGTTCCACGTCCTGTCGTTCGTGGTTCCACGTCCTGTCGTTTTTGGTTCCACGTCCTGACGTTCGTGGTTCCACGTCCTGTCGTTCGTGGTTCACGTCCTGTCGTTCTTGGTTCACGTTCGTGGTTCCACGTCCTGTCGTTCGTGGTTCTACGTCCTGACGTTCGTGGTTCCACGTCCTGTCGTTCGTGGTTCACGTCCTGTCGTTCTTGGTTCACGTCCTGTCGTTCTTGGTTGACGTTTGTAGTTCAAGTCCTGTCGTTCGTGGTTCCACGTCCTGGCGTTTGTGGTTCCACGTCCTGTCGTTCGTGGTTCACTTCCTGTCGTTCACGGTTCACTTCCTGTCGTTCACGGTTCACGTCCTGTCGTTCTTGGTTCACGTCCTGTCGTTCTTGGTTCACGTCCTGTCGTTCTTGGTTCACGTCCTGTCGTTCGTGGTTCACGTCCTGTCTTTCATGGTTCACGTCCTGTCGTTCGTGGTTCACTTCCTGTCGTTCGTGGTCCATGTCCTGTCGTTCACAGTTCACGTCCTGTCGTTCATAGTTTACGTCCTGTCGTTCATAGTTCATCACAGTCAGAACCTCATTCTAATATACCGTTTGTACACTCACCTAAAGGATTATTAGGAACACCTGTTCAATTTCTCCTTAATGCAATTATTTAATCAACCAATCACATGGCAGTTGCTTGAATGCATTTAGGGGTGTGGTCCTCGTCAAGACAATCCCCTGAACTCCAAACTGAATGTCAGAATGGGAAAGAAAGGTGATTTAAGCAATTTTGACCGTGTCATGGTTGTTGGTACCAGACGGTCTGAGTATTTCACAATCTGCTCAGTTACTGGGATTTTCACCCACAACCATTTCTAGGGTTTACAAAGAAAAACATCCTGTATGCAGCAGTCCTGTGGGTGAAAATGTCTTGTTGATGCTAGAGGTCAGAGGAGAATGGGCCGACTGATTCAAGCTGATAGAAGAACAACTTTGACTGAAATAACCTCATTACAACCGAGGAATGCAGCAAAGCATTTGTGAAGCTACAACACACACAACCTTGAGGCGTATGGGCTACAACAGCAGAAGACCCCACCAGGTACCACTCATCTACACTACAAACAGGAAAAAGAGGCTACAATTTGCACAAGCTCACCAAAACTGGACAGTTGAAGACTGTAAAAATGTTTCCTGGTCTGATGAGTCTGGATTTCTGTTGAGACATTCAAATGGTAGAGTCAGAATCTGGTGTAAACAGAATGAGAACATGGATCCATCATGTCTTGTTACCACTGTGCAGGCTGGTGGTGGTGGTGTCATGGTGTGGGGGATGTTTTCTTGGTACACTTTAGGTCTCTTAGTGCCAATTGGACATGGTTTAAATACCACGGTCTACCTGAGCATTGTTTCTGACCATGTCCATCCCATAATGACCACCATGTACCCATCCTCTGATGGCTACTTCCACCAGGATAATGCACCATGTCATAAAGCTTGAATCATTTCAAATTGGTTTCTTGAACATGACAATGAGTTCACTGTACTACAACGGCCCCCACAGTTACCAGATGTCAACCTGGTCAACTCTTTGGGATGTGGTGGAACGGGAGCTTCGTGTCCTGGATGTACATCCCATAATTCTCCATCAACTGTAAGATGCTATCCTATCAATATGGACCAACATTTCTAAAGAATGCTTTCAGCACCTTGTTGAATCAATGCCACATAGAATTAAAGCAGTTCTGAAGGCGAAAGGGGGTCAAACACTGTATTAGTATGGTGTTCCTAATAATCCTTTAGGTGAGTGTATCTCATTTCATGCAGGAAATTATATGAACTCTTTTCTCTTTTCAACTCACACTGCACTAGAGTCCAGTTTAGAGGTGAAGAATAATACATGTCTCCATTCAACAATAGCAGGCACTAGACAGGAATCAGATGTAACAGCACTGAGAAACACCAGAGGGGTCTCGGCCATTTAGAACATCTGCTCACATAATTAGATCTAAACCACTCTGACCATGAAAGTCATGTTTTACACATGACATGTTGGAGTGAATCTAGACTACGATTTGGGGGTTGAAGGGGGGACTGTCCCAGCTAAGAGGTGGTTCCTCAGATGGATCCAAACAGAGGTTCTCCTTCCGGCTCTGAAGCATCTATTGCTCCTTTTTCTAGCTTGAGTTTGTATTCAGTCTTCGTCTTGCATTCTGTCTTCCTCCCTCCCTCTTCTTCCCTCCCTCCCTCTCGCTCCTCTCCAAGGATGGTTCCAAGCATGGACATGTGAATTCACACAATCACTCATTCTGTTTCTGTTGTTGTTTTGACAGACAAAATATCCAACAAACATCAAACGTCTAATGGAATGAGAAACAGTAGGAGGTGGAAATAGACTCTTCAAGGCCCCCACATCACAGTCCTTAGGGAACCCTCCTGAGGACACAACATTGTGGTTGTACGTTCATGAAGCTCATAGATCACCTGTAGGTCAAGGGTCACTACGTTTACATGAAACCTAAAAAACAGCAGCATCAAATCAAACCTGCAGCAAACCACAGAGAGAGAGAGAGAGAGAGAGAGAGAGAGAGAGAGAGAGAGAGAAACATCAGAAAAGAGAAGAAGGGTTTTCAAAGAAACTGGTGTTGAAGTTTCTTTAGTATCATTTTGAATGGTTCCTTGGCTCCTCCCTCTCCATCTGATCCACCTGTATGTCCTCTTGTGTCCACGTCCTGGACGTCGTCCTGCTACAGTCACATCAACATGATACTGTTTAATAATATGATCAGCTGGTTACAGGAACATGAAGCTTCTTGGAGATGGCCCTAAAAACTTCGGACCCTGTGCAACCTCTGACTGATTGCCTGAGCGAAACCAACTCCTGGCTCTCTGCTAATTTCCTTCACCTGAACAGCTCCAAATTGGAGGCTATTTTCTTTGCCCCCTGCTCCCCCTCTGTTGTGGAGCCATCATTGCCCACCTTCTTTGTGTGCTTTGGTAAAGCCTACAATTAAAAATTTGGGGGTCACTCTTGACTCTTGTCTTAAAATAGATGCACAGATTAATCAGGTAGTCAGGACCTGTTTCTTCCATCTCCGCCGGTTGGCCAAGCTAAAATCAGTCTTAAATAAGAAACAGTTACAGTCAGTTGTCCATGATTTTGTAATGGCACGCCAACTTGCTCTTATATGGTGCTCCCTCCTCCTCTGTGGTGTGGCACACACACACAAACACAAACACACACACACAAGTGTGTTTTGGTATCCTTATGGGGACCGTCCATTGATTTCCATTGATTTTAGTAACTAGATTTATACCTAACCCAAACCCTTTTACTAACCTTAACCATTACTGATCTATAACTAACCCTAAGACTAACTAAAACTCTATTCACACCATACCTATAAACCTAACCCCTAACCCTAAAAAGGGGAGTCCCCCCCATGGGGACCAGGCTTCGGTCCCCACAAGAACCCTCGGACCCCAGAAAGATAGTAAAAGTCAGGAAACGGGTCCCCAGGAGGTCAGAAATACAAACCCACATAAACACACACACACACACACACACACACACACAAAAACACAACTAAATACAAATGGAACAAATATAATTTTATCTTAAAACTAAGAACAAAAACTTTCAGCAGAGAAAAGTACAACAGAAAGACGTGAAGGACACAGAACACGGGTCAACAAGAGACGAGCAGCGGGACGACACGGGACAGAAACACCTAAAACCACCTGTGATGCTATTTAAGGTTGAAACAGGTTTTAATGCAGGATCACGAGTCTCTTAGAGGACCAACAAAACTGTTCAGATTATTTACACAGACATTAGTGTTATTCTTATGGTTTACTGTCACACAATAAAGCCATGCACGTACACGTAAAGCCGTGCACGTACACGTAAAGCCGTGCACGTACGTCAAACAGTTGCATTTAGTGAATCTCTTTTAGGATAAATGAAGCTTGTGTTCAACGAGCTGGACGTGTTTCAGCACCTTCACTCATGTCTGTATGTTTATTAGTAAAAATAAATGTTTATTTGTTTCTTTGAGTTTCTATTAAAGAAACAAGATTAAACAAGATCCCAGTACTTGTTCTCATGAGTTCATCAACAGGGACCAGACCCACATCAACATCTAATGCAGGAACACAAAGTAAAACTTTTTATCGTATCAAAACGATATGAATCAGCTAAATGATGATGATAATAAATAGATGTGAGATGTAGAACATCTTTCCTTCCTCCAGGTGCAGGTTTACAGCCTGGTAGTAATTCTGTTTATCAACTCTTTATTACAGCTTCTTGCATCTTCATTTAAACTGGGAGCATCTGCACGTCGGCCAACCTGAGCACGGGACAAATTGTTTTTATAGGAGGGAAAAAAACCTGTGGGAGGATGAAGAAACAAACACAGCACGACCTGATCAACGAGCCTGCTAACAGGATCAGATGATTAACTGGTCTCCATCAGCGAATCAAAAGGAGCTCCAAACATAATGCTGCAGTGAGAGGAACAAATATCACATCTGGCCTCAGACAGACGTTAGTTTGGTCTAATTTAGTGACTAAAAGCAGGGAGACAGGAGACGACAAGACATCCTGTCTTTTTCTTCATATTTAACACATTAGAGCTTCCTGGATGATGGGATGGAGAGAGGAGAACATCTGTAGTGATGTCATGGTGTTTGTTCTTCTTGTTGTCTGTAGTTTTTATATTTAGATGGTGTTTGTGTTGATTTCTGTCCATTTGTTTCCAACAGTTCTTCTTCTCTCAGTGGTCTCACCTGTATTCTACCTGTTAATCATGTAGCTGCTGGAGACTCCAGAGTCCTCCTGTCTCCCACCAGGTCAGGTCAAGTCCGTCACCTACTGGAGACACCAGAGTCCTCCTGTCTCCCACCAGGTCAGGTCAGGTCCGTCACCTACTGGAGACACCAGAGTCCTCCTGTCTCCCACCAGGTCAGGTCAGGTCCGTCACCTGCTGAGAGACGCCAGAGTCCTCCTGTCTCCCACCAGGTCAGGTCCGTCACCTGCTGAGAGACGCCAGAGTCCTCCTGTCTCCCGCCAGGTCAGGTCCGTCACCTGCTGGAGACTCCAGAGTCCTCCTGTCTCCCGCCAGGTCAGGTCAAGTCCGTCACCTGCTGGGAGACGCCAGAGTCCTCCTGTCTCCCGCCAGGTCAGGTCCGTCACCTGCTGGGAGACGCCAGAGTCCTCCTGTCTCCCACCAGGTCAGGTCAAGTCCGTCACCTGCTGAGAGACGCCAGAGTCCTCCTGTCTCCCGCCAGGTCAGGTCCGTCACCTGCTGGAGACTCCAGAGTCCTCCTGTCTCCCACCAGGTCAGGTCAGGCACGTCCGTCACCTGCTGGAGACGCCAGAGTCCTCCTGTCTCCCACCAGGTCTTGTCAGGTCCGTCACCTGCTGGAGACGCCAGAGTCCTCCTGTCTCCCACCCGGTCAGGTCAGGCAGGTCCGCCACCTGCTGGAGACACCAGAGTCCTCCTGTCTCCCACCAGGTCAGGTCAGGTCCGTCACCTGCTGGAGACACCAGAGTCCTCCTGTCTCCCACCAGGTCAGGTCAGGTCCGTCACCTGCTGGGAGACGCCAGAGTCCTCCTGTCTCCCACCAGGTCAGGTCCGTCCCCTGCTGGAGACGCCAGAGTCCTCCTGTCTCCCACCAGGTCAGGTCAGGTCCGTCACCTGCTGGAGACGCCAGAGTCCTCCTGTCTCCCGCCAGGTCAGGTCCGTCACCTGCTGGGAGACGCCAGAGTCCTCCTGTCTCCCGCCAGGTCAGGTCCGTCACCTGCTGGGAGACGCCAGAGTCCTCCTGTCTCCCACCAGGTCAGGTCAGGTCCGTCACCTGCTGGGACACCAGAGTCCTCCTGTCTCCCACCAGGTCAGGTCAAGTCCGTCACCTGCTGGGGGACGCCAGAGTCCTCCTGTCTCCCGCCAGGTCAGGTCCGTCACCTGCTGGGAGACGCCAGAGTCCTCCTGTCTCCCACCAGGTCAGGTCAGGTCCGTCACCTGCTGGAGACACCAGAGTCCTCCTGTCTCCCACCCGGTCAGGTCAGGTCCGTCACCTGCTGGGGGACGCCAGAGTCCTCCTGTCTCCCGCCAGGTCAGGTCCGTCACCTGCTGGAGACGCCAGAGTCCTCCTGTCTCCCACCAGGTCAGGTCCGTCACCTGCTGGAGACACCAGAGTCCTCCTGTCTCCCACCAGGTCAGGTCAGGCCCGTCACCTGCTGGAGACGCCAGAGTCCTCCTGTCTCCCACCAGGTCAGGTCAGGTCCGTCACCTGCTGGAGACACCAGAGTCCTCCTGTCTCCCACCAGGTGTTGTCAGGTCCGTCACCTGCTGGGAGACGCCAGAGTCCTCCTGTCTCCTGCCAGGTCAGGTCCGTCACCTGCTGGGAGACGCCAGAGTCCTCCTGTCTCCCGCCAGGTCAGGTCAAGTCCGTCACCTGCTGGGAGACGCCAGAGTCCTCCTGTCTCCCGCCAGGTCAGGTCTGTCACCTGCTGGAGACACCAGAGTCCTCCTGTCTCCCACCAGGTCAGGTCAAGTCCGTCACCTGCTGGGAGACGCCAGAGTCCTCCTGTCTCCCGCCAGGTCAGGTCCGTCACCTGCTGGAGACGCCAGAGTCCTCCTGCTCCCACCAGGTCAGGTCCGTCACCTGCTGGAGACTCCAGAGTCCTCCTGTCTCCTGCCAGGTCAAGTCCGTCACCTGCTGGGAGACGCCAGAGTCCTCCTGTCTCCCGCCAGGTCAGGTCCGTCACCTGCTGGAGACGCCAGAGTCCTCCTGTCTCCCACCAGGTCAGGTCAGGTCCGTCACCTACTGGAGACACCAGAGTCCTCCTGTCTCCCACCAGGTCAGGTCAGGTCCGTCACCTGCTGGGAGACACCAGAGTCCTCCTGTCTCCCGCCAGGTCAGGTCAGGTCCGTCACCTGCTGGGAGACGCCAGAGTCCTCCTGTCTCCCGCCAGGTCAGGTCCGTCACCTGCTGGAGACGCCAGAGTCCTCCTGTCTCCCACCAGGTCAGGTCAGGTCCGTCACCTACTGGAGACACCAGAGTCCTCCTGTCTCCCACCAGGTCAGGTCAGGTCCGTCACCTGCTGGAGACACCAGAGTCCTCCTGTCTCCCACCAGGTTTTGTCAGGTCCGTCACCTGTTGGGAGACACCAGAGTCCTCCTGTCTCCTGCCAGGTCAGGTCCGTCACCTGCTGGGAGACGCCAGAGTCCTCCTGTCTCCCGCCAGGTCAGGTCCGTCACCTGCTGGGAGACGCCAGAGTCCTCCTGTCTCCCACCAGGTCAGGTCAGGTCCGTCACCTGCTGGAGACACCAGAGTCCTCCTGTCTCCCACCAGGTCAGGTCAGGTCCGTCACCTCCTGGAGACGCCAGAGTCCTCCTGTCTCCCACCAGGTCAGGTCCGTCACCTGCTGGAGACGCCAGAGTCCTCCTGTCTCCCACCAGGTCAGGTCAGGCAGGTCCGTCACCTGCTGGAGACACCAGAGTCCTCCTGTCTCCCACCAGGTCAGGTCCGTCACCTGCTGGAGACGCCAGAGTCCTCCTGTCTCCCACCAGGTCAGGTCAGGTCCGTCACCTACTGGAGACACCAGAGTCCTCCTGTCTCCCACCAGGTCAGGTCAGGTCCGTCACCTGCTGGAGACACCAGAGTCCTCCTGTCTCCCACCAGGTTTTGTCAGGTCCGTCACCTGTTGGGAGACACCAGAGTCCTCCTGTCTCCTGCCAGGTCAGGTCCGTCACCTGCTGGGAGACGCCAGAGTCCTCCTGTCTCCCGCCAGGTCAGGTCCGTCACCTGCTGGGAGACGCCAGAGTCCTCCTGTCTCCCACCAGGTCAGGTCAGGTCCGTCACCTGCTGGAGACACCAGAGTCCTCCTGTCTCCCACCAGGTCAGGTCAGGTCCGTCACCTCCTGGAGACGCCAGAGTCCTCCTGTCTCCCACCAGGTCAGGTCCGTCACCTGCTGGAGACGCCAGAGTCCTCCTGTCTCCCACCAGGTCAGGTCAGGCAGGTCCGTCACCTGCTGGAGACACCAGAGTCCTCCTGTCTCCCACCAGGTCAGGTCAGGCAGGTCCGTCACCTGCTGGAGACGCCAGAGTCCTCCTGTCTCCTGCCAGGTCAGGTCCGTCACCTGCTGGGAGACACCAGAGTCCTCCTGTCTCCTGCCAGGTCAGGTCCGTCACCTCCTGGGAGACACCAGAGTCCTCCTGTCTCCCACCAGGTCAGGTCAGGTCCGTCACCTGCTGGAGACGCCAGAGTCCACCTGTCTCCCACCAGGTCAGGTCAGGTCCGTCACCTGCTGGGAGACGCCAGAGTCCTCCTGTCTCCCGCCAGGTCAGGTCCGTCACCTGCTGGGAGACACCAGAGTCCTCCTGTCTCCCACCAGGTCTTGTCAGGTCCGTCACCTGCTGGAGATGCCAGAGTCCTCCTGTCTCCCGCCAGGTCAGGTCCGTCACCTGCTGGAGACGCCAGAGTCCTCCTGTCTCCCACCAGGTCAGGTCCGTCACCTGCTGGAGACGCCAGAGTCCTCCTGTCTCCCACCAGGTCAGGTCAGGTCCGTCACCTGCTGGAGACGCCAGAGTCCTCCTGTCTCCCACCAGGTCAGGTCCATCACCTGCTGGAGACGCCAGAGTCCTCCTGTCTCCCGCCAGGTCAGGTCCGTCACCTGCTGGGAGACGCCAGAGTCCTCCTGTCTCCCACCAGGTCAGGTCAGGTCCGTCTCCCACCAGGTCAGGTCAGGTCCGTCATCTGCTGGAGACGCCAGAGTCCTCCTGTCTCCCACCAGGTCAGGTCAGGTCCATCTCCCACCAGGTCAGGTCAGGTCCGTCACCTGCTGGGAGACGCCAGAGTCCTCCTGTCTCCCGCCAGGTCAGGTCAGGTCCGTCACATGCTAGAGACGCCAGAGTCCTCCTGTCTCCCACCAGGTCAGGTCAGGTCCGTCACCTGCTGGGAGACGCCAGAGTCCTCCTGTCTCCCGCCAGGTCAGGTCAGGTCCGTAACCTGCTGGGAGACGCCAGAGTCTTCCTGTCTCCCACCAGGTCTTGTCAGGTCCGTCACCTGCTGGAGACGCCAGAGTCCTCCTGTCTCCCACCAGGTCAAGTGAGGCCCGTCACCTGCTGGGAGACGCCAGAGTCCTCCTGTCTCCCGCCAGGTCAGGTCAAGTCCGTCACCTGCTGGGAGACGCCAGAGTCCTCCTGTCTCCTACCAGGTCAGGTCAGGTCCGTCACGTGCTGGGAGACGCCAGAGTCCTCCTGTCTCCCACCAGGTCAGGTCAGGGCCGTCACCTGCTGGGGACGCCAGAGTCCTCCT
>SSNP01000077.1:338775-383769 GCA_006937955.1 Pachypanchax playfairii | reverse complement strand
GTCAGGTCCGTCACCTGCTGGAGACGCCAGAGTCCTCCTGTCTCCCACCAGGTCAGGTCAGGTCCGTCACCTGCTGGAGACGCCAGAGTCCTCCTGTCTCCCGCCAGGTCAGGTCCGTCACCTGCTGGAGACGCCAGAGTCCTCCAGTCTCCCGCCAGGTCAGGTCCGTCACCTGCTGGGAGACGCCAGAGTCCTCCTGTCTCCCACCAGGTCAGGTCAAGTCCGTCACCTGCTGGGAAACGCCAGAGTCCTCCTGTCTCCCACCAGGTCAGGTCAGGTCCGTCAGCTGCTGGGAGACGCCAGAGTCCTCCTGTCTCCCACCAGGTCAGGTCAGGCCCGTCACCTGCTGGAGACACCAGAGTCCTCCTGTCTCCCACCAGGTCTTGTCAGGTCCGTTACCTGCTGGAGACACCAGAGTCCTCCTGTCTCCCACCAGGTCAGGTCCGTCACCTGCTGGAGACACCAGAGTCCTCCTGTCTCCCACCAGATCAGGTCAGGTCCGTCACCTGCTGGGAGACGCCAGAGTCCTCCTGTATCCCACCAGGTCAGGTCAGGTCCGTCACCTGCTGGAGACGCCAGCGTCTTCCTGTCTCCCGCTAGGTCAGGTTCGTCACCTGCTGGGAGCCACCAGAGTCCTCCTGTCTGCCACCAGGTCCTGTCAGGTCCGTCACCTGCTGGGAGACGCCAGAGTCCTCCTGTCTCCCACCAGGTCAGGTCAGGTCCGTCACCTGCTGGAGACGCCAGAGTCCTCCTGTCTCCCACCAGGTCAGGTCCGTCACCTGCTGGAGACGCCAGAGTCCTCCTGTCTCCCACCAGGTCTTGTCAGGTCCGTCACCTGCTGGAGACGCCAGAGTCCTCCTGTCTCCCGCCAGGTCAGGTCCGTCACCTGCTGGAGACACCAGCGTCTTCCTGTCTCCCGCTAGGTCAGGTTCGTCACCTGCTGGGAGCCACCAGAGTCCTCCTGTCTGCCACCAGGTCCTGTCAGGTCCGTCACCTGCTGGAGACACCAGAGTCCTCCTGTCTCCCACCAGGTCAGGTCCGTCACCTGCTGGGAGACGCCAGAGTCCTACTGTCTCCCACCAGGTCAGGTCAGGTCCGTCACCTGCTGGGAGACGCCAGAGTCCTCCTGTCTCCCGCCAGGTCAGGTCAGGTCCGTCACCTGCTGGGAGACACCAGAGTCCTCCTGTCTCCCACCAGGTCAGGTCCGTCACCTGCTGGAGACACCAGAGTCCTCCTGTCTCCCACCAGATCAGGTCAGGTCCGTCACCTGCTGGGAGACGCCAGAGTCCTCCTGTATCCCACCAGGTCAGGTCAGGTCCGTCACCTGCTGGAGACGCCAGCGTCTTCCTGTCTCCCGCTAGGTCAGGTTCGTCACCTGCTGGGAGCCACCAGAGTCCTCCTGTCTGCCACCAGGTCCTGTCAGGTCCGTCACCTGCTGGGAGACGCCAGAGTCCTCCTGTCTCCCACCAGGTCAGGTCAGGTCCGTCACCTGCTGGAGACGCCAGAGTCCTCCTGTCTCCCACCAGGTCAGGTCCGTCACCTGCTGGGAGACGCCAGAGTCCTCCTGTCTCCTGCCAGGTCAGGTCCGTCACCTGCTGGGAGACACCAGAGTCCTCCTGTCTCCCACCAGGTCTTGTCAGGTCCGTCGCCTGCTGGGAGACACCAGAGTCCTCCTGTCTCCCACCAGGTCTTGTCAGGTCCGTCACCTGCTGGAGACGCCAGAGTCCTCCTGTCTCCCACCAGGTCAGGTCAGGTCCGTCACCTGCTGGGAGACGCCAGGGTCCTCCTGTCTCCCACCAGGTCTTGTCAGGTCCGTCACCTGCTGGAGACGCCAGAGTCCTCCTGTCTCCCGCCAGGTCAGGTCAGGTCCGTCACCTGCTGGGAGACGCCAGAGTCCTCCTGTCCCCCTCCAGGTCAGGTCAGGTCCGTCACCTGCTGGAGGCACCAGAGTCCTCCTGTCTCCCGCCAGGTCAGGTCAGGTCCGTCACCTGCTGGGAGACGCCAGAGTCCTCCGGTCTCCCGCCAGGTCAGGTCCCTCACCTGCTGTGAGACGCCAGAGTCCTCCTGTCTCCCGCCAGGTCAGGTCAGGTCCGTCCCCTGCTGTGAGCCGCCAGAGTCCTCCTGTCTCCCACCAGGTCAGGTCAGGTCCGTCACATGCTAGAGACGCCAGAGTCCTCCTGTCTCCCACCAGGTCAGGTCAGGTCCGTCACCTGCTGGAGACGCCAGAGTCCTCCTGTCTCCCACCAGGTCGGGTCAGGTCCGTCACCTGCTGGGCGACGCCAGAGTCCTCCTGTCTCCCACAAGGTCAGGTCCGTCACCTGCTGGAGACACCAGAGTCCTCCTGTCTCCCACCAGGTCAGGTCAGGTCCGTCACCTGCTGGGAGACGCCAGAGTCCTCCTGTATTCCACCTGGTCAGGTCAGGTCCGTCACCTGCTGGAGACGCCAGAGTCCTCCTGTCTCCCGCCAGGTCAGGTCCGTCCCCTGCTGGAGACGCCAGAGTCCTCCTGTCTCCCGCCAGGTCAGGTCCGTCACCTTCTGGGAGACGCCAGAGTCCTCCTGTCTCCCACCAGGTCAGGTCCGGTCCGTCACCTGCTGGGGGACGCCAGAGTCCTCCTGTCTCCCACCAGGCCAGGTCAGGCCCGTCACCTGCTGGAGACACCAGAGTCCTCCTGTCTCCCACCAGGTCTGGTCAGGTCCGTTACCTGCTGGGAGACGCCAGAGTCCTCCTGTCTCCCACCAGGTCAGGTCCGTCACCTGCTGGGAGACGCCAGAGTCCTCCTGCCTCCCGCCAGGTCAGGTCAGGTCCGTCACCTGCTGGGAGACGCCAGAGTCCTCCTGTCTCCCACCAGGTCAGGTCAAGTCCGTCACCTGCTGGAGACGCCAGAGTCCTCCTGTCTCCCACCAGGTCAGGTCAGGTCCGTCACCTGCTGGAGACGCCAGAGTCCTCCAGTCTCCCGCCAGGTCAGGTCCGTCACCTGCTGGGAGACGCCAGAGTCCTCCTGTATTCCACCAGGTCAGGTCAGGTCCGTCACCTGCTGGAGACGCCAGAGTCCTCCTGTCTCCCGCCAGGTCAGGTCCGTCACCTGCTGGAGACACCACCTTCTCCCCTTCTCCCGCTAGGTCAGGTTCGTCACCTGCTGGGAGCCACCAGAGTCCTCCTGTCTGCCACCAGGTCCTGTCAGGTCCGTTACCTGCTGGAAACACCAGAGTCCTCCTGTCTCCCACCAGGTCAGGTCAGGTCCGTCACCTGCTGGGAGACGCCAGAGTCCTCCTGTCTCCCTCCAGGTCAGGTCAGGTCCGTCACCTGCTGGAGACACCAGAGTCCTCCTGTCTCCCGCCAGGTCAGGTCAGGCAGGTCCGTCACCTGCTGGAGACGCCAGAGTCCTCCTGTCTCCCGCCAGGTCAGGTCCGTCACCTGCTGGGAGACGCCAGAGTCCTCCTGTCTCCCACCAGGTCAGGTCAGGCCCGTCACCTGCTGGAGACACCAGAGCCCTCCTGTCTCCCACCCGGTCAGGTCCGTCACCTGCTGGGAGACGCCAGAGTCCTCCTGTCTCCCTCCAGGTCAGGTCAGGTCCGTCACGTGCTGGAGACGCCAGAGTCCTCCTGTCTCCCGCCAGGTCAGGTCAGGTCCGTCCCCTGCTGGGAGACGCCAGAGTCCTCCTGTCTCCCTCCAGGTCAGGTCAGGTCCGTCACCTGCTGGAGACACCAGAGTCCTCCTGTCTCCCACCAGGTCTTGTCAGGTCCGTCACCTGCTGGAGACGCCAGAGTCCTCCTGTCTCCCACCAGGTCAGGTCAGGTCCGTCACCTGCTGGAGACGCCAGAGTCCTCCTGTCTCCCGCCAGGTCAGGTCAGGTCCGTCACCTGCTGGGAGACGCCAGAGTCCTCCTGTCTCCTGCCAGGTCAGGTCCGTCACCTGCTGGGAGACGCCAGAGTCCTCCTGTCTCCCACCAGGTCAGGTCAGGTCCGTCACCTGCTGGAGACGCCAGAGTCCTCCTGTCTCCCACCAGGTCCGGTCAGGTCCGTCACCTGCTGGGAGACGCCAGAGTCCTCCTGTCTCCCGCCAGGTCAGGTCAAGTCCGTCACCTGCTGGGAGACGCCAGAGTCCTCCTGTCTCCCGCCAGGTCAGGTCAGGTCCGTCACCTGCTGGAGACGCCAGAGTCCTCCTGTCTCCCGCCAGGTCAGGTCCGTCACATGCTGGAGACGCCAGAGTCCTCCTGTCTCCCGCCAGGTCAGGTCCGTCACCTGCTGGAGACGCCAGAGTCCTCCAGTCTCCCGCCAGGTCAGGTCCCTCACCTGCTGGGAGACGCCAGAGTCCTCCTGTCTCCCACCAGGTCAGGTCAGGTCCGTCACCTGCTGGGAGACGCCAGAGTCCTCCTGTCTCCCGCCAGGTCAGGTCAGGTCCGTCACCTGCTGGGAGCCACCAGAGTCCTCCTGTCTGCCACCAGGTCCTGTCAGGTCCGTCACCTGCTGGAGACGCCAGAGTCCTCCAGTCTCCCGCCAGGTCAGGTCCGTCACCTGCTGGAGACGCCAGAGTCCTCCTGTCTCCCACCAGGTCAGGTCAAGTCCGTCACCTGCTGGGAAACGCCAGAGTCCTCCTGTCTCCCGCCAGGTCAGGTCAGGTCCGTCACCTGCTGGAGACGCCAGAGTCCTCCTGTCTCCCACCAGGTCAGGTCCGTCACCTGCTGGGAGGCGCCAGAGTCCTCCTGTCTCCCGCCCGGTCAGGTCAAGTCCGTCACCTGCTGGAGACGCCAGAGTCCTCCTGTCTCCCGCCAGGTCAGGTCCGTCACCTGCTGGAGACGCCAGAGTCCTCCAGTCTCCCGCCAGGTCAGGTCCGTCACCTGCTGGGAGACGCCAGAGTCCTCCTGTCTCCCACCAGGTCTTGTCAGGTCCGTCACCTGCTGGAGACGCCAGAGTCCTCCTGTCTCCCACCAGGTCAGGTCAGGTCCGTCACCTGCTGGAGACGCCAGAGTCCTCCTGTCTCCCGCCAGGTCTTGTCAGGTCCGTCACCTGCTGGAGACGCCAGAGTCCTCCTGTCTCCCACCAGGTCAGGTCAGGTCCGTCACCTGCTGGGAGACGCCAGAGTCCTCCTGTCTCCCGCCAGGTCAGGTCCGTCACCTGCTGGGAGACGCCAGAGTCCTCCTGTCTCCCACCAGGTCAGGTCAGGTCCGTCACCTGCTGGGAGACGCCAGAGTCCTCCTGTCTCCCACCAGGTCAGGTCAGGCCCGTCACCTGCTGGAGACACCAGAGTCTTCCTGTCTCCCACCAGGTCTTGTCAGGTCCGTTACCTGCTGGAAACACCAGAGTCCTCCTGTCTCCCACCAGGTCAGGTCAGGTCCGTCACCTGCTGGAGACGCCAGAGTCCTCCTGTCTCCCGCCAGGTCAGGTCCGTAACCTGCTGGAGACGCCAGAGTCTTCCAGTCTCCCGCCAGGTCAGGTCCGTCACCTGCTGGGAGACGCCAGAGTCCTCCTGTCTCCCGCCAGGTCAGGTCCGTCACCTGCTGGGAGACACCAGAGTCCTCCTGTCTCCCACCAGGTCTTGTCAGGTCCGTCGCCTGCTGGGAGACGCCAGAGTCCTCCTGTCTCCCGCCAGGTCAGGTCCGTCACCTGCTGGAGACGCCAGAGTCCTCCAGTCTCCCGCCAGGTCAGGTCCGTCACCTGCTGGGAGACGCCAGAGTCCTCCTGTCTCCCGCCAGGTCAGGTCCGTCACCTGCTGGGAGACACCAGAGTCCTCCTGTCTCCCACCAGGTCTTGTCAGGTCCGTCGCCTGCTGGGAGACACCAGAGTCCTCCTGTCTCCCACCAGGTCTTGTCAGGTCCGTCACCTGCTGGAGACGCCAGAGTCCTCCTGTCTCCCACCAGGTCAGGTCAGGTCCGTCACCTGCTGGAGACGCCAGAGTCCTCCTGTCTCCCACCAGGTCAAGTCAGGCCCGTCACCTGCTTGGAGACGCCAGAGTCCTCCTGTCTCCCACCAGGTCAGGTCAGGTCCGTCACCTGCTGGAGACGCCAGAGTCCTCCAGTCTCCCGCCAGGTCAGGTCCGTCACCTGCTGGGAGACGCCAGAGTCCTCCTGTCTCCCACCAGGTCTTGTCAGGTCCGTCGCCTGCTGGGAGACACCAGAGTCCTCCTGTCTCCCACCAGGTCAGGTCAGGTCCGTCACCTGCTGGAGAGGCCAGAGTCCTCCTGTCTCCCACCAGGTCAGGTCAGGTCCGTCACCTGCTGGAGACGCCAGAGTCCTCCTGTCTCCCACCAGGTCAAGTCAGGCCCGTCACCTGCTGGAGACGCCAGCGTCCTCCTGTCTCCCGCCAGGTCAGGTCAGGCAGGTCCGTCACCTGCTGGAGACGCCAGAGTCCTCCTGTCTCCCACCGGGTCAGGTCAGGTCCGTCACCTGCTGGGAGACGCCAGAGTCCTCCTGTCTCCTGCCAGGTCAGGTCCGTCACCTGCTGGGAGACGCCAGAGTCCGCCTGTCTCCCGCCAGGTCAGGTCAGGTCCGTCACCTGCTGGAGACGCCAGAGTCCTCCTGTCTCCCGCCAGGTCAGGTCCGTCACCTGCTGGGAGACGCCGAGTCCTCCTGTCTCCCACCAGGTCTTGTCAGGTCCGTCGCCTGCTGGGAGACGCCAGAGTCCTCCTGTCTCCCACCAGGTCTTGTCAGGTCCGTCACCTGCTGGAGACGCCAGAGTCCTCCTGTCTCCCACCAGGTCAGGTCAGGTCCGTCACCTGCTGGAGACGCCAGAGTCCTCCTGTCTCCCACCAGGTCAGGTCAGGTCCGTCACCTGCTGGAGACGCCAGAGTCCTCCTGTCTCCCGCCAGGTCAAGTCAGGTCCGTCACCTGCTGGGAGACGCCAGAGTCCTCCTGTCTCCCGCCAGGTCAGGTCAAGTCCGTCACCTGCTGGGAGACGCCAGAGTCCTCCTGTCTCCCGCCAGGTCAGGTCAGGCAGGTCCGTCACCTGCTGGAGACGCCAGAGTCCTCCTGTCTCCCGCCAGGTCAGGTCCGTCACCTGCTGGAGACGCCAGAGTCCTCCTGTCTCCCACCAGGTCAGGTCAGGTCCGTCACCTGCTGGGAGACGCCAGAGTCCTCCTGTCTCCCGCCAGGTCAGGTCAGGTCCGTCACCTGCTGGGAGACGCCAGAGTCCTCCTGTCTCCCACCAGGTCAGGTCAGGTCCGTCACCTGCTGGAGACGCCAGAGTCCTCCTGTCTCCCACCAGGTCAGGTCAGGTCCGTCACCTGCTGGAGACGCCAGAGTCCTCCTGTCTCCCGCCAGGTCAGGTCCGTCACCTGCTGGGAGACGCCAGAGTCCTCCTGTCTCCCGCCAGGTCAGGTCAGGTCCGTCACCTGCTGGAGACGCCAGAGTCCTCCTGTCTCCCGCCAGGTCAGGTCAGGTCCGTCACCTGCTGGGAGACGCCAGAGTCCTCCTGTCTCCCGCCAGGTCAGGTCAGGTCCGTCACCTGCTGGGAGACGCCAGAGTCTTCCTGTCTCCCACCAGGTCAGGTCAGGTCCGTCACCTGCTGGGAGACACCAGAGTCCTCCTGTCTCCCGCCAGGTCAGGTCAGGTCCGTCACCTGCTGGGAGACGCCAGAGTCCTCCTGTCTCCCACCAGGTCAGGTCAGGTCCGTCACCTGCTGGGAGACACCAGAGTCCTCCTGTCTCCCACCAGGTCAGGTCAAGTCCGTCACCTGCTGGGAGACGCCAGAGTCCTCCAGTCTCCCTCCAGGTCAGGTCCGTCACCTGCTGGGAGACACCAGAGTCCTCCTGTCTCCCACCAGGTCTTGTCAGGTCCGTCGCCTGCTGGGAGACGCCAGAGTCCTCCTTTCTCCCACCAGGTCTTGTCAGGTCCGTCACCTGCTGGAGACGCCAGAGTCCTCCTGTCTCCCACCAGGTCAGGTCAGGTCCGTCACCTGCTGGAGACGCCAGAGTCCTCCTGTCTCCCGCCAGGTCAGGTCCGTCACCTGCTGGAGACGCCAGAGTCCTCCTGTCTCCCACCAGGTCAGGTCAAGTCCGTCACCTGCTGGGAAACGCCAGAGTCCTCCTGTCTCCCACCAGGTCAGGTCAGGTCCGTCACCTGCTGGGAGACGCCAGAGTCCTCCTGTCTCCCACCAGGTCAGGTCAGGCCCGTCACCTGCTGGAGACACCAGAGTCCTCCTGTCTCCCACCAGGTCTTGTCAGGTCCGTTACCTGCTGGAGACACCAGAGTCCTCCTGTCTCCCACCAGGTCAGATCCGTCACCTGCTGGAGACACCAGAGTCCTCCTGTCTCCCACCAGGTCAGGTCAGGTCTGTCACCTGCTGGGAGACGCCAGAGTCCTCCAGTCTCCCGCCAGGTCAGGTCCGTCACCTGCTGGGAGACGCCAGAGTCCTCCTGTCTCCTGCCAGGTCAGGTCCGTCACCTGCTGGGAGACGGTAGAGTCCTCATGTCTCCCACCAGGTCAGGTCAGGTCCGTCACCTGCTGGAGACGCCAGAGTCCTCCTGTCTCCCACCAGGTCAGGTCAGGTCCGTCACCTGCTGGGAGACGCCAGAGTCCTCCTGTCTCCCTCCAGGTCAGGTCAGGTCCGTCACCTGCTGGAGACGCCAGAGTCCTCCTGTCTCCCGCCAGGTCAGGTCCGTCACCTGCTGGGAGCCACCAGAGTCCTCCTGTCTGCCACCAGGTCCTGTCAGGTCCGTCACCTGCTGGAGACACCAGAGTCCTCCTGTCTCCCACCAGGTCAGGTCCGTCACCTGCTGGGAGACGCCAGAGTCCTACTGTCTCCCACCAGGTCAGGTCAGGTCCGTCACCTGCTGGAGACGCCAGAGTCCTCCTGTCTCCCACCAGGTCAGGTCAGGTCCGTCACCTGCTGGAGACGCCAGAGTCCTCCTGTCTCCTGCCCGGTCAGGTCCGTCACCTGCTGGGAGACGCCAGAGTCCTCCTGTCTCCCACCCGGTCAGGTCAGGTCTGTCACCTGCTGGAGACCCCAGAGTCCTCCTGTCTCCCACCAGGTCAGGCCAGGTCCGTCACCTGCTGGAGACGCCAGAGTCCTCCTGTCTCCCGCCAGGTCAGGTCAAGTCCGTCACCTGCTGGGAAACGCCAGAGTCCTCCTGTCTCCCACCAGGTCAGGTCAGGTCCGTCACCTGCTGGGAGACGCCAGAGTCCTCCTGTCTCCCACCAGGTCAGGTCAGGTCCGTCACCTGCTGGGAGACGCCAGAGTCTTCCTGTCTCCCACCAGGTCTTGTCAGGTCCGTCACCTGCTGGAGACGCCAGAGTCCTCCTGTCTCCCGCCAGGTCAGGTCAAGTCCGTCACCTGCTGGGAGACGCCAGAGTCCTCCTGTCTCCCTCCAGGTCAGGTCAGGTCCGTCACCTGCTGGAGACGCCAGAGTCCTCCTGTCTCCCGCCAGGTCAGGTCCGTCACATGCTGGGAGACGCCAGAGTCCTCCTGTCTCCCTCCAGGTCAGGTCAGGTCCGTCACCTGCTGGAGACACCAGAGTCCTCCTGTCTCCCGCCAGGTCAGGTCCGTCACCTGCTGGGAGACGCCAGAGTCCTCCTGTCTCCCTCCAGGTCAGGTCAGGTCCGTCACCTGTTGGAGACGCCAGAGTCCTCCTGTCTCCCACCAGGTCTGGTCAGGTCCGTCACCTGCTGGAGACGCCAGAGTCCTCCTGTCTCCCGCCAGGTCAGGTCCGTCACCTGCTGGAGACGCCAGAGTCCTCCTGTCTCCCACCAGGCCAGGTCAGCTCCGTCACCTGCTGGAGACGCCAGAGTCCTCCTGTCTCCCACCAGGTCAGGTCAGGTCCGTCACCTGCTGGAGACGCCAGAGTCCTCCTGTCTCCCACCAGGTCAGGTCAGGTCCGTCACCTGCTGGGAGACGCCAGAGTCCTCCTGTCTCCCGCCAGGTCAGGTCAGGTCCGTCACCTGCTGGAGACGCCAGAGTCCTCCTGTCTCCCACCAGGTCAGGTCCGTCACCTGCTGGAGACACCAGAGTCCTCCTGTCTCCCACCAGGTCAGGTCAGGTCCGTCACCTGCTGGGAGACGCCAGAGTCCTCCTGTATTCCACCTGGTCAGGTCAGGTCCGTCACCTGCTGGAGACGCCAGAGTCCTCCTGTCTCCCGCCAGGTCAGGTCCGTCACCTGCTGGAGACGCCAGAGTCCTCCAGTCTCCCGCCTGGTCAGGTCCGTCACCTGCTGGAGACACCAGAGTCCTCCTGTCTCCCGCCAGGTCAGGTCAGGCAGGTCCGTCACCTGCTGGAGACGCCAGAGTCCTCCTGTCTCCCACCAGGTCAGGTCAGGTCCGTCCCCTGCTGGAGACGCCAGAGTCCTCCTGTCTCCCGCCAGGTCAAGTCAGGTCCGTCACCTGCTGGGAGACGCCAGGGTCTTCCTGTCTCCCACCAGGTCAGGTCAGGCCCGTCACCTGCTGGAGACGCCAGAGTCCTCCTGTCTCCCACCAGGTCAGGTCAAGTCCGTCACCTGCTGGGAAACGCCAGAGTCCTCCTGTCTCCCGCCAGGTCAGGTCCGTCACCTGCTGGGAGACGCCAGCGTCCTCCTGTCTCCCGCCAGGTCAGGTCCGTCACCTGCTGGGAGACGCCAGAGTCCTCCTGTCTCCCACCAGGTCAGGTCAGGTCCGTCACCTGCTGGAGACACCAGAGTCCTCCTGTCTCCCACCAGGTCTTGTCAGGTCCGTTACCTGCTGGAAACACCAGAGTCCTCCTGTCTCCCCCCAGGTCAGGTCAGGTCCGTCACCTGCTGGAGACGCCAGAGTCCTCCTGTCTCCCACCAGGTCAGGTCAGGTCCGTCACCTGCTGGGAGACGCCAGAGTCCTCCTGTCTCCTGCCAGGTCAGGTCCGTCACCTGCTGGGAGACGCCAGAGTCCTCCTGTCTCCCACCAGGTCAGGTCAGGTCCGTCACCTGCTGGAGACGCCAGAGTCCTCCTGTCTCCCACCAGGTCAGGTCAGGTCCGTCACCTGCTGGAGACGCCAGAGTCCTCCTGTCTCCCGCCAGGTCAAGTCATGCCCGTCACCTGCTGGGAGACACCAGAGTCCTCCTGTCTCCCACCAGGTCAGGTCAAGTCCGTCACCTGCTGGGAGACGCCAGGGTCCTCCTGTCTCCCACCAGGTCAGGTCAGGTCCGTCACCTGCTGGAGACGCCAGAGTCCTCCTGTCTCCCACCAGGTCAGGTCAGGTCCGTCACCTGCTGGAGACGCCAGAGTCCTCCTGTCTCCCACCAGGTCAAGTCAGGCCCGTCACCTGCTGGGAGACGCCAGAGTCCTCCTGTCTCCCGCCAGGTCAGGTCAAGTCCGTCACCTGCTGGGAGACGCCAGAGTCCTCCTGTCTCCCTCCAGGTCAGGTCAGGTCCGTCACCTGCTGGAGACACCAGAGTCCTCCTGTCTCCCGCCAGGTCAGGTCAGGCAGGTCCGTCACCTGCTGGAGACGCCAGAGTCCTCCTGTCTCCCGCCAGGTCAGGTCCGTCACATGCTGGAGACGCCAGAGTCCTCCTGTCTCCCGCCAGGTCAGGTCCGTCACCTGCTGGGAGACGCCAGAGTCCTACTGTCTCCCACCAGGTCAGGTCAGGTCCGTCACCTGCTGGAGACGCCAGAGTCCTCCTGTCTCCCGCCAGGTCAGGTCCGTCACCTGCTGGGAGACGCCAGAGTCCTCCTGTCTCCCTCCAGGTCAGGTCAGGTCCGTCACCTGCTGGAGACACCAGAGTCCTCCTGTCTCCCGCCAGGTCAGGTCAGGCAGGTCCGTCACCTGCTGGAGACGCCAGAGTCCTCCTGTCTCCCGCCAGGTCAGGTCCGTCACCTGCTGGAGACACCACCTTCTCCCCTTCTCCCGCTAGGTCAGGTTCGTCACCTGCTGGGAGACACCAGAGTCCTCCTGTCTGCCACCAGGTCTTGTCAGGTCCGTCACCTGCTGGAGACACCAGAGTCCTCCTGTCTCCCACCAGGTCAGGTCAGGTCCGTCACCTGCTGGAGACGCCAGAGTCCTCCTGTCTCCCACCAGGTAATGGACCTGACCTTCTGGAGACACCAGAGTCCTCCTGTCTCCCACCAGGTAATGGACCTGACCTGCTTGAGACACCAGAGTACTCCTGTCTCCCACCAGGTAATGGACCTGACCTGCTGGGAGACGCCAGAGTCCTCCTGTCTCCCACCAGGTCAGGTCAAGTCCGTCACCTGCTGGGAAACGCCAGAGTCCTCCTGTCTCCCACCAGGTCAGGTCAGGTCCGTCACCTGCTGGGAGACGCCAGAGTCCTGCTGTCTCCCACCAGGTCAGGTCAGGCCCGTCACCTGCTGGAGACACCAGAGTCCTCCTGTCTCCCACCAGGTCTTGTCAGGTCAGTCACCTTCTGGGAGACACCAGAGTCCTCCTGTCTCCCACCAGGTCAGGTCCGTCACCTGCTGGGAGACGCCAGAGTCCTCCTGTCTCCCACCAGGTCAGGTCAGGTCCGTCACCTGCTGGAGACACCAGAGTCCTCCTGTCTCCCACCAGGTCAGGTCAGGTCCGTCACCTGCTGGAGACGCCAGAGTCCTCCTGTCTCCCACCAGGTCAGGTCCATCACCTGCTGGAGACGCCAGAGTTCTCCAGTCTCCCGCCAGGTCAGGTCCGTCACCTGCTCGGAGACGCCAGAGTCCTCCTGTCTCCTGCCAGGTCAGGTCCGTCACCTGCTGGGAGACGCCAGAGTCCTCCTGTCTCCCACCAGGTCAGGTCAGGTCCGTCACCTGCTGGAGACGCCAGAGTCCTCCTGTCTCCTGCCAGGTCAGGTCCGTCACCTGCTGGGAGACGCCAGAGTCCTCCTGTCTCCCGCCAGGTCAGGTCAGGTCCGTCACCTGCTGGGAGACACCAGAGTCCTCCTGTCTCCCACCAGGTCAGGTCCGTCACCTGCTGGGAGACGCCAGAGTCCTCCTGTCTCCCACCAGGTCTTGTCAGGTCCGTCACCTGCTGGAGACGCCAGAGTCCTCCTGTCTCCCGCCAGGTCAGGTCCGTCACCTGCTGGGAGACGCCAGAGTCCTCCTGTCTCCCTCCAGGTCAGGTCAGGTCCGTCACCTGCTGGAGACACCAGAGTCCTCCTGTCTCCCGCCAGGTCAGGTCAGGCAGGTCCGTCACCTGCTGGAGACGCCAGAGTCCTCCTGTCTCCCGCCAGGTCAGGTCCGTCACCTGCTGGAGACACCACCTTCTCCCCTTCTCCCGCTAGGTCAGGTTCGTCACCTGCTGGGAGACACCAGAGTCCTCCTGTCTGCCACCAGGTCTTGTCAGGTCCGTCACCTGCTGGAGACACCAGAGTCCTCCTGTCTCCCACCAGGTCAGGTCCGTCACCTGCTGGGAGACGCCAGAGTCCTACTGTCTCCCACCAGGTCAGGTCAGGTCCGTCACCTGCTGGAGACGCCAGAGTCCTCCTGTCTCCCACCAGGTCAGGTCAGGTCCGTCACCTGCTGGAGACGCCAGAGTCCTCCTGTCTCCCGCCAGGTCAGGTCCGTCACCTGCTGGAGACGCCAGAGTCCTCCAGTCTCCCGCCAGGTCAGGTCCCTCACCTGCTGTGAGACGCCAGAGTCCTCCTGTCTCCCACCAGGTCAGGTCAAGTCCGTCACCTGCTGGGAAACGCCAGAGTCCTCCTGTCTCCCACCAGGTCAGGTCAGGTCCGTCACCTGCTGGGAGACGCCAGAGTCCTCCTGTCTCCCACCAGGTCAGGTCAGGCCCGTCACCTGCTGGAGACACCAGAGTCCTCCTGTCTCCCGCCAGGTCAGGTCAGGCAGGTCCGTCACCTGCTGGGAGACACCAGAGTCCTCCTGTCTCCCACCAGGTCTTGTCAGGTCCGTCACCTGCTGGGAGACACCAGAGTCCTCCTGTCTCCCACCAGGTCTTGTCAGGTCCGTCACCTGCTGGAGACGCCAGAGTCCTCCTGTCTCCCACCAGGTCAGGTCAGGTCCGTCACCTGCTGGAGACGCCAGAGTCCTCCTGTCTCCCACCAGGTAATGGACCTGACCTTCTGGAGACACCAGAGTCCTCCTGTCTCCCACCAGGTAATGGACCTGACCTGCTTGAGACACCAGAGTACTCCTGTCTCCCACCAGGTAATGGACCTGACCTGCTGGAGACACCAGAGTCCTCCTGCTGCAGAGTGACAGACTGCTGCATCCTCGGTGCATGTAGGAGGGTCTTCACAGGTCCTGCAGCTTTTAGACTCTATAACCAAACCTGCAGGAAGTTACACTATTTAACACACTGTTATAATATGTCCATGTCACAGACACAGAGCCAGATGGACGCTGCTGTGTCCTGCTTGCTGGACATCATGTCCATTTACACTTTCTTTTTCAGTAAACATTGTAATATTTTCCCTCTGAACTCATCGTGGTGCATTCAGGGTCTTCAGACACGACATTAGTTTTATCAAGTACAAGCTGATGATTCTATCTACCGTGCAGCTTGTTAGCTTCCACATCGACTTGGTGACCTTTTAGTAATGTTTAGGGTTAAAAACATTTTATCTTCTCCACAACAGAATCAAAAATGGATTCAGGTTGGTTTTTGATAAACCCTGAATGTTGGATAGATGGACACAGTAAAGATTGTAGAAAAGTAGTGAGACTGGACCATGATGAATTAAATCCTTCATAGTATCTAGAACCCTGATGTTCTTAGTGTGAAGGAGAACATGATGATATGATTTATAATAAATAATCAAACAGCATCACGTCACTAACGCTTCGCTCTGGACAGCAAAACATCATGGTTTCCATGTGAACGTGTTCTTGTTGTGAAGGGAAACCTGCTCCAGCTGTCAGGAAGGATCATCATGCCTGTTGCTGTCACTCGCTGTGACATCCTGACATTCTTCTTCGTTGGTGTTTATCAGTAAGGGTATGCATGTGTGCACGGATTGTGGGTGACAGTGGGCGCAGTAAGTTTTGATAAAAGATCTTTGACATTCATGGTTGCACGTGCTGATGCATTCGTGCCCGTGAGCCGTGTCACAGTCCTGAATGATGTCATCACTCGTCACGTCCTCAGGTCTTCATACAAACACACACTGAACGGTCTCCATCAACAGGAAGCAGCTGAGTGAGGGACATACAGACACCATGATCCATATAGTGTCCATGAGGCTGGACATGACAGACACTGGTCTCACGCACCTCGTGCTCTATGAAAGCGTCTGAGATCTGGGACGTGTTCTGACCCGAGAGCTGCAGTGACTTAAAGAATCACCATCAAAGAGTGAAGATGGAATATGACTGAAGCTCAGCATCACTGTAGAAAACTCTGTGTGTCAACGTAACAAGGAAAACAACTGAGACCAAACAGAGACCTGAACGAGACGGAGACAGAGACCTGAACGAGACGGAGACAGAGACCTGAACGGGTCGGAGACAGAGACCTGAACGAGTCGGAGACGGAGACCTGAACGAGTCGGAGACAGAGACCTGAACGAGACGGAGACAGAGACCTGAATGAGACGGAGACCTGAACGAGACGGAGACCTGAACGAGACGGAGACCTGAACAAGACGGATACAGAGACCTGAATGAGACGGAGACCTGAACGAGACGGAGACCTGAACAAGACGGAGACAGAGACCTGAACGAGACGGAGACAGAGACCTGAACGAGACGGAGACAGAGACCTGAACGAGACGGAGACAGAGACCTGAACGAGACGGAGATAGAGACCTGAACGAGACGGAGACAAAGACCTGAATGAGACGGAGACAGAGACCTGAATGAGACGGAGACCTGAACGAGACAGAGACCTGAACGAGACATAGACAGAGACCTGAATGAGACGGAGACCTGAACAAGACAGAGACCTGAACGAGACGGAGACAGAGACCTGAACGAGACGGAGACAGAGACCTGAACAAGACGGAGATAGAGACCTGAACGAGACGGAGACAGAGACCTGAACGAGACGGAGACAGAGACCTGAACGAGACGGAGACAGAGACCTGAACGAGACGGAGATAGAGACCTGAATGAGACGGAGACAGAGACCTGAATGAGACGGAGACCTGAACGAGACAAAGACAGAGACCTGAACGAGACGGAGACCTGAACGAGACGGAGACAGAGACCTGAATGAAACAGAGACCCGAACGAGACGGAGACAGAGACCTGAACGAGACGGAGAACGAGACGGAGACAGAGACCCGAACGAGACGGAGACAGAGACCTGAATGAGACGGAGACCTGAACGAGACAGAGACCTGAACGAGACGGAGACAGAGACCCGAACGAGACGGAGACAGAGACCTGAACGAGACGGAGACAGAGACCTGAACGAAACAGAGACAGAGACCTGAATGAAACAGAGACCCGAACGAGACGGAGACAGAGACCTGAACGAGACGGAGAACGAGACGGAGACAGAGACCCGAACGAGACGGAGACAGAGACCTGAGACGGAGACAGAGACCCGAATGAGACGGCGACAGAGACCCGAACGAGACGGAGACAGAGACCTGAACGAGACGGAGACAGAGACCCGAACGAGACGGAGACAGAGACCTGAACGAGACGGAGAACGAGACGGAGACAGAGACCCGAACGAGACGGAGACAGAGACCTGAGACGGAGACAGAGACCCGAATGAGACGGCGACAGAGACCTGAACGAGACGGAGACAAAGACCTGAATGAGACGGAGACAGAGACCTGAATGAGACGGAGACCTGAACGAGACAGAGACCTGAACGAGACATAGACAGAGACCTGAATGAGACGGAGACCTGAACAAGACAGAGACCTGAACGAGACGGAGACAGAGACCCGAACGAGACGGAGACAGAGACCTGAACGAGACGGAGAACGAGACGGAGAACGAGACGGAGACAGAGACCCGAACGAGACGGAGACAGAGACCTGAGACGGAGACAGAGACCCGAATGAGACGGCGACAGAGACCCGAACGAGACGGAGACAGAGACCTGAACGAGACGGAGACAGAGACCTGAACGAGACGGAGACAGAGACCTGAACAAGACGGAGATAGAGACCTGAACGAGACGGAGACAGAGACCCGAACGAGACGGAGACAGAGACCTGAACGAGACGGAGAACGAGACGGAGACAGAGACCCGAACGAGACGGAGACAGAGACCTGAGACGGAGACAGAGACCCGAATGAGACGGCGACAGAGACCTGAACGAGACGGAGACAGAGACCCGAACGAGACGGAGACAGAGACCCGAACGAGACGGAGACAGAGACCTGAACGAAACAGAGACAGAGACCTGAATGAAACAGGAACAGAGACCCGAACGAAACGGAGACAGAGACCTGAACGAGACGGAGAACGAGACGGAGACAGAGACCTGAACAAGACGGAGACAGAGACCTGAATGAGACTGAGACCTGAACGAGACGGAGACAGAGACCTGAACGAGACTGAGACAGAGACCTGAACGAGTCGGAGACAGAGACCTGAACGAGACGGAGACAGAGACCTGAATGAGACGGAGCCCTGAACGAGACGAAGACCTGAACAAGACGGAGACAGAGACCTGAGACGGAGACAGAGACCCGAATGAGACGGCGACAGAGACCCGAACGAGACGGAGACAGAGACCTGAACGAGACGGAGACAGAGACCTGAACGAGACGGAGACAGAGACCTGAACGAGACGGAGACAGAGACCTGAACGAGACGGAGACAGAGACCCGAACGAGACGGAGACAGAGACCTGAACGAAACAGAGACAGAGACCTGAATGAAACAGAGACCCGAACGAGACGGAGACAGAGACCTGAACGAGACGGAGACAGAGACCTGAATGAGACGGAGACCTGAACGAGACGGAGACCTGAACAAGACGGAGACAGAGACCTGAACGAGACGGAGACCTGAACGAGACAGAGACAGAGACCTGAACAAGACGGAGACAGAGACCAGAACGAGACGGAGACAGAGACCCGAACGAGACGGAGACAGAGACCTGAATGAGACGGAGACCTGAACGAGACGGAGACCTGAACAAGACGGAGACAGAGACCTGAACGAGACGGAGACAGAGACCTGAACGAGACGGAGACAGAGACCTGAATGAGACGGAGACCTGAACGAGACGGAGACAGAGACCTGAACAAGACGGAGACAGAGACCTGAATGAGACGGAGACCTGAACGAGACGGAGACCTGAACAAGACGGAGACAGAGACCTGAACGAGACGGAGACAGAGACCTGAACAAGATGAAGACCTGAATGAGATGGAGACAGAGACCTGAACGAGACGGAGACAGAGACCTGAACGAGACGGAGACAGAGACCTGAACGAGACGGAGACAGAGACCTGAACGAGACGGAGACAGAGACCTGAACAAGATGGAGACCTGAATGAGAAGGAGACAGAGACCTGAACGAGACGGAGACAGAGACCTGAACAAGACGGAGACAGAGACCTGAACGAGACGGAGACAGAGACCTGAACGAGACGGAGACCTGAACGAGATGGAGACAGAGACCTGAACGAGACGGAGACAGAGACCCGAACGAGACGGAGACAGAGACCCGAACGAGACGGAGACAGAGACCTGAACGAGACAGAGACAGAGACCTGAACGAGACAGAGACAGAGACCTGAACAAGACGGAGATAGAGACCTGAACGAGACGGAGACAGAGACCTGAACAAGACGGAGACAGAGACCTGAACGAGACTGAGACCTGAACGAGACGGAGACAGAGACCCGAACGAGACGGAGACAGAGACCGGAATGAAACAGGAACAGAGACCCGAACGAAACGGAGACAGAGACCTGAACGAGACGGAGAACGAGACGGAGACAGAGACCCGAACGAGACGGAGACAGAGACCTGAATGAGACGGAGACAGAGACCTGAACAAGATGGAGACCTGAATGAGATGGAGACAGAGACCTGAACGAGACGGAGACAGAGACCCGAACGAGACGGAGACAGAGACCGGGACAGAGACCCGAATGAGACGGCGACAGAGACCCGAACGAGACGGAGACAGAGACCTGAACGAGACGGAGACAGAGACCTGAACAAGACGGAGACCTGAACATGAATGAGACAGAGACCTGAACGAGACAGAGACAGAGACCTGAACAAGACGGAGATAGAGACCTGAACGAGACGGAGACAGAGACCTGAACGAGATGGAGACAGAGACCTGAACGAGACAGAGACCTGAACGAGACGGAGACCGAGACCTGAACGAGACGGAGACCTGAACGAGACGGAGACTGAGACCTGAACAAGACGGAGACCGAGACCTGAACGAGACGGAGACAGAGACCTGAATGAGACGGAGACAGAGACCCGAACGAGACGGAGACAGAGACCTGAATGAGACAGAGACCTGAACAAGACGGAGACAGAGACCTGAACGAGACGGAGACCTGAACGAGACGGAGACAGAGACCTGAACGAGACGGAGACCTGAACGAGACGGAGACAGAGACCTGAACGAGACAGAGACAGAGACCTGAACGAGACGGAGACAGAGACCCGAACGAGACGGAGACAGAGACCTGAACGAGACGGAGACAGAGACCCGAACGAGACGGCGACAAAGACCCGAACGAGACGGAGACAGAGACCTGAATGAGACGGAGACCTGAACGAGACGGAGACCTGAACAAGACGGAGACAGAGACCTGAACGAGACTGAGACCTGAACGAGACGGAGAACGAGACGGAGACAGAGACCCGAACGAGACGGAGACAGAGACCTGAGACGGAGACAGAGACCCGAATGAGACGGCGACAGAGACCCGAACGAGACGGAGACAGAGACCTGAACAAGATGGAGACAGAGACCTGAACGAGACGGAGACAGAGACCTGAACAAGACGGAGACAGAGACCTGAACGAGACGGAGACAGAGAACCGAACGAGACGGAGACAGAGACCTGAACGAGACGGAGACAGAGACCTGAACGAGACAGAGACCTGAACGAGACGGAGACAGAGACCTGAACGAGACGGAGAACGAGACGGAGACAGAGACCCGAACGAGACGGAGACAGAGACCTGAACGAGACGGAGACAGAGACCTGAACAAGACGGAGATAGAGACCTGAACGAGACGGAGACAGAGACCTGAACGAGTTGGAGACAGAGACCTGAACAAGACGGAGACAGAGACCTGAATGAGACGGAGACAGAGACCTGAACGAGACGGAGACCTGAACGAGACGGAGACAGAGACCTGAACGAGACAGAGACCTGAACGAGACGGAGACAGAGACCTGAATGAGACGGAGACCTGAACGAGACGGAGACCTGAACAAGACGGAGACAGAGACCTGAACAAGACGGAGACAGAGACCTGAATGAGACGGAGACCTGAACGAGACGGAGACAGAGACCTGAATGAGACGGAGACCTGAACGAGACGGAGACAGAGACCTGAACAAGACGGAGACAGAGACCTGAATGAGACGGAGACCTGAACGAGACGGAGACCTGAACAAGACGGAGACAGAGACCTGAATGAGACGGAGACCTGAACGAGACAGAGACCCGAATGAGACGGCGACAGAGACCCGAACGAGACGGAGACAGAGACCTGAACGAGACGGAGACAGAGACCTGAACGAGACGGAGACCTGAACGAGACGGAGACCTGAACAAGACGGAGACAGAGACCTGAACGAGACGGAGAAAGGAGACCTGAATGAGACGGAGACCTGAACGAGACGGAGACAGAGACCTGAACAAGACGGAGACAGAGACCTGAAGAGACGGAGACCTGAACGAGACAGAGACCTGAACGAGACGGAGACAGAGACCTGAACGAGATGGAGACAGAGACCTGAACGAGACGGAGACAGACACCTGAACGAGACAGAGACAGAGACCTGAACGAGACAGAAACAGAGACCTGAACGAGACGGAGACAGAGACCCGAACGAGACGGAGACAGAGACCTGAACGAAACAGAGACAGAGACCTGAATGAAACAGAGACCCGAACGAGACGGAGACAGAGACCTGAACAAGACGGAGACAGAGACCTGAATGAGACGGAGACCTGAACGAGACGGAGACAGAGACCTGAACAAGACGGAGACAGAGACCTGAATGAGACGGAGACCTGAACGAGACGGAGACAGAGACCTGAACAAGACGGAGACAGAGACCTGAATGAGACGGAGACCTGAACGAGACGGAGACAGAGACCTGAACAAGACGGAGACAGAGACCTGAATGAGACGGAGACCTGAACGAGACAGAGACCTGAACGAGACGGAGACAGAGACCTGAACGAGATGGAGACAGAGACCTGAACGAGACGGAGACAGAGACCTGAACGAGACGGAGACAGAGACCTGAATGAGACGGAGACCTGAACGAGACAGAGACCTGGACGAGACGGAGAACGAGACGGGGACAGAGACCCGAACGAGACGGAGACAGAGACCTGGACAAGACGGAGACAGAGACCTGAACGAGACGGAGACAGAGACCTGAACGAGACGGAGACAGAGACCCGAACGAGACGGAGACAGAGACCTGAACGAAACGGAGACAGAGACCTGAATGAAACAGAGACCCGAACGAGACGGAGACAGAGACCTGAACGAAACAGAGACCCGAACGAGACAAAGACCTGAACGAGACGGAGACAGAGACCTGAACAAGACGGAGAAAGGAGACCTGAATGAGACGGAGACCTGAACGAGATGGAGACGAGAACGAGACGGAGACAGAGACCCGAACGAGACGGAGACAGAGACCTGAGACGGAGACAGAGACCCGAATGAGACGGCGACAGAGACCCGAACGAGACGGAGACAGAGACCTGACCGAGACAGAGACCTGAACGAGACGGAGACAGAGACCTGAACGAGACTGAGACCTGAAAGAGACAGAGACCTGAACAAGACGGAGAAAGGAGACCTGAATGAGACGGAGACCTGAACGAGACGGAGACCTGAACGAGACAGAGACAGAGACCTGAACGAGACAGAGACAGAGACCTGAACGAGACAGAAACAGAGACCTGAACGAGACAGAAACAGAGACCTGAACGAGACGGAGACAGAGACCCGAACGAGACGGAGACAGAGACCTGAACGAAACAGAGACAGAGACCTGAATGAAACAGAGACCCGAACGAGACGGAGACAGAGACCTGAACGAGACAGAGAAGGAGACGGAGACAGAGACCAGAACGAGACGGAGACAGAGACCTGAGACGGAGACAGAGACCCGAATGAGACGGCGACAGAGACCCGAACGAGACGGAGACAGAGACCTGAACGAGATGGAGACAGAGACCTGAACGAGACGGAGACAGAGACCTTAACGAGACGGAGACAGAGACCCGAATGAGACGGCGACAGAGACCCGAACGAGACGGAGACAGAGACCTGAACAAGATGGAGACAGAGACCTGAACGAGACAGAGACAGAGACCTGAACAAGACGGAGACAGAGACCCGAACGAGACGGAGACAGAGACCTGAACAAGATGGAGACCTGAACAAGACGGAGACAGAGACCCAAATGAGACGGAGACAGAGACCTGAACGAGACGGAGACAGAGACCTGAACAAGACGGAGACAGAGACCTGAATGAGACGGAGACCTGAACGAGACATAGACCTGAACAAGACGGAGACAGAGACCCGAACGAGACGGAGACAGAGACCTGAACAAAATGAAGACCTGAATGAGATGGAGACAGAGACCTGAACGAGACGGAGACAGAGACCCGAACAAGACGGAGACAGAGACCTGAGACGGAGACAGAGACCCGAATGAGACGGCGACAGAGACCCGAACGAGACGGAGACAGAGACCTGAACAAGATGGAGACAGAGACCTGAACGAGACGGAGACAGAGACCTGAACGAGACGGAGACAGAGACCTGAACAAGACGGAGACAGAGACCTGAACGAGACGGAGACAGAGACCTGAACGAGATGGAGACAGAGACCTGAACGAGACGGAGACAGAGACCTGAACAAGACGGAGACAGAGACCTGAACGAGACGGAGACAGAGACCTGAACGAGACGGAGACCTGAATGAGACGGAGACCTGAACGAGACGGAGACAGAGACCTGAACGAGACGGAGACAGAGACCTGAACGAGACGGAGACCTGAACGAGACGGAGACAGAGACCTGAACGAGACGGAGACAGAGACCTGAACGAGACTGAGACCTGAACGAGACGGAGACCTGAACGAGACGGAGACAGAGACCTGAACAAGACGGAGACAGAGACCTGAACAAGACGGAGACAGAGACCCGAAGGAGACGGAGACAGAGACCTGAACGAGACGGAGACAGAGACCTGAACGAGACTTAGACCTGAACGAGACGGAGACCTGAACGAGACGGAGACAGGGACCCGAACGAGACGGAGACAGAGACCTGAACAAGATGGAGACCTGAACAAGACGGAGACAGAGACCCAAATGAGACGGAGACAGAGACCTGAACGAGACGGAGACAGAGACCAGAACGAGACTCAGACCTGAACGAGACGGAGACCTGAATGAGACGGAGACAGAAACCTGAACGAGACGGAGACCGAACGAGACAGAGACAGAGACCTGAACGAGACAGAAACAGAGACCTGAACGAGACAGAAACAGAGACCTGAACGAGACGGAGACAGAGACCTGACCGAGACGGAGAGCTGAACGAGACGGAGACAGAGACCTGAACGAGACAGAGACCTGAACAAGACGGAGACAGAGACCCGAACGAGACGGAGACAGAGACCTGAACAAGATGAAGACCTGAATGAGATGGAGACAGAGACCTGAACGAGACGGAGACAGAGACCTGAACGAGACGGAGACAGAGACCTGAACGAGACACAGACCTGAACGAGACGGAGACCTGAACGAGACGGAGACAGAGACCTGAACAAGACAGAGAAAGGAGACCTGAATGAGACGGAGACCTGAATGAGACGGAGACCTGAACGAGACGGAGACAGAGACCTGAACGAGACAGAGACAGAGACCTGAACGAAACAGAGACAGAGACCTGAACGAGACGGAGAACGAGACGGAGACAGAGACCCGAACGAGACGGAGACAGAGACCTGAGACGGAGACAGAGACCCGAATGAGACGGCGACAGAGACCCGAACGAGACGGAGACAGAGACCTGAACGAGATGGAGACAGAGACCTGAACGAGACGGAGACAGAGACCTGAACGAGACGGAGACAGAGACCAGAACGAGACGGAGACAGAGACCTGAACGAGACGGAGACAGAGACCTGAACGAGACGGAGACAGAGACCTGAACGAGACAGAAACAGAGACCTGAACGAGACAGAAACAGAGACCTGACCGAGACGGAGACAGAGACCCGAACGAGACGGAGACAGAGACCCGAACGAGACGGAGACAGAGACCTGAACGAGACGGAGACAGAGACCCGAACGAGACGGAGACAGAGACCTGAACGAGACGGAGACAGAGACCCGAACGAGACGGAGACAGAGACCTGAACGAGACAGAGACCTGAACGAGACAGAGACAGAGACCTGAACGAGACGGAGACAGACACCTGAACGAGACAGAGACAGAGACCTGAACCAGACGGAGACAGAGACCCGAACGAGACGGAGACAGAGACCTGAACAAGATGGAGACCTGAACAAGACGGAGACAGAGACCCGAACGAGACTGAGACAGAGACCTGAACGAGACGGAGACAGAGACCTGAACAAGACGGAGACAGAGACCTGAATGAGACATAGACCTGAACAAGACGGAGACAGAGACCCGGACGAGACGGAGACAGAGACCTGAACAAGACGGAGATAGAGACCTGAACGAGACGGAGACAGAGACCTGAACGAGTTGGAGACAGAGACCTGAACAAGACGGAGACAGAGACCTGAACGAGACAGAGACAGAGACCTGAACGAGACAGAGACAGAGACCTGAACGAGACGGAGACAGAGACCCGAACGAGACGGAGACAGAGACCTGAACAAGACGGAGACAGAGACCCAAATGAGACGGAGACAGAGACCTGAACGAGACGGAGACAGAGACCTGAACGAGACTGAGACCTGAAAGAGACAGAGACCTGAACAAGACGGAGAAAGGAGACCTGAATGAGACGGAGACCTGAACGAGACGGAGACCTGAACGAGACAGAGACCCGAACGAGACGGAGACAGAGACCCGAACAAGACGGAGACAGAGACCTGAACGAGACGGAGACAGAGACCTGAACGAGACGGAGACAGAGACCTGAACGAGACAGAGACAGAGACCTGAACGAGACAGAAACAGAGACCTGAACGAGACAGAAACAGAGACCTGAACGAGACAGAAACAGAGACCTGAACGAGACGGAGACAGAGACCCGAACAAGACGGAGACAGAGACCTGAACCAGACGGAGACAGAGACCTGAACGAGTTGGAGACAGAGACCTGAACGAGACGGAGACAGAGACCTGGACGAGAAGGAGACAGAGACCTGAACAAGATGGAGACCTGAATGAGATGGAGACAGAGACCTGAACGAGACGGAGACAGAGACCTGACCGAGACAGAAACAGAGACCTGAACGAGACGGAGACAGAGACCTGAACGCGACGGAGACAGAGACCTGAACGAGACGGAGACAGAGACCCGAACGAGACGGAGACAGAGACCTGAACGAGATGGAGACCTGAATGAGATGGAGACAGAGACCTGAACGAGACGGAGACAGAGACCTGAACAAGACGGAGACAGAGACCTGAATGAGACGGAGACCTGAACGAGACAGAGACCTGAACGAGACGGAGACAGAGACCCGAACGAGACGGAGACAGAGACCTGAACAAGATGGAGACCTGAATGAGATGGAGACAGAGACCTGAACGAGACGGAGACAGAGACCCGAACGAGACGGAGACAGAGACCTGAGACGGAGACAGAGACCCGAATGAGACGGCAATAGAGACCCGAACGAGACGGAGACAGAGACCTGAACGAGATGGAGACAGAGACCTGAACGAGACGGAGACAGACACCTGAACGAGACAGAGACAGAGACCTGAGCGAGACAGAAACAGAGACCTGAACGAGACGGAGACAGAGACCCGAACGAGACGGAGACAGAGACCTGAACGAAACGGAGACAGAGACCTGAATGAAACGGAGACCCGAACGAGACGGAGACAGAGACCTGAACGAGACGGAGAACGAGACGGAGACAGAGACCTGAACAAGACGGAGACAGAGACCTGAATGAGACGGAGACCTGAACGAGACAGAGACCCGAACGAGACGGAGACAGAGACCTGAACAAGACGGAGACAGAGACCCAAATGAGACGGAGACAGAGACCTGAACGAGACGGAGACAGAGACCCGAACGAGACGGAGACAGAGACCTGAACGAAACGGAGACAGAGACCTGAATGAAACAGAGACCCGAACGAGACGGAGACAGAGACCTGAACGAAACAGAGACCCGAACGAGACAAAGACCTGAACGAGACGGAGACAGAGACCTGAACAAGACGGAGAAAGGAGACCTGAATGAGACGGAGACCTGAACGAGATGGAGACCTGAACGAGACGGAGACAGAGACCTGAACGAGACGGAGACAGAGACCTGAACGAGACGGAGACAGAGACCCGAACGAGACTGAGACCTGAACGAGACGGAGACAGAGACCTGAATGAGACGGAGACCTGAACGAGACAGAGACCTGAACAAGACGGAGACAGAGACCCGAACGAGACGGAGACAGAGACCTGAACAAAATGGAGACCTGAATGAGATGGAGACAGAAACCTGAACGAGACGGAGACAGAGACCCGAACAAGACGGAGACAGAGACCTGAGACGGAGACAGAGACCCGAATGAGACGGCGACAGAGACCCGAACGAGACGGAGACAGAGACCTGAACAAGACGGAGACAGACACCTGAACGAGACAGAGACCTGAACGAGACAGAAACAGAGACCTGAACGAGACAGAAACAGAGACCTGAACGAGACAGAAACAGAGACCTGAACGAGACGGAGACAGAGACCCGAACGAGACGGAGACAGAGACCTGAACGAAACGGAGACAGAGACCTGAATGAAACGGAGACCCGAACGAGACGGAGACAGAGACCTGAACGAGACGGAGAACGAGACGGAGACAGAGACCTGAACAAGATGGAGACCTGAACAAGACGGAGACAGAGACCCAAACGAGACGGAGACAGGGACCTGAACGAGACGGAGACAGAGACCCGAACGAGACGGAGACAGAGACCCGAATAAGACGAAGACAGAGACCTGAACGAGACGGAGACAGAGACCTGAACGAGACGGAGACCTGAACGAGACGGAGACAGAGACCTGAACAAGACGGAGACAGAGACCCAAACGAGACGGAGACAGAGACCTGAACAAGATGGAGACCTGAACAAGACGGAGACAGAGACCCAAATGAGACGGAGACAGAGACCTGAACGAGACGGAGACAGAGACCTGAACAAGACGGAGACAGAGACCTGAATGAGACGGAGACCTGAACGAGACAGAGACCTGAACAAGACGGAGACAGAGACCCGAACGAGACGGAGACAGAGACCTGAACAAGACGGAGACAGAGACCTGAACGAGACGGAGACCTGAACGAGACGGAGACAGAGACCTGAACAAGACGGAGACAGAGACCCAAACGAGACGGAGACAGAGACCTGAACGAGACGGAGACAGAGACCCGAACAAGACGGAGACAGAGACCCGAACGAGACGGAGACAGAGACCTGAACGAGACAGAGACCTGAACAAGACGGAGACAGAGACCCAAATGAGACGGAGACAGAGACCTGAACGAGACGGAGACAGAGACCTGAACAAGACGGAGACAGAGACCTGAATGAGACGGAGACCTGAACGAGACATAGACCTGAACAAGACGGAGACAGAGACCCGAACGAGACGGAGACAGAGACCTGAACAAAATGAAGACCTGAATGAGATGGAGACAGAGACCTGAATGAGACGGAGACCTGAACGAGACATAGACCTGAACAAGACGGAGACAGAGACCCGAACGAGACGGAGACAGAGACCTGAACAAGATGGAGACCTGAACAAGACGGAGACAGAGACCCGAACGAGACGGAGACAGAGACCTGAACAAGATGGAGACAGAGACCTGAACGAGACGGAGACAGAGACCCGAACGAGACGGAGACAGAGACCCGAATAAGACGAAGACAGAGACCTGAACGAGACGGAGACAGAGACCTGAACGAGACGGAGACCTGAACGAGACGGAGACAGAGACCCGAATGAGACGGAGACAGAGACCCGAACGAGACGGAGACAGAGACCTGAACGAGACGGAGACAGAGACCCGAATGAGACGGAGATAGAGACTCGAACAAGACGGAGACAGAGACCTGAATGAAACAGACAGAGACCCGAACGAGACGGAGACAAAGACCTGAACGAGACGGAGACAGAGACCCGAACGAGACGGAGACCTGAACAAGATGGAGACCGGAATGAGACGGAGACAGAGACCAGAACAAGACAGAGACCTGAACGAGACGGAGACCTGAACGAGACGGAGACAGAGACCCGAACGAGACGGAGACAGAGACCAGAACGAGACGGAGACAGAGACCTGAACAAGATGGAGACCTGAATGAGATGGAGACAGAGACCTGAATGAGACGGAGACCTGAACGAGACATAGACCTGAACAAGACGGAGACAGAGACCCGAACGAGACGGAGACAGAGACCTCAACGAGACGGAGACAGAGACCTGAACAAGATGGAGACAGAGACCTGAACGAGACGGAGACAGAGACCCGAACGAGACGGAGACAGAGACCCGAACGAGACGGAGACAGAGACCTGAACGAGATGGAGACAGAGACCTGAACGAGACGGAGACAGAGACCCGAACGAGACGGAGACAGAGACCTGAACAAGACGGAGACAGAGACGAGAAGGAGACAGAGACCTGAAGGAGACAGAGACCCGAACGAGACGGAGACAGAGACCCGAACGAGACGGAGACAGAGACCTGAGACGGAGACAGAGACCCGAACGAGACGGAGACAGAGACCCGAATAAGACGAAGACAGAGACCTGAACGAGACGGAGACAGAGACCTGAACGAGACGGAGACAGAGACCCGAACGAGACGGAGACAGAGACCTGAACAAGATGGAGACCTGAATTAGATGGAGACAGAGACCTGAACGAGACGGAGACCTGAACGAGTTGGAGACAGAGACCTGAACAAGACGGAGAAAGGAGACCTGAATGAGACGGAAACCGGAACGAGACGGAGACAGAGACCCGAACGAGACGGAGACAGAGACCCGAACAAGACGGAGACAGAGACCCGAGACGGAGACAGAGACCCGAACGAGACGGAGACAGAGATCTGAACAAGAAGGAGACAGAGACCCAAATGAGACGGAGACAGAGACCTGAACGAGACGGAGACAGAGACCTGAACGAAACGGAGACAGAGACCTGAACGAAACAGAGGCCCGAACGAGACGGAGACAGAGATCTGAACAAGAAGGAGACAGAGACCCAAATGAGACAGAGACAGAGACCTGAACGAGACGGAGACAGAGACCTGAACGAGACTGAGACCTGAACGAGACGGAGACCTGAACGAGACGGAGACAGAGACCCAAATGAGACAGAGACCCGAACGAGACGGAGACAGAGATCTGAACAAGACGGAGACAGAGACCTGAATGAGACGGAGACCTGAACGAGACATAGACCTGAACGAGACGGAGACAGAGACCCGAACGAGACGGAGACAGAGACATGAGACGGAGACAGAGACCCGAATGAGACGGCGACAGAGACCCGAACGAGACGGAGACAGAGACCTGAACAAGATGGAGACAGAGACCTGAACGAGACGGAGACAGAGACCTTAACGAGACGGAGACAGAGACCTGAACAAGACGGAGACAGAGACCTGAACGAGACGGAGAAAGGAGACCTGAATGAGACGGAAACCTGAACGAGACGGAGACAGAGACCCGAACGAGACGCAGACAGAGACCCGAACGAGACGGAGACAGAGACCTGAACAAGATGGAGACCTGAATGAGAAGGAGACAGAGACCTGAACGAGACCGAGAGCTGAACGAGACGGAGACAGAGACCTGAACAAGACGGAGACAGAGACCTGAACGAGACGGAGACCTGAACGAGACGGAGACAGAGACCTGAACAAGACGGAGACAGAGACCTGAATGAGACGGAGACCTGAACGAGACAGAGACCTGAACGAGACGGAGACAGAGACCCGAACGAGATGGAGACAGAGACCCGAACGAGACGGAGACAGAGACCTGAACAAGATGGAGACCTGAATGAGATGGAGACAGAGACCTGAACGAGACGGAGACAGAGACCTGAACAAGACGGAGACAGAGACCTGAACGAGACGGAGACCTGAACGAGACATAGACCTGAACAAGACGGAGACAGAGACCCGAACGAGACGGAGACAGAGACCTGAACAAGACGGAGAAAGGAGACCTGAATGAGACGGAGACCTGAACGAGACGGAGACCTGAACGAGACGGAGACAGAGACCCGAACGAGACGGAGACAGAGACCTGAACAAAATGGAGACCTGAATGAGATGGAGACAGAGACCTGAACAAGACGGAGACAGAGACCCAAATGAGACGGAGACAGAGACCTGAACGAGACGGAGACAGAGACCTGAACAAGACGGAGACAGAGACCTGAACAAAATGGAGACCTGAACGAAACAGAGACAGAGACCTGAACGAAACAGAGACCCGAACGAGACGGAGACAGAGACCTGAACGAGACGGAGACAGAGACCCGAACGAGACAGAGACCTGAACGAGACGGAGACCTGAACGAGTTGGAGACAGAGACCTGAACAAGACAGAGAAAGGAGACCTGAATGAGACGGAGACCTGAACGAGACGGAGACCTGAACGAGACGGAGACAGAGACCTGAACAAGACGGAGACAGAGACCCGAATGAGACGGAGACAGAGACCCGAACGAGACGGAGACAGAGACCTGAACAAGATGGAGACAGAGACCTGAACGAGACGGAGACAGAGACCTTAACGAGACGGAGACAGAGACCTGAACAAGACGGAGACAGAGACCTGAACGAGACGGAGACAGAGACCTGAACAAGATGGAGACATGAATGAGATGGAGACAGAGACCTGAACGAGACGGAGACAGAGACCTGAACGAGACGGAGACAGAGACCTGAACGAAACAGACGGAGACCTGAACGAGACGGAGACAGAGACCCGAACGAGACGGAGACCTGAACAAGATGGAGACCGGAATGAGACGGAGACAGAGACCAGAACAAGACAGAGACCTGAACGAGACGGAGACAGAGACCCGAATGAGACGGAGACAGAGATCCGAACGAGACGGAGACAGAGACCCGAACGAGACGGAGACAGAGACCTGAACAAGATGGAGACCTGAATTAGATGGAGACAGAGACCTGAACGAGACGGAGACAGAGACCCGAACGAGACGGAGACAGAGACCTGAGACGGAGACAGAGACCCGAATGAGACGGCGACAGAGACCCGAACGAGACAGAGACAGAGACCTGAACAAGATGGAGACAGAGACCTGAACGAGACAGAGACCTGAATGAGACAGAGACCCGAACGAGACGGAGACAGAGACCCGAACGAGATTGAGACAGAGACCTGAACGAGTCATAGACAGAGACCTGAACGAGACGGAGACAGAGACCCGAACGAGACAGAGACCTGAACAAGACGGAGACAGAGACACGAACAAGATGGAGACAGAGACCTGAACGAGACATAGACATAGACATCCCTCTGATCAGCAGTCGTTAAGGTGAGTGTCCAGCTGGAAGGACACAGGTGAAGCTGGTCAGACTGGTGGGAGGACAAGACAGGACTTTCCTCAGGACTCGGGGGGGGGGTTATGATACCTGATACCTGAACGTAGTGGTGTCTGAGACACACCGACACAAAGGTAAACAAATATAAAGTCCACATACTATCACACGCTGGGGGACGGGGGACATTTTACCTTCTGTTTCTACGTTTACCAGCTAACGGAGGTAAACCCAGTAAATCTCAGATTGAGCAGACGTTCAGCAGCGCTTCTTCAACGCTTCATGTTTTTCTACACTGAGTAAGTCTATCTGAATAAGTCTGTCGTAAACTTCCTGAACATTTAACCTGGAATATAAGAAAGTCAATCATGGAGTTAATCAGAAAGTTGGAAGGTCACATGACTGTTTACATCCACTCAGGCATAAGAAAGAACTAGAGGAGGGACGAGACACTGTTTACACTCGAAATGACTGTTGGACAGACTACTGGACATGCTGCTGGACAGACTGCTGGACAGACTACTGGACATACTGCTGGACAGACTGCCGGACAGACTACTGGACAGACTGCTGGACAGATTGCTGGACAGACTGCCAGACAGACTGCCAGACAGACTGCTGGACAGACTACTGGACATACTGCTGGACAGACTACTGGACATACTGCATACTGCTGGACAGACTACTGGACATACTGCTGGACAGACTACTGGACATACTGCATACTGCTGGACAGACTACTGGACATACTGCTGGACAGACTACTGAACATACTGCTGGACAGACTACTGGACATACTGCATACTGCTGGACAGACTACTGAACATACTGCATACTGCTGGACAGACTACTGGACATACTGCCGGACAGACTGCCGAACAGCTGCTGGACAGACTACTGGACATACTGCATACTGCTGGACAGACTACTGGACATACTGCTGGACAGACTACTGGACATACTGCTGGACATACTGCTGGACAGACTACTGGACATACTGCATACTGCTGGACAGACTACTGGACATACTGCCGGACAGACTGCCGAACAGCTGCTGGACAGACTACTGGACATACTGCATACTGCTGGACAGACTACTGGACATACTGCTGGACAGACTACTGAACATACTGCTGGACAGACTACTGGACATACTGCATACTGCTGGACAGACTACTGGACATACTGCTGAACAGACTACTGGACATACTGCTGGACATACTGCTGGACAGACTACTGGCCATACTGCATACTGCTGGACAGACTACTGGACATACTGCTGGACAGACTACTGGACATACTGCTGGACAGACTACTGGACATACTGCTGGACATACTGCTGGACAGACTACTGGACATACTGCTGGACAGACTACTGTACATACTGCTGGACAGACTACTGGACATACTGCATACTGCTGGACAGACTACTGGACATACTGCTGGACAGACTACTGGACATACTGCATACTGCTGGACAGACTACTGGACATACTGCTGGACAGACTACTGGACATACTGCTGGACATACTGCTGGACAGACTACTGGACATACTGCTGGACAGCTACTGAACATACTGCATACTGCTGGACAGACTACTGGACATACTGCCGGACAGACTGCCGAACAGCTGCTGGACAGACTACTGGACATACTGCATACTGCTGGACAGACTACTGGACATACTGCTGGACAGACTACTGGACATACTGCTGGACAGACTACTGGACATACTGCTGGACATACTGCTGGACAGACTACTGGACATACTGCTGGACAGACTACTGAACATACTGCATACTGCTGGACAGACTACTGGACATACTGCTGGACAGACTACTGGACATACTGCATACTGCTGGACAGACTACTGTACATACTGCTGGACAGACTACTGGACATACTGCTGGACAGACTACTGGACATACTGCATACTGCTGGACAGACTACTGAACATACTGCATACTGCTGGACAGACTACTGGACATACTGCTGGACAGACTACTGGACATACTGCTGGACATACTGCTGGACAGACTACTGGACATACTGCTGGACAGACTACTGGACATACTGCATACTGCTGGACAGACTACTGGACATACTGCTGGACAGACTACTGGACATACTGCTGGACATACTGCTGGACAGACTACTGGACATACTGCTGGACAGACTACTGAACATACTGCATACTGCTGGACAGACTACTGGACATACTGCTGGACAGACTACTGAACATACTGCTGGACAGACTACTGGACATACTGCATACTGCTGGACAGACTACTGGACATACTGCTGGACAGACTACTGGACATACTGCTGGACATACTGCTGGACAGACTACTGGACATACTGCTGGACAGACTACTGAACATACTGCTGGACAGACTACTGAACATACTGCTGGACAGACTACTGGACATACTGCATACTGCTGGACAGACTACTGGACATACTGCTGGACAGACTACTGGACATGCTGCTGGACATACTGCTGGACAGACTACTGGACATACTGCTGGACATACTGCTGGACAGACTACTGGACATACTGCTGTACAGACTACTGGACATACTGCTGGACAGACTACTGGACATACTGCATACTGCTGGACAGACTACTGGACATACTGCTGGACAGACTACTGGACATACTGCTGGACAGACTACTGAACATACTGCATACTGCTGGACAGACTACTGGACATACTGCTGGACAGACTACTGGACATACTGCATACTGCTGGACAGACTACTGGACATACTGCTGGACAGACTACTGGACATACTGCATACTGCTGGACAGACTACTGGACATACTGCTGGACAGACTACTGGACATACTGCTGGACATACTGCTGGACAGACTACTGGACAGACTGCTGGACAGACTACTGGACATACTGCTGGACATACTGCTGGACAGACTACTGGACATACTGCTGGACAGACTACTGGACATACTGCATACTGCTGGACAGACTACTGGACATACTGCTGGACAGACTACTGGACATACTGCTGGACAGACTACTGAACATACTGCTGGACAGACTACTGAACATACTGCTGGACAGACTACTGGACATACTGCATACTGCTGGACAGACTACTGGACATACTGCTGGACAGACTACTGGACATACTGCTGGACATACTGCTGGACAGACTACTGCATACTGCTGGACAGACTACTGGACATACTGCTGGACAGACTACTGGACATACTGCATACTGCTGGACAGACTACTGGACATACTGCTGGACAGACTACTGGACATACTGCTGGACAGACTACTGGACATACTACATACTGCTGGACAGACTACTGTACATACTGCTGGACAGACTACTGGACATACTGCTGGACAGACTACTGGACATACTGCATACTGCTGGACAGACTACTGGACATACTGCTGGACAGACTACTGGACATACTGCATACTGCTGGACAGACTACTGGACATACTGCTGGACAGACTACTGGACATACTGCTGGACATACTGCTGGACAGACTACTGGACATACTGCTGGACAGACTACTGGACATACTGCTGGACAGACTACTGAACATACTGCTGGACAGACTACTGGACATACTGCATACTGCTGGACAGACTACTGGACATACTGCTGGACAGACTACTGGACATACTGCTGGACATACTGCTGGACAGACTACTGGACATACTGCTGGACAGACTACTGGACATACTGCATACTGCTGGACAGACTACTGGACATACTGCTGGACAGACTACTGGACATACTGCTGGACATACTGCTGGACAGACTACTGGACAGACTGCTGGACAGATTGCTGGACAGACTGCCAGACAGACTGCCAGACAGACTGCTGGACAGACTACTGGACATACTGCTGGACAGACTACTGGACAGACTGCTGGACAGCTGCTGGACAGACTACTGGACATACTGCTGGACAGACTACTGGACATACTGCATACTGCTGGACAGACTACTGGACATACTGCTGGACAGACTACTGGACATACTGCATACTGCTGGACAGACTACTGGACATACTGCTGGACAGACTACTGGACATACTGCTGGACAGACTACTGAACATACTGCAGGACAGTCGACTGACCATAGTGCATACTGCTGGACAGACTACTGGACATACTGCTGGACAGACTACTGGACATACTACATACTGCTGGACAGACTACTGGACATACTGCTGGACAGACTACTGGACATACTGCTGGACAGACTACTGAACATACTGCTGGACAGACTACTGAACATACTGCATACTGCTGGACAGACTACTGGACATACTGCTGGACAGACTACTGGACATACTGCATACTGCTGGACAGACTACTGGACATACTGCTGGACAGACTACTGGACATACTGCTGGACAGACTACTGGACATACTGCTGGACAGACTACTGGATACATACTGCTGGACAGACTACTGGACATACTGCTGGACAGACTACTGGACATACTGCTGGACATACTGCTGGACAGACTACTGGACATACTGCTGGACAGACTACTGAACATACTGCTGGACAGACTACTGGACATACATACTGCTGGACAGACTACTGGACATACTGCTGGACAGACTACTGGACATACTGCTGGACATACTGCTGGACAGACTACTGGACATACTGCTGGACAGACTACTGACATACTGCTGGACAGACTACTGAACATACTGCTGGACAGACTACTGGACATACTGCATACTGCTGGACAGACTACTGGACATACTGCTGGACAGACTACTGGACATACTGCATACTGCTGGACAGACTACTGGACATACTGCTGGACAGACTACTGGACATACTGCTGGACAGACTACTGAACATACTGCTGGACAGACTACTGGACATACTGCTGGACAGACTACTGAACATACTGCTGGACAGACTACTGAACATACTGCATACTGCTGGACAGACTACTGGACATACTGCCGGACAGACTGCCGAACAGCTGCTGGACAGACTACTGGACATACTGCTGGACAGACTACTGGACATACTGCTGGACATACTGCTGGACAGACTACTGGACATACTGCTGGACAGACTACTGGACATACTGCTGGACAGACTACTGAACATACTGCTGGACAGACTACTGAACATACTGCTGGACAGACTACTGGACATACTGCATACTGCTGGACAGACTACTGGACATACTGCTGTACAGACTACTGGACATACTGCTGTACATACTGCTGGACAGACTACTGGGCATACTGCTGGACAGACTACTGAACATACTGCATACTGCTGGACAGACTACTGGACATACTGCTGGACAGACTACTGGACATACTGCTGGACAGACTACTGGACATACTGCATACTGCTGGACAGACTACTGGACATACTGCTGGACATACTACTGGACAGACACTGTACATACTGCTGGACAGACTACTGGACATACTGCTGGACAGACTACTGGACATACTGCTGGACAGACTACTGAACATACTGCTGGACAGACTACTGGACATACTGCATACTGCTGGACAGACTACTGGACATACTGCTGGACAGACTACTGAACATACTGCTGGACAGACTACTGAACATACTGCTGGACAGACTACTGGACATACTGCATACTGCTGGACAGACTACTGGACATACTGCTGGACAGACTACTGGACATACTGCTGGACAGACTGCTGGACAGACTGCTGGACATACTGCTGGACAGACTACTGGACATACTGCTGGACAGACTACTGGACATACTACATACTGCTGGACAGACTACTGTACATACTGCTGGACAGACTACTGGACATACTGCTGGACATACTGCTGGACAGACTACTGGACATACTGCTGGACATACTGCTGGACAGACTACTGGACAGACTGCTGGACAGACTGCTGGACATACTGCTGGACATACTGCTGGACAGACTACTGGACATACTGCTGGACAGACTACTGGACATACTGCTGGACAGACTACTGAACATACTGCATACTGCTGGACAGACTACTGGACATACTGCTGGACAGACTACTGGACATACTGCATACTGCTGGACAGACTACTGGACATACTGCTGGACAGACTACTGGACATACTGCTGGACAGACTACTGGACATACTGCTGGACAGACTACTGGACATACTGCTGGACAGACTACTGGACATACTGCATACTGCTGGACAGACTACTGGACATACTGCTGGACAGACTACTGGACATACTGCATACTGCTGGACAGACTACTGGACATACTGCTGGACAGACTACTGAACATACTGCTGGACAGACTACTGAACATACTGCTGGACAGACTACTGGACATACTGCATACTGCTGGACAGACTACTGGACATACTGCTGGACAGACTACTGGACATACTGCATACTGCTGGACAGACTACTGAACATAGTGCATACTGCTGGACAGACTACTGGACATACTGCTGGACAGACTACTGGACATACTGCTGGACATACTGCTGGACAGACTACTGAACATACTGCTGGACAGACTACTGGACATACTGCATACTGCTGGACAGACTACTGGACATACTGCATACTGCTGGACAGACTACTGGACATACTGCTGGACAGACTACTGGACATACTGCTGGACATACTGCTGGACAGACTACTGAACATACTGCTGGACAGACTACTGGACATACTGCATACTGCTGGACAGACTACTGAACATACTGCATACTGCTGGACAGACTACTGGACATACTGCCGGACAGACTGCCGAACAGCTGCTGGACAGACTACTGGACAGACTGCCGAACAGCTGCTGGACAGACTACTGGACAGAACAGCTGTGTGTGAGTCTCTGAGCGTGCATGTCATACAGGTGACTAGTTTATTGATGTCTCAGGTGTCCAAACCTGTCTATAAATTAGAAGCTTGTGGACGAGATGCTGCAGTTTCCTGTAGCGTGTGAGACTGTAGTTAGTTACAGAGACCAGATCCATGAACCCTGTTAGACACAAGAACATCAGCTGTTGTGGTTCTCACGATACGTTCTGTTAATAAATGATCCTGAGAGGAAGTAGAGACGATCATGTTCGTCCTCTGGACCCGGAACCTTCTACATGTTGGAACTAAAGAATAAAGACAACATGTTACATGGACGTCTCAGTCACTTCAGTTGGACACTGTGGTGATGATTCTCAGTCTTCTCATAACAAGAGAATAAACAACATGTTGGTCGGTTCTTCTTACACCCCGTCGACACCAAGTATGTTAACTTTCTCAACTCCTACATATCACAGCATGACATATGTCACGTTCTCTCACTAAACAAAGATCTCACTGCAGCTCCGAGCTGAATGAAGACAACAGAACTTTATTTATTCCACTGAGAAAAAAGGTTTCAGTTAAAAATAAAGATGAAGAAAGAGGAACGTGCAGGTGGCATCAGTCATGGAACATAACTGAGAATCTCTTATGTGTTTAATATAAACCTTATAGAAACCTGACACACACACACACACACACACACAGAATGTCCCATTTCTTAAATCTGATCGACTTTTTACCCTGAAAGGCAAAAAAAAACAAGAATGAGAGAAAAAAATTACATTTTACATTAAAAAGGTTCATTTTTTATTTAAGAAATACTTTGTTTAAAGCAAAAAATATATTTTTCCCAATAATTTTTTTTCCTCCATTCAAGAAAAAAAATACTCAAACAAATACTTGTTGCCAAAAAGTTTGTCTCCACACAGGGGACGTGACCCCCACTCCCATCAATATGTTCTATTTGTTTTGTATCAGGTCACAAGTTAATTATAAACTGATTTACAGAAAGTAGAACCAGTTTACACAAAGCCCCCCCCCCCCCACACACACACACACACACACACACACACACACTTCAGGGACCCTCGTGTTAAACCTGGTCGACCACCTGTAATAATGTGAAATCTCTTATCAGGTATAAATGAAGACGTCCTGGTAGACGGTAGTTACAGCTGTTGTTGTTTCCATCTACATTCTGACGTTCATCTTGAGAAACGTCAGCTGTTCTAGAGAAAATAAGATGTTCTGCAACCTGCTGGACCTAAACTTCTTATGTTCCTGACACCTTCCTCCCGTGTCTCCTTACAGCAGACAGCAGGAACGAGTCAAGTCATTATTACTAAGATCTAATGACTTTAAGAACATTGTGTCAGAGAATAAATGTACCATTCTGTTAAATCCAAATTCAATGTGTTGATCATCACATCTTCTCAAAAATTTGTGAAAACGTTTGTAATTTTTAAGACAATAATAATCTAGAGACACTCCAGCTGCAGCTTCTACAGCTGCAGGATTAAGAAGAAGATCAACAAACTCCTGAACGAGTCACTAACTAGTGGAGAGAAGACGGTGATGCTGGTGGCTGCAGCCATGGATCCAGAGGCAGGACCTGTACAATCAGAGACTCTGGTCCATCAACTGGACCACGAGTCTGAAGGTGACAACATGGGACCTCTGGATGAGCCGTAACACTTTTACCCAGCTGTTGCATCATGTTGCTCCTCATCATGAAAAGTCAGTGTAATTTTCTGGAAGCAGCAATATTTCTAAATGTACTTTTAATAGGTGTGTTCTTATAGAGCTGCATTAAGGAAACTGTAGGAAACTTGTTCTTAGTGTGTTTGTACGGGTCATTGTGACCGAGGCTTTAATAGGATGAACAATGTTACCAGTGTTATTATAGTAGCAGTTTATATTCCACCATCAGCTGATGCGACTCTGTATGTGACATCATTGGATCAACTGTTGCTAAGCTACAAACACAGCACCCAAATGCATTTGTAGCAACATCTGGATATTTTAATCCCGCCTCTCTCTCCTCTACACTCCAACATTTAACAGTTTATCAGCTGATAATTCACACCAGTCCGGTTTAGTCCGCTTTAATAGAACTCTAGTTCGTTTGTCCAGAAAGGTTCGGTTTGTTTGGCGAGGTGTGAACGGGCAACCGAACTCTGATTCAGACCAAACAATCCAACTCTAGTCTAAAAACGTGGGTCTCGGTTTGATTGAAACAAACTCTGGAGCGGTTTGATTACAAGTGTGAACGCAACCGCAGCTAGACCGCACCAAAAGCAGGAAGTGGACTATATTGTCCAGCCGTCTCAGCCTCCTTGTGTAGTTCTCTGTCCATCTGTCTCGTTATCTGCTCATCCTGAACCCAGTGCTGCAGAATATTGATCTGTTACATTCACCAAACACAAAAGGTCCTAAAACCACCAGAATCTGCTGCTACTCCATGTTTATTTATGTTTCACTCTCCCGCTGCAGCGTCAGGAAGTGCAGTAACAGGTAGTGCAGTAACTCTACAGCGCCACCACAGGCGGGGGTGTAACATGCTCCAAAGGTTGTTTAGTTCATTTCATAAACTGCAGTGTGAATCCAAACCGCATCAAATAAAAACAGCAGCAATGTCGTACCTTTAGTCCCCAGTCGAACACGAGTTTTCGACTTTGAGAGTCGTTGAGGTGAAAATCAAACAGGTTGGATATTTCTGACCTCGAGATGTAGAAATCTCAGTGTGTGTGTTCAACATGAGCCGGCAGCTGAGCTGAGATATTCAAGTGACCAATCAAAACGCGTTCTCCACTCACGTGATTCCATTTCTCCAGAGAGAACGTTAGTTTGTTGGTTTGCACACACACACACACACACACACACAAGTGTGTTTTGGTATCCTTATGGGGACCGTCCATTGACTTCCATTGATTTTAGTAACTAGATTTATACCTAACCCAAACCCTTTTACTAACCTTAACCATTACTGATCTATAACTAACCCTAAGACTAACTAAAACTCTATTCACACCATACCTATAAACCTAACCCCTAACCCTAAAAAGGGGAGTCCCCCTCATGGGGACCAGGCTTCGGTCCCCACAAGAACCCTCGGACCCCAGAAAGATAGTAAAAGTCAGGAAACTGGTCCTCAGGAGGTCAGAAATACAAACCGACACACACACACACACGTATGCATGTGCACGCACACACACATGCATGCACACACAAGAAACAAAGGTGAGAGTAACTCCATATGGAACAGATATAACTGTAACACCACACTTACAGAAAAATAAGAACAACTAACAGAATGAAACAAATTGAACCCACAGAGGAAACAAAATAACATTAAAGAACCAATAAAACGTAAACGTTCCAAAAGTTCTGCATTCAGAGTGAGTTTGGCTGCCGATGACCTTCTGCTTCAATTCACCGTTCTGTTAAGAAGCTGTAGAACAAAGGAACCTAAAAATGTGGCTGGTGAGTGTTCGTTCAACACAAAACACAGAACAATGTTTATGATGTTCGAGTAAACGTTGTTGTTGTTGTAACACTAACTACTTTCAGACAGACCATGAACAACAGTAATGTTCTGGACTTTGTCTGTTTCAAGTCTGAAAACACTGTTCTGGAATCTGTCTGGATAATCTGTTCTGGACCGTTTCCAGCTGAAGACCTAGTAACGAGTGGACTTTTACTGGTAGTGATGAAAGAGTGAAATATGAGAAACAGGATGAATCCACTCCAACCAGACCTTTGATGTTGTTTCTGAGACATCATCCAGAAGAAGAGCCATCAGCAGCATCAGCAGGTTGGAGATACTACATCATGTTATTCACACACTGTTTAGAAAACAACATCAACGTTTTAATATATGACACATTAATGTTGTAAAACTTATCAAGATCAAGTTTATTGTTATAGAACGAGAAGGTCTTTCATTATGTGTGTAAACTAACAGGGTCGTCTGTAGAACAGTTTGTAACACAACAGAAAACGTTTCTAATAAGAGTCTCAAATGAAGATGAATAATTCAGATTATTTTAAAGATAAACTGGAACTTTGAACAATATAATTGATGCACAATTTTGACTTTTATTTGAATGTTTTTAGATTTCCTTCCTGTTACAACCCTAACAGTATACTTAGACTATTAGTACACTGGCTGTGTTACCTTAAAGAAACATTATACATAGACATTATATTATAATATGTCTTAAGGATAATATAAATAAATAGTACAGAATATAAGAAACGGGATGGGAGGTAAACAAATATCACTTTATTGTTAATAAAATATCAACTTCAAATAATCTTCATGATTTAATAAATCAAATTAAAGTGAATGTTTTCAACTGGGAGTAATAACTTCTCAGAAATACATGACAGATATAGGAAAATACTTATTATGAGAACAAAGGATGAAGATCAGTGAGAACGTGGCAGAGTTTTCCTGAGCAGCAGTGACCGCTCTGCCAACCAGCGCCACATCAGTTTGATGAGGTCAAGTCATCCCTGGCAGGCTGCGTCTGGCCTGGTCTCACCACAGAAGGAGCTTCAGTCCAAGGCCAGACCTTCAGGCCTGCAGCCTGGTCTCCCAACAGAGCAGCCCACACTTCACTTGGTTCTCACAGGGGCCAGTCAGAGAGCCATTGGGGCGTAAGGCTTTCAGCTGCAGAGCTGCACCCTTTGAGCCCCAGGGAAGAGTGTGTGTGGGCGAGTGACCCTAACCGGCTCTAACTGTCAACTAGCCAGTGTGTGCATATGAAAAGAGAGGTGACGCAGGCCAAGAGAAGAGGGGAGAAGAAGAAGAAAGGAAAGGAGATGAGTGACAGAGGGTTAGATGTGAACTACCTAGGGAGAGTTCTGTCCAGCAGCTTCATGGACTGAGAGCAGCTCTGCAGCAGCTGGTTGGTCCTCTCTCTCTCTCCTTCCTGTGATCATCTATACTGTTCAAAATAATTCATAGACTCACACAAATATAGCAGGTAAAAACAGACTATAAAATTAAATTATTAAACATTTATATTAGAATTCTAAAATGTACATCTTCTTCAGTATTAAACACAAATTTAACAAAACAATTTAAATCATTTACATTATTCTGATGTTAAACTTTGTGGCAACATTTAGATTTGTTTTAATAAAAGTATATTTTATAAGTAAAACCAGTTTTGAAGAGGTGAAAGTTAAATAAAGAAGTTTCTGTTTTTGTAACATCTGAATGTTTTCTGAGTGTGAGAGTTAATCAACCTGTGCACGTGTGAGTGTGAACACCAAGCACCCAGTGGTGGTGGCCTGTTTCTGAGCCTTTGAGATGGATGGAGGCTGATAAATTCAAACTCTTTATGTAATTGTCTTTTGCATCTGAATACAAATCCCTGCTGTTTAGGATTCATTATATTTATTTTTTATTTCCTCCAACAAAATCTTTTATTAGTTGTGCACTTGGCAGCTAGATTTAATTTCTGCAGGAGGGGGACAGCAGCATTGGCTTCATGATTATTATTGAGAATGTGATACTACAGAGGCTGAAATAAAATCTATAGTGCATTACAGTGACAGATTAGGAGGGGCGGAAGGTTCATTTACAAGTGTTAAGACATCAGGAGCTAATGCCCTGCAACGCCAAATAGCAATTCACCCTGGTCCCTGCTCAGCAGGGCTGTTTGAGGAAAACAGCATGAAGGAATGTGTGAGTGTGCATGTGCTGAGTGTGCACGTACTGTCTGTGTGGCTGTGTGTTTCACACAACAGGGAGCCTCTAGTGGAGAGATTTGAGCATTGCTGGAAGCTGGAGAGATATTACCCATCACAGCGCCAGAGTGATGAGATCTTTAAATTACTGTGTGTTGGTTGCATGGTGGTTGCGTGGTGGCTGCATGGTGCCTGCGGGGCAGTTGCGTGATGGCTGCAGGGTGGTCGTGTGGTGGCTGCGTGGTGCTTGCGATGTGGTAGCATGGATGGCTGCGGGGTGGTTTCGTGGTGCATGCGGGGTGGTTGCGTGGTGGCTGTGTGGTGCCTGCAGGGTGGTTGCGTGGTGGCTGTGTGGTGCCTGCAGGGTGGTTGCGTGGTGGCTGTGTGGTGCCTGCAGGGTGGTTGCGTGGTGGCTGTGTGGTGCCTGCAGGGTGGCTGTGTGGTGCCTGCAGGGTGGATGCGTGGTGGTTTCGTGGTGGCTGTGTGGTGCCTGCAGGGTGGCTGTGTGGTGCCTGCAGGGTGGCTGTGTGGTGCCTGCAGGGTGGTTGCGTGGTGGCTGTGTGGTGCCTGCGGGGTGGTTGCGTGGTGGTTGTGTGGTGCCTGCAGGGTGGTTGCGTGGTGGCTGTGTGGTGGCTGCGGGGTGGCTGCGTGGTGGCTGCGGGGTGGCTGCGTGGTGGCTGCGGGGT
>SSNP01000077.1:250456-338260 GCA_006937955.1 Pachypanchax playfairii | reverse complement strand
GGGTGGTTGCGTGGTGGCTGTGTGGTGCCTGCGGGGTGGTTGCGTGGTGGTTGTGTGGTGCCTGCAGGGTGGTTGCGTGGTGGCTGTGTGGTGCCTGCAGGGTGGCTGTGTGGTGGTTTCGTGGTGGCTGTGTGGTGCCTGCAGGGTGGCTGTGTGGTGCCTGCAGGGTGGTTGTGTGGTGCCTGCAGGGTGGTTGCGTGGTGCCTGCAGGGTGGCTGTGTGGTGCCTGCAGGGTGGCTGTGTGGTGCCTGCAGGGTGGTTGCGTGGTGGTTTCGTGGTGGCTGTGTGGTGCCTGCAGGGTGGCTGTGTGGTGCCTGCAGGGTGGTTGCGTGGTGGCTGCGTGGTGGCTGCGGGGTGGCTGTGTGGTGCCTGCAGGGTGGTTGCGTGGTGGTTGTGTGGTGCCTGCAGGGTGGTTGCGTGGTGGCTGTGTGGTGCCTGCAGGGTGGTTGCGTGGTGCCTGCAGGGTGGCTGTGTGGTGCCTGCAGGGTGGCTGTGTGGTGCCTGCAGGGTGGTTGCGTGGTGGCTGTGTGGTGCCTGCAGGGTGGCTGTGTGGTGGTTTCGTGGTGGCTGTGTGGTGCCTGCAGGGTGGCTGTGTGGTGCCTGCAGGGTGGATGCGTGGTGGTTTCGTGGTGGCTGTGTGGTGCCTGCAGGGTGGCTGTGTGGTGCCTGCAGGGTGGTTGCATGGTGGCTGTGTGGTGGGTGATTCACAGATTTGCATTATTATAATGATCATCCACTACAGCCAAAATAAGTATTTTCACGAGACAATATGTTTTTAAAATAGACTCAGAAAAGGAATTTCTTCTATATTTTATTCAGTCAATTTTTGGGGGCCTTTGCAGCACGTAATCTGTGCTTGTTAGACACTCTCATTTGTTATCACTATATAAAGCCGGTCGGAAACAACGCAAAGCTGAAGGTGTTGGAAACCAGGAGAAAGGTGGCTCAAGGAGATTTTTAGGAGGTGCACTAAATTTCAGGAGTCTCCCAGGGGAGTTGACATGTATGTTCTACCTGTAAAGGGTTCTAGCTGTAGACAGGAAGGATCTCCTGTAGAGGGTTCTAGCTGTAGACGGGAAGGATCTCCTGTAGAGGGTTCTAGCTGTGGACAGGAAGGATCTCCTGTAGAGGGTTCTAGCTGTAGACAGGAAGGATCTCCTGTAGAGGGTTCTAGCTGTGGACTGGAAGGATCTCCTGTAGAGGGTTCTAGCTGTGGACGGGAAGGATCTCCTGTAGAGGGTTCTAGATGTGGGCGGGAAGGATCTCCTGTAGAGGGTTATAGCTGTGGACAGGAAGGTTCTCCTGTAGAGGGTTCTAGCTGTGGACAGGGAGGATCTCCTGTCGAGGGTTCTAGCTGTGGACGGGAAGGATCTCCTGTAGAGGGTTCTAGCTGTAGATTGGAAGGATCTCCTGTAGAGGGTTCTAGCTGTGGACGGGAAGGATCTCCTGTTGAGGGTTCTAGCTGTAGACAGGAAGGATCTCCTGTTGAGGGTTCTAGCTGTGGACGGCATGATTCTCCTGTAGAAGGTTCTAGCTGTGGACAGGAAGGATCTCCCGTAGAGGGTTCTAGCTGTGGACAGGAAGCATCTCCTGTAGAGGGTTCTAGCTGTGGACAGGAAGGATCTCCTGTAGAGGGTTCTAGCTGTGGACAGGAAGGATCTCCTGTAGAGGGTTCTAGCTGTAGACGGGAAGGAACTCCTGTAGAGGGTTCTAGCTGTGGACAGGGAGGATCTCCTGTAGAGGGTTCTAGCTGTAGACAGGAAGGATCTTCTGGAGAGGGTTCTAGCTGTAGATTGGAAGGATCTCCTGCAGAGGGTTCTAGCTGTGGACGGGAAGGATCTCCTGTAGAGGGTTCTAGCTGTAGATTGGAAGGATCTCCTGTAGAGGGTTCTAGCTGTAGATTGGAAGGATCTCCTGTAGAGGGTTCTAGCTGTGGACAGGCAGGATCTCCTGTAGAGGGTTCTAGCTGTGGAAAGGGAGGATCTCCTGTAGAGGGTTCTAGCTGTGGACAAGAAGCATCTCCTGTAGAGGGTTCTAGCTGTGGTCAGGAAGGATCTCCTGTAGAGGGTTCTAGCTGTGGTCAGGAAGGATCTCCTGTAGAGGGTTCTAGCTGTGGTCAGGAAGGATCTCCTGTAGAGGGTTCTAGCTGTGGACAGGCAGGATCTCCTGTAGAGGGTTCTAGCTGTGGACAGGAAGCATCTCCTGTAGAGGGTTCTAGCTGTGGACAGGAAGGATCTCCTGTAGAGGGTTCTAGCTGTGGAAAGGGAGGATCTCCTGTAGAGGGTTCTAGCTGTAGACAGGAAGGATCTCCTGTAGAGGGTTCTAGCTGTGGACAGGAAGGATCTCCTGTAGAGGGTTCTAGCTGTGGAAAGGGAGGATCTCCTGTAGAGGGTTCTAGCTGTGGACAGGGAGGATCTCCTGTAGAGGGTTCTAGCTGTAGACAGGAAGGATCTCCTGTAGAGGGTTCTAGCTGTAGACGGGAAGGAACTCCTGTAGAGGGTTCTAGCTGTGGACAGGAAGGATCTCCTGTAGAGGGTTCTAGCTGTGGAAAGGGAGGATCTCCTGTAGAGGGTTCTAGCTGTAGACAGGAAACATCTCCTGTAGAGGGTTCTAGCTGTGGACAGGAAGGATCTCCTGTAGAGGGTTCTAGCTGTGGTCAGGAAGGATCTCCTGTAGAGGGTTCTAGCTGTGGACGGGAAGGATCTCCTGTAGAGGGTTCTAGCTGTGGACAGGGAGGATCTCCTGTAGAGGGTTCTAGCTGTGGTCAGTAAGGATCTCCTGTAGAGGGTTCTAGCTGTGGTCAGGAAGGATCTCCTGTAGAGGGTTCTAGCTGTAGACAGGGAGGTTCTCCTGTAGAGGGTTCTAGCTGTGGACAGGAGGATCTCCTGTAGAGGGTTCTAGCTGTGGACAGGAAGCATCTCCTGTAGAGGGTTCTAGCTGTGGTCAGGAAGGATCTCCTGTAGAGGGTTCTAGCTGTAGACAGGAAGGTTCTCCTGTAGAGGGTTCTAGCTGTGGACAGGAAGGATCTCCTGTAGAGGGTTCTAGCTGTGGTCAGGAAGGATCTCCTGTAGAGGGTTCTAGCTGTGGAAAGGGAGGATCTCCTGTAGAGGGTTCTAGCTGTGGACAGGAAGCATCTCCTGTAGAGGGTTCTAGCTGTGGTCAGGAAGGATCTCCTGTAGAGGGTTCTAGCTGTGGACAGGAAGGATCTCCTGTAGAGGGTTCTAGCTGTGGACAAGAAGCATCTCCTGTTTAGGGTTCTAGCTGTGGTCAGGAAGGATCTCCTGTAGAGGGTTCTAGCTGTGGAAAGGGAGGATCTCCTGTAGAGGGTTCTAGCTGTAGACAGGAAGGATCTCCTGTAGAGGGTTCTAGCTGTGGACAGGAAGGATCTCCTGTAGAGGGTTCTAGCTGTGGACAAGAAGCATCTCCTGTAGAGGGTTCTAGCTGTGGTCAGGAAGGATCTCCTGTAGAGGGTTCTAGCTGTGGTCAGGAAAGATCTCCTGTAGAGGGTTCTAGCTGTGGAAAGGGAGGATCTCCTGTAGAGGGTTCTAGCTGTGGACAAGAAGCATCTCCTGTTTAGGGTTCTAGCTGTGGTCAGGAAGGATCTCCTGTAGAGGGTTCTAGCTGTGGAAAGGGAGGATCTCCTGTAGAGGGTTCTAGCTGTAGACAGGAAGGATCTCCTGTAGAGGGTTCTAGCTGTGGACAGGAAGGATCTCCTGTAGAGGGTTCTAGCTGTGGACAAGAAGCATCTCCTGTAGAGGGTTCTAGCTGTAGACAGGAAGGTTCTCCTGTAGAGGGTTCTAGCTGTGGACAGGGAGGATCTCCTGTAGAGGGTTCTAGCTGTGGACAGGAAGCATCTCCTGTAGAGGGTTCTAGATGTGGACAGGAAGGATCTCCTGTAGAGGGTTCTAGCTGTGGAAAGGGAGGATCTCCTGTAGAGGGTTCTAGCTGTGGACAGGCAGGATCTCCTGTAGAGGGTTCTAGCTGTGGACAGGCAGGATCTCCTGTAGAGGGTTCTAGCTGTGGACAGGCAGGATCTCCTGTAGAGGGTTCTAGCTGTAGACAGGAAGGATCTCCTGTAGAGGGTTCTAGCTGTGGTCAGGAAGGATCTCCTGTAGAGGGTTCTAGCTGTGGTCAGGAAGGATCTCCTGTAGAGGGTTCTAGCTGTGGACAAGAAGCATCTCCTGTAGAGGGTTCTAGCTGTGGACAGGCAGGATCTCCTGTAGAGGGTTCTAGCTGTAGACAGGAAGGTTCTCCTGTAGAGGGTTCTAGCTGTGGACAGGAAGGTTCTCCTGTAGAGGGTTCTAGCTGTGGACAAGAAGCATCTCCTGTAGAGGGTTCTAGCTGTGGGCATGCAGGATCTCCTGTAGGGGGTTCTAGCTGTGGAAAGGGAGGATCTCCTGTAGAGGGTTCTAGCTGTGGACAGGAAGCATCTCCTGTAGAGGGTTCTAGCTGTGGTCAGGAAGGATCTCCTGTAGAGGGTTCTAGCTGTGGTCAGGAAGGATCTCCTGTAGAGGGTTCTAGCTGTAGACAGGAAGGTTCTCCTGTAGAGGGTTCTAGCTGTGGACAAGAAGCATCTCCTGTAGAGGGTTCTAGCTGTGGACAGGCAGGATCTCCTGTAGAGGGTTCTAGCTGTGGAAAGGGAGGATCTCCTGTAGAGGGTTCTAGCTGTGGACAGGAAGGATCTCCTGTAGAGGGTTCTAGCTGTGGTCAGGAAGGATCTCCTGTAGAGGGTTCTAGCTGTGGTCAGGAAGGATCTCCTGTAGAGGGTTCTAGCTGTGGTCAGGAAGGATCTCCTGTAGAGGGTTCTAGCTGTAGACAGGAAGGTTCTCCTGTAGAGGGTTCTAGCTGTGGACAGGAAGGATCTCCTGTAGAGGGTTCTAGCTGTGGACAAGAAGCATCTCCTGTAGAGGGTTCTAGCTGTGGTCAGGAAGGATCTCCTGTAGAGGGTTCTAGCTGTAGACAGGAAGGTTCTCCTGTAGAGGGTTCTAGCTGTGGACAGGCAGGATCTCCTGTAGAGGGTTCTAGCTGTGGAAAGGGAGGATCTCCTGTAGAGGGTTCTAGCTGTGGACAGGAGGCAGCTCCTGTAGAGGGTTCTAGCTGTGGTCAGGAAGGATCTCCTGTAGAGGGTTCTAGCTGTGGTCAGGAAGGATCTCCTGTAGAGGGTTCTAGCTGTGGTCAGGAAGGATCTCCTGTAGAGGGTTCTAGCTGTAGACAGGAAGGTTCTCCTGTAGAGGGTTCTAGCTGTGGACAAGAAGCATCTCCTGTAGAGGGTTCTAGCTGTGGACAGGCAGGATCTCCTGTAGAGGGTTCTAGCTGTGGTCAGGAAGGATCTCCTGTAGAGGGTTCTAGCTGTGGACAGGAAGGATCTCCTGTAGAGGGTTCTAGCTGTAGACAGGAAGGTTCTCCTGTAGAGGGTTCTAGCTGTGGACAGGCAGGATCTCCTGTAGAGGGTTCTAGCTGTGGACAGGAAGGATCTCCTGTAGAGGGTTCTAGCTGTGGACAAGAAGCATCTCCTGTAGAGGGTTCTAGCTGTGGTCAGGAAGGATCTCCTGTAGAGGGTTCTAGCTGTGGTCAGGAAGGATCTCCTGTAGAGGGTTCTAGCTGTGGACAGGAAGGATCTCCTGTAGAGGGTTCTAGCTGTGGAAAGGGAGGATCTCCTGTAGAGGGTTCTAGCTGTGGACAGGAAGCATCTCCTGTAGAGGGTTCTAGCTGTGGACAGGAAGGATCTCCTGTAGAGGGTTCTAGCTGTGGACAAGAAGCATCTCCTGTAGAGGGTTCTAGCTGTGGTCAGGAAGGATCTCCTGTAGAGGGTTCTAGCTGTGGTCAGGAAGGATCTCCTGTAGAGGGTTCTAGTTGTGGACGGGAGGTGGTTAAAGTCAGGAGTTCCTGAAAATACAGTAAATAATGATTGTTTTGTCATACCTAAACTAATTCTACTATATTTCCTGTCCTTGTGTTTCACTGACAGGTTTTGGAGTCTAAACTTTTTTATTTATGTGGAAATTACAATCATGAAAAAAAATTGCTGGAACATTTTAAAGCCTCCAGTACTGGTGTATAAAGAGCAGTGAACATGATGACAATGGACAGTTGTGAATCATCTACATGCACATCCTCACTAAATGACTGAATAACAATGGAGATGCAAGAAGGGCATGATGAAATTAGCTCTAATGATATAATGGCTGCTCTCTTTAGAGCTGACATGTTGAGTCGCTCTGTGACCGGTCAAGTCGCATCGATTTTCATCAGGGGAAGAAACCTGATCTACACTCAGTTCTCTTTAACTGACTTGCTTCTCTCAGATGCCCCCAGATATTTATGTCTACTGTCTGATTCTGCAGAGTGGCGACTTAATCAAATCCAGAGTGAGCTCTATCAGTATTCAAGCCAGCTAGTGAGGAGAAAAGAAAGATAAAGAAGGAATACAACGAGAGTCACACAATAGACACAGAAACGTAGAGGCCCACGATAAGGCTGCAGCAGAACTGAAGGATGACAGAACTTTAAAAAGATTGTGAGACTTAAATAAGTGGTTGCCAAAAGGACATGGCCTCTGTGGATAGAAATGTTTCTATGGGCTCCTGAAACATTCATTTGAACTGTTAGAAAGTGAGTCCAGTCCTGTACAACCACACAAAACTCTGGTCTTTTACAGTTTATAGAAGCTTTTGGTTGAAAACGGATGCTACAAGTATTAAAGGACTGTTACAACAAGACGTACTGAAAAGCTTATTTTGGTTTAAAATGGTAACTTGAGATCTGACCCTGTCGACCACATGAGACTACTGTCTCATCTTGAACACTGTGTTGGTTAAAAAGATTCTGTCTCAAAGTTTTTCTGTTAGCTTGGTGAATCTTGTTCAAACAGAGCTGTGGTGTCCCTCAGGGTCCCTTCTTGGTCCTGTGTTGTTTATGTTGTACATGCTCCCCATGGTTCTGTACTACATAAACATCATGTCTCCTTCCACATTCAAATCGACCTCCCTTTAAGGTCAGACTATCAGGAGTCTCTGTAGCTTTAACTCTCAGGTCTGATGGACATTCAGGTCCTGATTTATCAATATTCCAAGTAAAGAGCACAAAATTGCGTTCGCGGCAAAAATTTTACACCGAGGGCGTGTTCGTGATTTGCAGGTGATCTACTTAGATTGCTTACGCAATTGATAACAGGTGCAAACAACAATATTTAAATGAGGAGTTTGCCCGTGCTCTTGTCTTGCAGGCGCAAGAGGACACTTGAGCCATTGAAGCTTCAAAGATGAACAGAAGAGGTAAAAAATATATTATTAATCTGCAGTAAAGACGTCTTCAGGTTCCACTCTGTGATGTTGTAGTATGTTATATAACATACAGCTAACAACAGTGATCAGAGGAACCTGGTGTATAAAGTTCTCCTCCAGTACGGTCCAAACACTGAAACCTGCTTTTCAGGATGCTGAAGGTTCTCCACTATGTTTCTAGTGTGTATGTGGGTCAGATTATATCCATGTTCCACCTCAGTAGTCTGGTTGAGTCCAGGTGGTAGGAGGGAGGGGTAACGGGGGTCTGCTACATCACCTGAGTCCAGGTGTTAGGAGGGAGGGGTAACGGGGGTCCGCTCCATCACCTGAGTCCAGGTGGTAGGAGGGAGGGGTAACGGGGGTCCGCTCCATCACCTGAGTCCAGGTGGTAGGAGGGAGGGGTAACGGGGGTCCGCTCCATCGCCTGAGTACAGGTGTTGGGAGGGAGGGGTAAAGGGGGTCTGCTTCATCGCCTGAGTACAGGTGTTGGGAGGGAGGGGTAAAAGGGGTCCGCTTCATCGCCTGAGTACAGGTGTTAGGAGGGAGGGGTAAAAGGGGTCCGCTCCATCAGCTGAGTCCAGGTGTTAGGAGGGAGGGGTAACGGGGGTCCGCTCCATCACCTGAGTACAGGTGTTAGGAGGGAGGGGTAAAGGGGGTCCGCTCCATCAGCTGAGTACAGGTGTTAGGAGGGAGGGGTGAAGGGGGTCTGAATGAAAGAATCGTGAGTCTAGATAATTTGCCACAACGTTTACATCACAAGTTAAATGAATGTATCTGCCAGCGTAACATTGTATTCAAAACCTGTAACAACACACTAGAAGAACTGTCCTGGGAGACGCAGCACTAACTACCACAGTGTGTTGGAATGATCCAGATGTCTGGCTGTGTCTCCTCGCAACAGTAACTGCAGCCATTTTATCGCTAAGTTAAGACGCTTTTCAAAGGCGGTAAAAATAGGCACAAAATTAGAAGCTGCAAACATTTTAAGGTTTGATAAATCACACTGTGCCTGGAACGTCCACTTATTTACATCTTCTCCTCCCAATATTAGCATCTTCTGACAGAAACGCACACGTTGCATCTTCATCAAGAGGGAAAGCATTAAAATGACTTTGCGCGTCTAGCGGCAGGTTTAACAGGTGCCGTTTTACCTGCATGTCGTTAGTAAATCACCTGCTGCTTGTTTTTGCGCCTGTTTTAACAAACGCAAACCTTTAATAAATCAGGCCCAAAATCTTGGACAGAATCAGACTTGTTACATTTAAATGAAGACTGAAGTCACAGTGTTTGGGCTTCTTAAGGACCCCGACCTTTCTTTTGGTTTTATGGGACCTCTTGCCTGTATATACTGTTCCTCCATTAAAGAGTCTCTTCCATTAAAAACAGTGTTTCTGAGGTTTCTGTTGAATATTTTAGCTCCACAGGTGTTCTTACCTTCATAGTGGGTGAAAACAGGTCAACAACTTCTCTTTCAGTTTTAATCTCTCAAACTACGCAGGTGGTGATAAAACCCGAGTTCTAACGGCCTGTATCTGTTTCATCACAACTCCTTTGTTCGTTAGTATTCATCAGCTCCTGCAGTTGAAACCACGCCTAGCATGCTGCTAGCTAAAAGCTGTTAGCATAAGACGTAGCATGCTGCTGGCTAAAAGCTGTTAGCATAAGATGTAGCAAACAGAAAGACACGACGTCTGACGTTACCATGCACAGCGGGGCAGGAAACAGTATACCTTGCTCTCATAGGCTAGTTTGTTAGCCAATCAGAGTCCAGCAAATTCGAATAATGAATATGAACGAGCTGCTGATGAAGCCTGAAGGAAGGAGCCGGAACCACCCGAATTTTAATGCAGACAGATTGAAAGGTCTGTTAATCAGTGTTTCCTGATGTTTTTTAGATATAAAATGTTTCATATTACTGGTTAATACTTAAGAAATAACTACAAAGTCATGAAATTAGTATGAAATGGCCTCTTTAAGAGTCTTGGTGTGGCCTTTGACAGGCTTTTAATCTGATAAACAGATCCGCTCTGTGGTGAAGATTCGTTTATCATTTAAGGATTTGGAGAAAACTCCAGCCGTATCTCAGCAGAAATGGTTTAGAAAGAGTTGTTGATACTTTCCGCCTCTCGCTCAAAGACTGCTGGAGACACCAGCTCCCTGCGACCCTGACTTCCCAGCTGGAAGGAGAAGAAGACCTACCTGTGTCACTCACCTGCTCAGTTTCCTGCTGCTGCTCAACATCCTTCCTGCTGGTTTATCTTATTTGCTGCTCCTTCAGCCTGAAAGAGAACGGAGAGAACGGTAACCCAGTCAGAGTTCCAACATTCATCTAGTTATTAACTGTGCAGTCACTAACCTGTCTTCTTCCTGTCTCCGAAGCCCCAGACCTGGACGTTGACCTGACGGTTCAAGACTCATTTTCACAAATTTTATTCAACCTCATTACTATTTCATTTTAATTCTGGTGTGGTGCGTTCAAGTTCCAGTTACAAAACTTACACCATGTTTGTCCATTCTTCACTCTTCCAGTGAATTCTTACTGTTTCATATCAAATCTCTTGGTCAGCTGAGTTCTCATTAAACTGTCATGCAACAAATGATCATTTCACTAATATGCTTGATGTACAGTATCTTTGTTTGACTCAAACATACACAGAGACCGAGGAGTTCAGACTATTTTAATCAAGGCATTACTTTTATATCTTTATGTTTGGCTTGTAAATGTTTAGATGTTTATCTAATTCCCTGTTTCAATGTTTGACCCGATTTATCCCAAATTACATGCTGTAATGATGGTTGTGTGTGTTACCAGCTGCAGCAGGCGTTAGCTCACACAAGGTGGCAGAGAAAACGGAAAGAGGAAGACGAGGGATCTGGACGGGATGAGCTGACTCTGAATGTCGAAGCATCACACGTACATGAGATACAGGAACTGAACAAAAGTAACAAACACACACTGCAAATCTTTTGTCTTCAGTAGAGTTCACATGTTGCTTACGGGGGGGGGGTCATCTGTTTCACATACTGCAGTCAACACCTCATCTCACTGACTTACTGCAGATAAAAATAAATGACAGAAACAGTGTGGTGATATAATCAGAACTCAGTTTGGGACTCGAGCTCTCAGACCTTCTTTGTCCTTCCTGAGACAGACGACTGGACCTGTGGACGTCACAGAGCTCAGGCCTCATCAGCAGGATGATTTGATTGTGGATAACAGTCAGAACCAACACGGGTTCTCTTACTGATGAGGTGAATAATAATGATACTGGACCAGAGATCCCACAGAGAGCACACTGAGAAAAGACTTGAACTAACTCAATATGAAAACTAACAACACAAATACAGTTAGTGATTTAAACATAAAGAGACCATAAAACTGTGTCAAAGTGTGTGAATGTCCCGGGGCTTTTTAAAATGTTACCATGTAGAATTTGATGGAAAATATGTGAGCTGGACTCAAAATATGAGCTTCTTTATTCTTTTAGACACAAGTTGTAAGAAAATCTAGAATTCTTAGTTCCAGATGTTGTTGGTGTTTGTCCTGAGTAGGACACTGTCAGTTTAACCAACTAGAAAAAAATCTTTCTGTCAAACTTTGTGTGATGTAGTCCGTGTTATCAAAGCATCTGTTTAGTTTTTAGTTTTTCATTTAAACCAAATCTTTTCTTAAATCTTGCCAAAATTTAATCCAAACATTCCTGCCAAACACATTTTCTGCCAGAAATGTTTCTGGAAGCAGGTTCAGAGCAGAAAACCCTGAAGGTAAACTTCTTACTTCCAGCGCAGTATTAGCATTATATCTGCATAATGTATCCTGAGAAATCAAACTCTAACATTTAACTCTTCTTTTAATCTCTATTTAGGTTCAAATATTTATGAAGAAAAAAACTTCATTTCTTCTACATGGGCAGCTGTTCTTCAGCTTCACGTTCAGGTCTTCTACCAGAGACCCGGAAGCTGCAGGTTTCTGGACAGTAGCTGTTCCTAGAACTCTGCTCTTCTGAACAGAATATTTAAAGATTCCTAGAGAGAGAGAGAGAGAGAGAGAGGGAGAGAGGGAGAGAGGGAGAGAGAGAGAGAGGGAGAGAGGGAGAGAGAGAGAGAGGGAGAGAGAGAGAGAGAGAGAGCGAGAGAGGACCGACGTAACTCCTACATTCTCTACTCATCTCTTCCTGTTTTTTTCCCTTCGAGGAAGCCTGAGGATTATTAAATACATTAATATTATGTCTGTAGTCTCTGACTTCTAGAAAACTAACAGACTCTGTTTTGCCATAGTGAAGCTGAACACCTACTGCAGCCTGAGAGGATCACTGCACCCTCAACTCCGTTCTTAAAAACACTAGAATCCCTCAAGCCAAAATGAATATGTAGAACTTTTAATATTTTGCTCTTTAAAAATAAAGTAATACCATAATTAGAGACATAAACAACATGTTGTTTGTCATGATTCCATATGTGATTTATTTTCAGTTTAAAATGTTTTTGATCTTTTTTAATCCTTTTATTTTTTTGACAGCACACTTGTAGTACCTTTTTCCACCACTAGAGTGAGTCTAAGCCAGTTTTGGGCCGAGCTCCTGATCTGCTCTTGAAGAAGAAGAAGCATCATGCCCGAGTTAGCTTCTGCTAAAATAGAAAAAAGGGACAATTTTAATATGCAAATAAACCAATCAGACAGTCTCATTCCAGAACAATCAGTTGAACTGTTCGTTTCTCACTCGCTGTTGATTCAGTTTTTGAGACAGTTTGATTAAACCAAGCTGTTTATTAAACTGCTTGTTTTCATTGCGACATTTCTCGACTCATTTTACTTCAACTTTTTTCTTTTGATCTCCACAAATGTTATTACAGATATGTTTATTTGTTTACGACTGTAAAATGTTCGCTGCTGATTTTTTCTGGTGATAAATTACGGGTGTTTTCTGTGTCGGCAGTGAGTTCTGATGGTGAGAGAAGAAAGTAGAGCAGAAGATTCGGTGCTAGTCCGGTGACTGAACTCCTCTGTAGTTACAGTTCGGTTTCAGCCTACAGGAACTATTTCTGTTGGTTAATAAATGCAACTTGGATTGAGGAATAATGTTTCAGGTGGTTCGGTTTCTTCATATTGAACCAGCATCATGACATCATCGTAAACAACACCCAAGTGCAGGGAGACACTGGAGGCTCAAAACGTGAAGATAATAGTGTTTTAATATAAAATCAAAAGGCTGACAAGGCAGCAAACACTTACTTACAACAAGCTACAGCTGACACACAAGGAGAACAGGAAGCACAGAACGATACCAAAATAAACAGGAAAGCGCAGGATGTCACCAAACTAAAACAGAAAACACAAAAAGACAAGATACACAGATCACACAGGAACACACCAGGAAACAGAAAACTAATACACATAAACTCTGACAGCACCTGGATGAGAACAATCCAGTGTGTCAACGATGAAAAGAAGGTAGTCGACTCGTCAATATGTGGCGCAGAAGAAGCCTGACCAAGCGTCCATATAGGACGAGTTGGACGGGGTTGTGATTTAGCTCATTACTGCCACCTGCTGTTGGAAATAAAAGCCATCACTTCCATTATTTTCTACATAGTATGCCTTTAAGGGTCAACAAAGATTTTCGTGGACCGTCTTTGTTCTCATGCTTTTGCGATACAAAAACAGTAATAGGATTATAACATTCCACACTGCAGAGGCTGAACTGCTGCCTGACCAGCTGAAATTCATTCTTTAAACAGACATTTTCCTTCTATTGACCCAATTTACACTTCAACCTTTTTTTCTTTTAGTCCAGATCGCCACAGATATTAACATCAGTCAGATTATTAGTTCCTTTACTTCTGGTTTCTTGCTTGTGATACATCACAGATGTGATGTACCACAGAGTCTCCCAGCTGATCTGACTGAGCTGCATGAGGGCGGAGTCAGTTTGATGAAGGAAAGATGTACAAAACCCAGTCCTTTCCATAAACACTAGCTACGTTTACATGGGCAGATTTAATGGGAATAAACTCCCAATCAGAACAAAAAGACGTCATGTAAACATGTCAATCAGAATGTTTTGATCCGATGCAGCCTGATCAGAAAGAAATTTACTTCCGATCGAGAGGGGTGGTTTTGTCCGATCTTCATTCAGATAGACGTGCATGTATACACCCATTCAGAATGAAAGGGTGAAAAAAGTCCACTGCGCATGCGTACAACTTCAGCGTGACGTCTTTCTGCTTTCGCAGACCCAAGTAGAAAACATGGCGGGAGGTAAACAGAAGTGGTCTGCTGGTGCAGTCATCCTGTCATCCTGCTCTCCTCTCCTGTGGTGGAGGAGCAGTAGTAATATGTATTCAGCCTCTAGCTTGGTTAATGCGACCAGTAAAAACCCAAACATAAAGGTAATCACCTGCAGAAGGTCCATATTGGGGATAACGTGAGTCAGATCGAGCACACGATGGGGCGGGAAAGACGTGCAGAAAGGACGGAGTTTGTTTACTTTTTTTTCTTCCCCCGGAAAGACAACTCGCTGTGCGCATGCTCAACTCATTTAACCTGATTGAGTGCTTGGTGCATGTGTACTCATGGCATGATCAGATCATTTCAGTTAGTGTCCATGTAAACAGGGATTTGGGAATTCAGATCGACCAAGATTTTAATCAGATTGGAGAAATTTGCCATATGTAAACATAGCTAGGATGTTCTAGAACAATCAGCTTGAAACATGTCCAGATGTCTGATATCAGCTAAAAGATCAAAGACATTTTCTCTTTAACTATTGGTACAAGAAAGTTTTCAGACCAGCAATCAGTCATGACATCAACAGCTGACTGTACTGCAGTGATCATGTGACATCATCATCATCATGTTGACTGTTAGTGAATATTTTCAAGTCCAATAAAAGAACATCACTCGGGTTCAGATCAGGGAAACCATTCTTCCCGATCACCGCTCTCCAGGTCTCTCCGTTCTTGTCCACGTGGGTTTTGAAGTCCCTCAGTAGAACAACATAGTCCACAGTAAGAGCACCACCTAGTACTCCTCCCAGGGAAGGCTGGGTACTCTGCACTGCCACTGGTTCCGTAGGCCACAAGCCAAAGACCTAGGGACCCGACCCTCTCACTCACTGGAGTGAACTCCAACATGTCAGCTGAGTTGGGGGCTATGAGCAAGCCCACACCAGCTCGCCACTTCTACCTGCGGGCGATGCCAGTAAAATGGAACGTCCAGCCCTTCTTGAGGAGTTGTGTTCCAGAACCCAAACTTTGTGTGGAGGTCAGCCGGTACCTTTCAACCTCCAGCACAAGCTCAGGCTCCTTCCCTCCCAGCGAGGTGACGTTCCATGTCCTGACAGTCAGAAGCTGTGTACATGGACCGGTCTATCAAAGCACCCGCTTCTGACTGCTGCCCAGTCCTCTCTGGGTCCGACGCCTACGGCTCCTTCTGAAGGTGGTGAGTTTACACGAGGACGTCATCATGATCCTTGTTAAGTTCTCTAGAAGCTCCTAGTATCATGGTGGAGGGGTTTGAGTGCCTGAATGATCCTAGGAGCCATGTTGTTGGGGGCTTTGTGCACCTGGTAGGGTCTCCCATGGTAAACAGGTCCCAGGTGACGGGTTAGTAACCCGTATGAAGAAGAAGAAGTAAACAAACTTGTTTTAATAACAATTTCTACAAACTGTTAAACATCAGCTGTTTGTGTTTCTTTGTGTCTTGTTGGATCAGCTATTAAGTTTAAGACTAGTGGCATCGATATATCTGTGCTCCATTAATAATCCTGTAACCATCATATTCTCAAAGCATCCATATCTACAGCCTCACACTGCTTGTTGTGTTCATAAACATAACACAACTGTAAATTTACATTTTGTGAATTTTTGAATTTGTAACTTTTTAAATTGTCTCTCATAGAGAACAGATACTCAAGATGTTTGTTTTTAAATTTGGCAGAAACAAAAGTTTACAAATTATACGTAAATTATTGATGATCTGAGATCTCACATGTCCACGTGTCGCCCTTCAGTCAATCAAGACAACAAAACATATTTCAGTGTAAAACAGAAGAGAATCTGTCTCTGACTTTCACTGAGCAGCATCTTTCTGAGAGGATCTGATGTGTCTGGAGCCTAAAACTACAGATGATCACTTCAGAGTTTGTTCCTCAAAATATTAGATTAGGAACAAATATTGATCATTTTTTCTTTGTTAAAAACCTTTTTGTAAGATTTTCTTCATTTAACTAAATACAGCATGAGAGTGTAATTTTCTAACATGTTATTGTTCTCAGAGATCTTGTAAAATGTTTGAAACACTGAATAAAATCAAAGTGGAACATTTAATGTAACATTATAGCAGCTGAACTCATGAAAATGACCTCGGTGACTGGATGGAACCGGTTTGATCTTTGTTCCTCTTTAAAAGGTTTTAAAAAAGAAACTGAAAAAAAGACCAAAAAACATTCATATCTCACTAACAGCAGCTGCAGTTCATTATTTCACTTATAAAAGTGTCATAAACCAGTTCTGTTCTGCCATATTGTAGTTTTTAGCTGTTGCTTCAAGTCATTTCCTGTATTATGTCACTTCCTGTCATTAGTTCAGTCAAGTATTTATTACAGATTGTTACATTAAAGTATTAAAATAGATCACAGGTAAACTCTCCTCATGTTTTAATCATGTATCAGTGATATTAGTGAGTTTATCATCTGTTTGCTGTGTCCTTACTTCACAGCTCTAATAAATCCTCTTATGCTCCGCCCATTTTACATCAAACACTCAGCTGACACCGTACATAGATGTCTGCTTCAGGTGCAGGACTCTGGTGGAGCTTTCTGAGACACTGTATGTAAATGAGTTCTTTCCTGGAATGTTTTCATGATTATTTTGGGTATTTCTTACAAATAGATTTGAATATAAAAGAGAGGACAGAGACCTTCCAGGTCAAGCATCACACTGACCAGTTCTACCGTCTCTTTCTCTCCTCGGTCTTTAAACACTCTTTCTCTGTCCTTTTACTTTCATCCTTCTCCATTTCTACCCATCCCTCTTCATTCCTCCCCCCTTCCCCTCTATCTATCCTTCTCTCTGGTGATGTTGGACTCCCAGGTAGAGAATCAGCAGGTAGTGTAGTACTGGATAATTACCTTGTATTTGGAGCTCCCTGGGAGTCTGGGCCTTTCAGGGAAGGGGGACAGTGAGAAGGCTGTATTTATAATACACTCTGCTAACAGAACACTTATCCAGTCAGAGTGGGACTAAAAGAGGACTTTTGTTACTACCTGAAAAGGAAAAACAAGAAGAGCGCTCTCCTCTCGCCTTTTACCTCGGAGCTCTCTCCTCTCGCCTTTTACCTCGGAGCTCTCTCCTCTCGCCTTTTACCTCGGAGCTCTCTCCTCTCGCCTTTTACCTCGGAGCTCTCTCCTCTCGCCTTTTACCTCGGAGCTCTCTCCTCTCGCCTTTTACCTCGGAGCTCTCTCCTCTCGCCTTTTACCTCGGAACTCTCCTCAGACAGATTCATACCAGAAATTAAATAAAACAGAGATATTTCTAACCAGGATAAATACTGTTTATCTGTGTGTTATATAATATATAATGTACATCATGAGGTGATAAAGAAACACCCTGTAAATGTACAGACACACTAACTACCTACCAGGTAACCAGGTATTATAGAAACACTGAGAAGGAACCGGTCGTGGTGTTCATGAGCCAACTGAACCACCCAAGCCAGCAACAAAACTCCTGTTCAGTAACAAGTAGAGTCGCATCAACGCCCTGACCTTACTGAGGTGGTAGTAGAGGAGGCACATGCTGAGCCAACAGCATCCGGTTGCCCAGTTGTCCAGGTTCCATTAGTCTAGAAGAGCCATCAGTGGGGGATTAGGCAGCAGGCCCTTTCACAACATTAGAGACCCCCCCCCCCCGTTTCCTGCCAGCTCTCTGAACACAAGCCAGGCTCTCATGACTGGGACATGAGCTTGGCCAGAGCCCTCACATCTCTGGAGCTTTTACTGCTCTCTGCATTAGCCTCAGCTGCTGGAGATGTTGTCCGTAATTAACAAGGGATTAAGCCATCATCTCGCCTTGTAATACAGCCTGGATGGGAATTCCAATATGGATGTTTGGGGGAGGGGGTGAGGGGGGACTGGAGTGAGTAGAAAGTGAGAAACTGGTGGTGTTTAGCAGCTCAGTAAATTACTCTTGACCCACAGGACTGAGGGGAGTCTATCGGTACGACAAGCTGGCTGCCAATTACAACCGCTCAGGCCTGCCAAAAGTTTTATTGAGTGGAGGGTGGGGGCAAATTGGTGAAGGGATTGCTGTGCATATGTGTGCACAAGAGTGTGCATGTCAGAGGGGTGACTCATTTTAATAGTCTTTCAACATATTACTTTCTGTCAGGGTTGGAAATGTTTGCATGTCAAAGAATTTTGACATAATCATCAAAATGAAAAATGTAAAAAGTCTGAAACTAAAAAAACGAGTTGTTTTTTTAACAAGTGGTGGTGTTCATTATAATGTTGGACAAAATATTTTATTCAGCTTCGTGTCCTCTGACTGCTAAAATCCTGCATCTGTTTTTTCATTCTAATAACAGACTGAATGTTATTTATCAGCTTTTATTTGTTGTGTTTTTATACTTCCTGTTGATTCAGAGCAGCTACATGATTTATACAAATTCATGTTTGACTAGTTTCTCATCAATAATCTATAATTACAGTTTGTACAAGTTAAAAAACATTCATGAAGATTATTTCATCATCATGTTTGGTATTATTATCATCATCATTAGTAGTAGTAATACTAGTACTAGTAGTACTAGTACAACGGTGTTCATTATTAGTAGTACTAGTAGTAATAGTAGCAGTATTACTACTACAGTGTAGTGTTAATAGTATAACAGTATGGTGTTAGTATTAGTACTAGTAGTAGTAGAACAGTGTAGTGTTAGTACTAGTAGTAGTAGAACGGTGTAGAGTTAGTATTAGTACTAGTGGTAGTAGAACAGTGTAGAGTTAGTATTAGTACTAGTAGAACAGTGTAGTGTTAGTATTAGTACTAGTAGAACAGTGTAGTGTTAGTATTAGTACTAGTACTAGTAGAACAGTGTAGAGTTAGTATTAGTACTAGTAGTAGTAGAACAGTGTAGAGTTAGTATTAGTACTAGTAGAACAGTGTAGTGTTAGTATTAGTACTAGTAGAACAGTGTAGTGTTAGTATTAGTATTAGTACTAGTAGAACAGTGTAGTGTTAGTATTAGTACTAGTAGAACAGTGTAGTGTTAGTATTAGTACTAGTACTAGTAGAACAGTGTAGTGTTAGTATTAGTACTAGTACTAGTAGAACAGTGTAGAGTTAGTATTAGTACTAGTAGAACAGTGTAGTGTTATTATTAGTACTAGTAGTAGTAGAACAGTGTAGTGTTAGTATTAGTACTAGTAGTAGTAGAACAGTGTAGTGTTATTATTAGTACTAGTAGTAGTAGAACAGTGTAGTGTTAGTATTAGTACTAGTAGAACAGTGTAGTGTTAGTATTAGTACTAGTACTAGTACTAGTAGAACAGTGTAGTGTTAGTATTAGTACTAGTAGAACAGTGTAGTGTTAGTATTAGTACTAGTAGAACAGTGTAGTGTTAGTATTAGTACTAGTAGAACAGTGTATTGTTAGTATTAGTACTAGTACTAGTAGAACAGTGTAGAGTTAGTATTAGTACTAGTAGAACAGTGTAGTGTTATTATTAGTACTAGTAGTAGTAGAACAGTGTAGAGTTAGTATTAGTACTAGTAGTAGTAGAACAGTGTAGTGTTATTATTAGTACTAGTAGTAGTAGAACAGTGTAGTGTTAGTATTAGTACTAGTAGTAGTAGAACAGTGTAGTGTTAGTATTAGTACTAGTAGAACAGTGTAGTGTTATTATTAGTACTAGTAGTAGTAGAACAGTGTAGTGTTAGTATTAGTATTAGTACTAGTAGAACAGTGTATTGTTAGTATTAGTACTAGTACTAGTAGAACAGTGTAGAGTTAGTATTAGTACTAGTAGTAGTAGAACAGTGTAGAGTTAGTATTAGTACTAGTAGAACAGTGTAGTGTTAGTATTAGTACTAGTAGTAGTAGAACAGTGTAGAGTTAGTATTAGTACTAGTAGTAGTAGAACAGTGTAGAGTTAGTATTAGTACTAGTAGAACAGTGTAGAGTTAGTATTAGTACTAGTAGTAGTAGAACAGTGTAGTGTTAGTATTAGTATTAGTAGAACAGTGTAGTGTTAGTATTAGTACTAGTAGTAGTAGAACAGTGTATTGTTAGTATTAGTACTAGTAGTAGTAGAACAGTGTATTGTTAGTATTAGTACTAGTAGAACAGTGTAGTGTTATTATTAGTACTAGTAGTAGTAGAACAGTGTAATGTTAGTATTAGTACTAGTAGTAGTAGAACAGTGTATTGTTAGTATTAGTACTAGTAGTAGTAGAACGGTGTAGAGTTAGTATTAGTACTAGTAGTAGTAGAACAGTGTAGTGTTATTATTAGTACTAGTAGTAGTAGAACAGTGTAGTGTTAGTATTAGTACTAGTAGAACAGTGTATTGTTAGTATTAGTACTAGTAGTAGTAGAACAGTGTATTGTTAGTATTAGTACTAGTAGTAGTAGAACAGTGTAGAGTTAGTATTAGTACTAGTAGAACAGTGTAGAGTTAGTATTAGTACTAGTAGTAGTAGAACAGTGTAGTGTTAGTATTAGTATTAGTAGAACAGTGTAGTGTTAGTATTAGTACTAGTAGTAGTAGAACAGTGTAGTGTTAGTATTAGTACTAGTAGTAGTAGAACAGTGTAGTGTTAGTATTAGTACTAGTAGAACAGTGTAGTGTTATTATTAGTACTAGTAGTAGTAGAACAGTGTAGTGTTAGTATTAGTACTAGTAGAACAGTGTAGTGTTAGTATTAGTATTAGTACTAGTAGTAGTAGAACAGTGTATTGTTAGTATTAGTACTAGTAGTAGTAGAACAGTGTATTGTTAGTATTAGTACTAGTAGTAGTAGAACAGGGTAGAGTTAGTATTAGTACTAGTAGAACAGTGTAGTGTTAGTATTAGTACTAGTAGTAGTAGAACAGTGTATTGTTAGTATTAGTACTAGTAGTAGTAGAACAGTGTATTGTTAGTATTAGTACTAGTAGTAGTAGAACAGTGTATTGTTAGTATTAGTACTAGTAGAACAGTGTAGAGTTAGTATTAGTACTAGTAGTAGTAGAACAGTGTAGTGTTATTATTAGTACTAGTAGTAGTAGAACAGTGTAGTGTTAGTATTAGTACTAGTAGTAGTAGAACAGTGTAGAGTTAGTATTAGTACTAGTAGAACAGTGTATTGTTAGTATTAGTACTAGTAGTAGTAGAACAGTGTATTGTTAGTATTAGTACTAGTAGTAGTAGAACAGTGTAGTGTTAGTATTAGTACTAGTAGAACAGTGTAGTGTTAGTATTAGTACTAGTAGTAGTAGAACAGTGTAGTGTTAGTATTAGTACTAGTAGAACAGTGTAGTGTTAGTATTAGTACTAGTAGAACAGTGTAGTGTTAGTATTAGTACTAGTAGTAGTAGAACAGTGTAGAGTTAGTATTAGTACTAGTAGTAGTAGAACAGTGTAGAGTTAGTATTAGTACTAGTAGAACAGTGTAGAGTTAGTATTAGTACTAGTAGTAGTAGAACAGTGTAGTGTTAGTATTAGTACTAGTAGTAGTAGAACAGTGTAGTGTTAGTATTAGTAGTAGTAGAACAGTGTAGTGTTAGTATTAGTACTAGTAGTAGTAGAACAGTGTATTGTTAGTATTAGTACTAGTAGTAGTAGAACAGTGTAGAGTTAGTATTAGTACTAGTAGAACAGTGTAGTGTTAGTATTAGTACTAGTAGTAGTAGAACAGTGTAGAGTTAGTATTAGTACTAGTAGTAGTAGAACAGTGTAGAGTTAGTATTAGTACTAGTAGAACAGTGTAGAGTTAGTATTAGTACTAGTAGTAGTAGAACAGTGTAGTGTTATTATTAGTACTAGTAGTAGTAGAACAGTGTAGAGTTAGTATTAGTACTAGTAGTAGTAGAACAGTGTAGAGTTAGTATTAGTACTAGTAGAACAGTGTAGAGTTAGTATTAGTACTAGTAGTAGTAGAACAGTGTAGTGTTATTATTAGTACTAGTAGTAGTAGAACAGTGTAGTGTTAGTATTAGTACTAGTAGAACAGTGTAGTGTTATTATTAGTACTAGTAGTAGTAGAACAGTGTAGAGTTAGTATTAGTACTAGTAGTAGTAGAACAGTGTATTGTTAGTATTAGTACTAGTAGTAGTAGAACAGTGTAGAGTTAGTATTAGTACTAGTAGAACAGTGTAGTGTTAGTATTAGTACTAGTAGTAGTAGAACAGTGTAGGGTTAGTATTAGTACTAGTAGTAGTAGAACAGTGTAGTGTTATTATTAGTACTAGTAGTAGTAGAACAGTGTAGAGTTAGTATTAGTACTAGTAGAACAGTGTAGTGTTAGTATTAGTACTAGTAGTAGTAGAACAGTGTATTGTTAGTATTAGTACTAGTAGTAGTAGAACAGTGTAGAGTTAGTATTAGTACTAGTAGAACAGTGTAGAGTTAGTATTAGTACTAGTAGTAGTAGAACAGTGTAGTGTTATTATTAGTACTAGTAGTAGTAGAACAGTGTAGTGTTAGTATTAGTACTAGTAGTAGTAGAACAGTGTAGTGTTAGTATTAGTACTAGTAGAACAGTGTAGTGTTATTATTAGTACTAGTAGTAGTAGAACAGTGTAGAGTTAGTATTAGTACTAGTAGTAGTAGAACAGTGTAGAGTTAGTATTAGTACTAGTAGAACAGTGTAGAGTTAGTATTAGTACTAGTAGTAGTAGAACAGTGTAGTGTTAGTATTAGTACTAGTAGTAGTAGAACAGTGTATTGTTAGTATTAGTACTAGTAGTAGTAGAACAGTGTAGTGTTAGTATTAGTACTAGTAGTAGTAGAACAGTGTAGAGTTAGTATTAGTACTAGTAGAACAGTGTAGTGTTATTATTAGTACTAGTAGTAGTAGAACAGTGTAGAGTTAGTATTAGTACTAGTAGTAGTAGAACAGTGTAGTGTTATTATTAGTACTAGTAGTAGTAGAACAGTGTAGTGTTAGTATTAGTATTAGTACTAGTAGAACAGTGTAGAGTTAGTATTAGTACTAGTAGTAGTAGAACAGTGTAGTGTTAGTATTAGTACTAGTAGTAGTAGAACAGTGTAGTGTTATTATTAGTACTAGTAGTAGTAGAACAGTGTAGAGTTAGTATTAGTACTAGTAGAACAGTGTAGTGTTAGTATTAGTACTAGTAGAACAGTGTAGTGTTAGTATTAGTATTAGTACTAGTACTAGTAGAACAGTGTAGTGTTAGTATTAGTACTAGTAGAACAGTGTAGTGTTATTATTAGTACTAGTAGTAGTAGAACAGTGTAGAGTTAGTATTAGTACTAGTAGTAGTAGAACAGTGTAGAGTTAGTATTAGTACTAGTAGAACAGTGTAGAGTTAGTATTAGTACTAGTAGTAGTAGAACAGTGTAGTGTTAGTATTAGTACTAGTAGTAGTAGAACAGTGTAGTGTTAGTATTAGTACTAGTAGAACAGTGTAGTGTTAGTATTAGTACTAGTAGTAGTAGAACAGTGTATTGTTAGTATTAGTACTAGTAGAACAGTGTAGTGTTATTATTAGTACTAGTAGTAGTAGAACAGTGTAGAGTTAGTATTAGTACTAGTAGTAGTAGAACAGTGTAGAGTTAGTATTAGTACTAGTAGAACAGTGTAGTGTTAGTATTAGTACTAGTAGAAGTGTAGTGTTAGTATTAGTACTAGTAGAACAGTGTAGTGTTAGTATTAGTACTAGTAGTAGTAGAACAGTGTAGGGTTAGTATTAGTACTAGTAGTAGTAGAACAGTGTAGAGTTAGTATTAGTACTAGTAGAACAGTGTAGTGTTATTATTAGTACTAGTAGTAGTAGAACAGTGTAGAGTTAGTATTAGTACTAGTAGTAGTAGAACAGTGTAGAGTTAGTATTAGTACTAGTAGAACAGTGTAGAGTTAGTATTAGTACTAGTAGAACAGTGTAGTGTTATTATTAGTACTAGTAGTAGTAGAACAGTGTAGTGTTAGTATTAGTACTAGTAGTAGTAGAACAGTGTAGTGTTAGTATTAGTACTAGTAGAACAGTGTAGTGTTATTATTAGTACTAGTAGAACAGTGTAGTGTTAGTATTAGTACTAGTACTAGTAGTAGTAGAACAGTGTAGAGTTAGTATTAGTACTAGTAGAACAGTGTAGTGTTAGTATTAGTACTAGTAGTAGTAGAACAGTGTAGAGTTAGTATTAGTACTAGTAGTAGTAGAACAGTGTAGAGTTAGTATTAGTACTAGTAGAACAGTGTAGTGTTAGTATTAGTACTAGTAGAACAGTGTAGTGTTAGTATTAGTACTAGTACTAGTAGAACAGTGTAGAGTTAGTATTAGTACTAGTAGAACAGTGTAGTGTTATTATTAGTACTAGTAGTAGTAGAACAGTGTAGAGTTAGTATTAGTACTAGTAGTAGTAGAACAGTGTATTGTTAGTATTAGTACTAGTAGTAGTAGAACAGTGTAGTGTTAGTATTAGTACTAGTAGTAGTAGAACAGTGTAGAGTTAGTATTAGTACTAGTAGAACAGTGTAGTGTTAGTATTAGTACTAGTAGTAGTAGAACAGTGTAGTGTTATTATTAGTACTAGTAGTAGTAGAACAGTGTAGAGTTAGTATTAGTACTAGTAGTAGTAGAACAGTGTAGAGTTAGTATTAGTACTAGTAGAACAGTGTAGTGTTATTATTAGTACTAGTAGTAGTAGAACAGTGTAGAGTTAGTATTAGTACTAGTAGTAGTAGAACAGTGTAGTGTTATTATTAGTACTAGTAGTAGTAGAACAGTGTAGAGTTAGTATTAGTACTAGTAGAACAGTGTAGTGTTAGTATTAGTACTAGTAGAACAGTGTAGTGTTATTATTAGTACTAGTAGTAGTAGAACGGTGTAGAGTTAGTATTAGTACTAGTAGTAGTAGAACAGTGTAGTGTTATTATTAGTACTAGTAGTAGTAGAACAGTGTAGTGTTAGTATTAGTACTAGTAGAACAGTGTAGTGTTAGTATTAGTACTAGTAGAACAGTGTAGTGTTATTATTAGTACTAGTAGTAGTAGAACAGTGTAGTGTTAGTATTAGTATTAGTAGTAGTAGAACAGTGTAGTGTTAGTATTAGTACTAGTACTAGTAGAACAGTGTAGAGTTAGTATTAGTACTAGTAGAACAGTGTAGTGTTATTATTAGTACTAGTAGTAGTAGAACAGTGTAGTGTTAGTATTAGTACTAGTAGTAGTAGAAAAGTGTAGTGTTAGTATTAGTACTAGTAGTAGTAGAACAGTGTAGAGTTAGTATTAGTACTAGTAGAACAGTGTAGTGTTATTATTAGTACTAGTAGTAGTAGAACAGTGTAGTGTTAGTATTAGTACTAGTAGTAGTAGAACAGTGTAGAGTTAGTATTAGTACTAGTAGTAGTAGAACAGTGTAGAGTTAGTATTAGTACTAGTAGAACAGTGTAGTGTTAGTATTAGTACTAGTAGTAGTAGAACAGTGTAGTGTTAGTATTAGTACTAGTAGTAGTAGAACAGTGTAGTGTTATTATTAGTACTAGTAGTAGTAGAACAGTGTAGTGTTAGTATTAGTACTAGTAGAACAGTGTAGTGTTAGTATTAGTACTAGTAGAACAGTGTAGTGTTAGTATTAGTACTAGTACTAGTAGAACAGTGTAGAGTTAGTATTAGTACTAGTAGAACAGTGTAGTGTTAGTATTAGTACTAGTACTAGTAGAACAGTGTAGAGTTAGTATTAGTACTAGTAGTAGTAGAACAGTGTAGTGTTATTATTAGTACTAGTAGTAGTAGAACAGTGTAGTGTTAGTATTAGTACTAGTAGAACAGTTAGTGTTAGTATTAGTACTAGTAGAACAGTGTAGTGTTAGTATTAGTACTAGTACTAGTAGAACAGTGTAGAGTTAGTATTAGTACTAGTAGAACAGTGTAGTGTTAGTATTAGTACTAGTAGTAGTAGAACAGTGTAGAGTTAGTATTAGTACTAGTAGTAGTAGAACAGTGTAGAGTTAGTATTAGTACTAGTAGAACAGTGTAGTGGTATTATTAGTACTAGTACTAGTAGAACAGTGTAGTGTTAGTATTAGTACTAGTAGAACAGTGTAGTGTTATTATTAGTACTAGTAGTAGTAGAACAGTGTAGTGTTAGTATTAGTACTAGTAGTAGTAGAAAAGTGTAGTATTAGTATTAGTACTAGTAGAACAGTGTAGTGTTAGTATTAGTACTAGTAGAACAGTGTAGTGTTAGTATTAGTACTAGTAGTAGTAGAACAGTGTAGAGTTAGTATTAGTACTAGTAGTAGTAGAACAGTGTAGTGTTAGTATTAGTACTAGTAGAACAGTGTAGTGTTAGTATTAGTACTAGTAGAACAGTGTAGTGTTAGTATTAGTACTAGTACTAGTAGAACAGTGTAGAGTTAGTATTAGTACTAGTAGTAGTAGAACAGTGTAGAGTTAGTATTAGTACTAGTAGAACAGTGTAGTGTTAGTATTAGTACTAGTAGAACAGTGTAGTGTTAGTATTAGTATTAGTACTAGTAGAACAGTGTAGTGTTAGTATTAGTACTAGTAGAACAGTGTAGTGTTAGTATTAGTACTAGTACTAGTAGAACAGTGTAGTGTTAGTATTAGTACTAGTACTAGTAGAACAGTGTAGAGTTAGTATTAGTACTAGTAGAACAGTGTAGTGTTATTATTAGTACTAGTAGTAGTAGAACAGTGTAGTGTTAGTATTAGTACTAGTAGTAGTAGAACAGTGTAGAGTTAGTATTAGTACTAGTAGAACAGTGTAGTGTTAGTATTAGTACTAGTAGAACAGTGTAGTGTTAGTATTAGTACTAGTACTAGTAGAACAGTGTAGAGTTAGTATTAGTACTAGTAGTAGTAGAACAGTGTAGAGTTAGTATTAGTACTAGTAGAACAGTGTAGTGTTAGTATTAGTACTAGTAGAACAGTGTAGTGTTATTATTAGTACTAGTACTAGTAGAACAGTGTAGTGTTAGTATTAGTACTAGTACTAGTAGAACAGTGTAGAGTTAGTATTAGTACTAGTAGTAGTAGAACAGTGTAGAGTTAGTATTAGTACTAGTAGAACAGTGTAGTGTTAGTATTAGTACTAGTAGAACAGTGTAGTGTTAGTATTAGTACTAGTACTAGTAGAACAGTGTAGAGTTAGTATTAGTACTAGTAGAACAGTGTATTGTTATTATTAGTACTAGTAGTAGTAGAACAGTGTATTGTTAGTATTAGTACTAGTAGTAGTAGAACAGTGTATTGTTATTATTAGTACTAGTAGTAGTAGAACAGTGTAGAGTTAGTATTAGTACTAGTAGTAGTAGAACAGTGTAGAGTTAGTATTAGTACTAGTAGAACAGTGTAGTGTTAGTATTAGTACTAGTAGAACAGTGTAGTGTTAGTATTAGTACTAGTACTAGTAGAACAGTGTAGAGTTAGTATTAGTACTAGTAGTAGTAGAACAGTGTAGAGTTAGTATTAGTACTAGTAGAACAGTGTAGTGTTAGTATTAGTACTAGTAGCACAGTGTAGTGTTAGTATTAGTACTAGTACTAGTAGAACAGTGTAGAGTTAGTATTAGTACTAGTAGTAGTAGAACAGTGTAGAGTTAGTATTAGTACTAGTAGAACAGTGTAGTGTTAGTATTAGTACTAGTAGTAGTAGAACAGTGTAGAGTTAGTATTAGTACTAGTAGTAGTAGAACAGTGTAGAGTTAGTATTAGTACTAGTAGAACAGTGTAGTGTTAGTATTAGTACTAGTAGAACAGTGTAGTGTTAGTATTAGTACTAGTAGAACAGTGTATTGTTAGTATTAGTACTAGTAGTAGTAGAACAGTGTATTGTTAGTATTAGTACTAGTAGTAGTAGAACAGTGTATTGTTAGTATTAGTACTAGTACTAGTATAACAGTGTAGTGTTAGTATTAGTACTAGTAGTAGTAGAACAGTGTAGAGTTAGTATTAGTAATAGTAGAACAGTGTAGTGTTATTATTAGTACTAGTAGTAGTAGAACAGTGTAGTGTTAGTATTAGTACTAGTAGAACAGTGTAGTGTTAGTATTAGTACTAGTAGAACAGTGTAGAGTTAGTATTAGTACTAGTAGTAGTAGAACAGTGTAGTGTTAGTATTAGTATTAGTAGAACAGTGTAGTGTTAGTATTAGTACTAGTAGTAGTAGAACAGTGTATTGTTAGTATTAGTACTAGTAGTAGTAGAACAGTGTATTGTTAGTATTAGTACTAGTAGTAGTAGAACAGTGTATTGTTAGTATTAGTACTAGTAGTAGTAGAACAGTGTAGAGTTAGTATTAGTACTAGTAGAACAGTGTAGAGTTAGTATTAGTACTAGTAGTAGTAGAACAGTGTAGTGTTAGTATTAGTACTAGTAGTAGTAGAACAGTGTAGTGTTAGTATTAGTACTAGTAGTAGTAGAACAGTGTACTCTCATGCTAGTGTTGGTACATCTCAGCCAAACCTTCACAGAGAGCAGCCTGAGGACGTGACAGAAGGTAGAAAGAACAATAACAACCAAGTCAGTTGTAATATCTGGTTTAGGAAGTGTGTTCAACCTTTATTTAGAGTGACAATGTGTTCGCTGATGGTCCCTCCCAGCTGGTGGAGACGGGGTGTGTGGAGGGCTGGGGAGGTCCAGCCTTCCACCGTCTGCAGCTGATGTAAACTGATGCAACCTTCAGTCAAGACAAAGCAACCCAAAAATAAAAAGAGACTGGGATAAGTGTCCACTAAAAACAGAAATACTTACAGAGTGCTTGGTGGCAAGTTGCACTGGGGTTTCATAAAGCACACCTAATAATTGATGGCATCGCTGGATAACGATCAAGTGCGTGTGAACGAGCCACAGACAAGAGAGGAGGGGGTGAAACACACACTGGCAGAGGAGTACAGAGTGGAGGAGACACTCATGTAACAGAGTTCTGGTAAATACTGTAAAATGTGACAAAATGTTTTCAGAACAGCTTCCAGTAATAAACTGCAGGTGAACAACAATATGATGCTAAACAGTCAGACTCCTTATTACTCACTCAGGTGAGTGGAATTCTGCAAACAATCACCAAGTATGTATGAAAAACCTAGAACAGGAGAAAGGAACTCACTCTGTAAAACCAACCAGGAAGTAAATCAGGTATGGAACCAAGTATAAACAGAACCGGACACAACAACATGGCTGCTTCACATAGATCCTGTCATGTACAGGCCATTTCATTTTCACTCACCTCTGTCCCACTGCTGGGTCATCAACTGTCACTGCTCTCACCTGCAGCCCAGTAATCAGTCTGTCTGAACACCTGTCTGCCTGACTTTAAAGACAGTGTGAGAGCAGAAGCAGGTCTCCAGTTAGTTGATTGTCTGGCGTCTCTAGCCAGCACTCTTATTCTGTCAGTCTGTTTTCAGAAACATACTAACCTTAGATTGTCCACTGGATTTTGTTTCAGCTCAACCTCAGTTGGTTTTTCTCACCAATATGGATTTGGATCAGCTGGATTTGGACCTCCCAGATTTTGGACCTATATGTGGCTCTGATGACTGGCCTCCTGTCTGTCCCTCCTGTTGGTCTGTAAGTCAGTCAGTGTTCATAGAGGTTTGGACCATTGGCACTGTGTAACAGATTTATATTTGGATAACGGATGTTGGATTGTTTCCACTGGAAGTATGATCACCATGTATGACCCCTGGTGGTTTTGGTATCCCTCCTGCTCAGTGCTAACCTGTTTACACACAGCTCTCTCTCACCTCCTCCACTGGGATCTGTTAACCTACTTCTCTCAGAGAAACCTGTCCATTACCTACCTGGAAGCTACCTGAGAGCTGTCAGTGCTCGGAACACCTGGAAGTCAAACACAAAGCCGATAATGTAAAAAACACCCACATTTATACATTTATACATTTATCCCATCGGTCAATAACCATCACTGTGAAATGTAATGCTTTTGTCAGGATATTTTAATACCCCTAAGTTAAATAACTATCAAAAAGACCATCAGTCAGACACAGAGGTATGGTTTCAATGAGCTTTGCAAAGGAGAACGCCCAACCAAGTTGTTGAGACGATTCTGATGTGTTCACCTTTGCATTGCCTTTTTATTCACAAAGACACCTCCCATCTGGATGGAGCAAGGGAGGGAAACAAGTTTGGGTCAGATAAGGAAGTCAGAGTGTAGTAAACAAACACATAATTGGATGGACAACAGTCACAGGTCGTAAACCAACTGGTTTCCAAGATAAACACAAAAGTGTTGATCCAGGCCAGGTCTCTTTCAGTTCACTTACTACTGCATGACCTGTGACCTTTTATTAACATTACTCAGGGTTCATAGAAGGACACTTTAGAATAGTCCAATGTTTTCCTCTTAGTCTTTCTTGGGTGTTTTTATCTGTGTGTTTTGGGTCATTGTCCTGTTGTAAGACACATGACCTTCGACTGAGACCAAGCTAACCCTAACCCTGTACCTGATGCAGCAAAGCAGCTCCAGAACAGAACAGAATGTCGTCTCCCATGTAGTCCACTTTGGCTCAAACAAAGACGGATGGTGCAATCTGACACTGATGTTCCTTGAACATGAAGTCCATCTCGGATCTCTTTAGAAGTCTTTCTGGACTCTTTTGTTAGCATCAGAATATCTGTCTCTTTGTTTTGTCATCAGTTTCCCTCCTTCAGCCACGTCCAGGGAGGTTGATTACAGTCCCATGGATCTCACATGTCTGAATAATATGTACAGCTGTAGTCAGAGGAACATCTGGCTGCTGGAGATGGTCTTATAGTCTTTACCTTTAACATGCTGGTCTATAATTTTCTTTCTAATCTCCTGAGACATCTCTGTCCTTCACTTCCTCTGTTCCATGTTGAGTGTGATACACACCATGTCACCAAACAACACAGTGACTACCTGGAGCTCTACTGTATATAGACCCACTGTCAGATGAGTACAAACCTCGTTACACTACAGTATGTCATTCACCCATTCACACACACACTCACACATTATGAGATAAGCGATTACAATTGCTAAGGAAGAGTCACATGTTTCATGGTAGCCAATCAGAGTAATCAGAAAGGACATGTGCTTACCTCCTACAAACTTTTAACAGATTTGCAATAAATATAGAAAGTTGTTTACAATTAGACTACTTGTCTGTTTTACTCATTTCTACTGACTACAGAAACCTTCTAAAAAATCCAAATTCTTTTATGTATGGCCACTTTTTTTAGTAGCACAGTCCGTCACTTTCTCGGTTACTTTTTTGTAGAGTAATTCAGTTACTAACGAGATTACTTTTTGGAACAAGTAGTGAAAAACTGTAACTAATTACTTTTTTAAAGTAACATTCTCAACACTGATTCTGATGCAGAAATACATAATGAAAACAAATGAGGTGTGTTTAAGTGTGTGTACGTGTGTGTGTGCTCATGCATGTGTGTGCGTGTGTGTGCTTGCATGTGTGTGTGGGTGTGCATGTGTGTGTAGGTGTGCGTGCATGTGCATGTGCATGTGCATGTGTGCGTGTGCGCATAGGTGTGTGTGTGTGTAGGTGTGCGGGCCTTTGCACCTGCATGCATGTGCACGTAGGTGTGCATGTGCATGTAGGTGTGCATGCGGGTGTCTGTGTGTGTGTAGGTGTCTGTGCATGTGTATGTTTGTGTGCGTGTGTGTACACTAGATGTTGACAGTTAAAGGAAAGACCACAGGAAGACAGAAACTGATATATGATGCAAAAATATACAGACTCTGCACAAAAGGACACTTATTAGCATGATACAGACACTTGGTTTCAACTTGACTGATCAGTGAGTATACCTCACATTGTAAACATATCCTGCAGGTATACAGCACCTGCCCACTGCAGATTTTATTCCTGTAAACATATGTTCAAAAGATCATCTTATTGTGCCATCCAGTCTGTTTCCTGCATCTTTAATAAGTCCTGCCCTCTCCATTTTATTCTTTCTCTTTTGATTTTTTTCCTCTCTCGTGCTTATTTCTGTTTTTATATCAGCTCTTACTGCCTCTCCAGCACACATATAAGAACACAAACATCACCATTTTTTCTCTCCTGCACAAGGCCCACCACATAGCCATTTGCATAACAATCTCCACTTGTTTTTCTGCTTAGATGGAATTCACAGCATGGTGCCAGTGCGACAGAGACAGGGGTCATTGCTATGTATATCAGAGAGAGATGGAGAGGGAGTAGTGCAGAGAGGGAGCGTTTACGGGAGGGAAGGGGAGAGGGGGTGAGGGTGCAGTTGCAGAAATGCAGACACACAAACACTTCTACAAAAAGACTCATCGGCATACATGCTCTGACTGATGAAGAGTGGAGGAAATACACCCTGAAAATGGAGACAAGATGCAGATGAAACTGTCTGAGTGCACACCATGGTTTGATATAAAGCTACATCAAATGACAAGGAGGCAACAACTGTGGAAATCAGCAGCCAAATTTCATGATTGAGGCACATTTCTTTTGTTACCTTGAGAACAGACATTAGGTTTATAACAGCACTCGTTTCAAGCTGATGATAAAATGTTTTTATCTATAAGATTATTATAAACCTTGCTGAAGATGTTTTGTCTCTATTTTCTTTTTCTAGTGTAAAATTCCAAATAGATTGAGTTATTCACCAGCTAACATTGGGTTAGTTGGTTAAATTTACATTTCTCGTAAAACTGTGGAGCAGGTAAACTGGTAGTAAAAGTTTAAAAAAACTCAACATGTACACCAAATATACTTATTACACAGACATTTTTGAGGGATAAATTAAAATATGGTTTATGAACAGGACTTTAAATAATGAGTCTTGATGAGATTTAGCTTCTTAAATTGGATTTCAAAGTGAATTTATCTTCACTTACAAATCAACACAGAGTGGCAACATTAAACCAAACTGAGTGCAATCAATACAGCAAGTATCAGAGTGCTAAAAGGTCTGATTCAAAGACAAAAGGGTTAGGGGACACAGACTGAAATTTATTATTGACTGGTACTTGATCCAGGTCAGGTTGGTAGTGAGTCTTTGCCTCAAGTGGAGGAGTTTAAAATGTATCTGACATGAGATTTTTATGTGTTTTTACTACTTCATATAAATCAGACATTTTTTCATATAAATTGAGATGTGTAGATTTCCAGAAATAAAGTCTTGAATTTACATGATTAGGGAAAACCATTGGTGATACCCAACACAGCCAAGGACACAACGGCCATGTGATCTTTTACTGGGAACAGCGAGGATTCGAACCGGTGACCCTCTCGTTCAAGTTCAAGTTTATTTATTTATAAAGTTCCAGTTCATGACAAAGTCATTTCAAGGCACTTCACAGAAAAATCAATCAATTAATAATAAAACATTTTCTATCTAAGGAACCAGCTGATTGGGCTGAATTGTTATTTCAGCACAATCCCCCATCCTGAGCAGCACGATTGGCGACAGTGGAAAGGAACGACTCCCTTTTAACAGGAACATTACATATCGTTACAACCTGCTCTACCTCACCCATTATCACATTTAGTCATCCTCATTCCATTTTTATTTAGTCTAGTTTAAGTCGACTATAAGTCGAAGTTTTTTGTCTTTATTTTAGTAAAGAAGGCAATTTTATTTTTTCTAGTTTTAGTCAATAACTGTCAACATTTTAGTCTAGTTTTTGTCAGGGAAATCAATTTACCATTTTACTTTTTTTGTCAACAGATAATATTGAACATTTCTATGTGATCTAATATTATTTCTCATAACATTTCAACTTCACATACAATTCTATGAACAAGTGGCTGGTCACTACATGCTACGACGCTAGTAAGTTAGCAGCATTAGTTTGCATTCAATTTAACGTTATTATTGGAACATTACAGCTGTTGGTTTAATGTTACATTATAAACAACCACCATTAAACTTTTTGTTCACTTACCATGAATCTGTGTCTTCAGGTTTTGTGTTTTTTCCAGCTACATTGTGCCACGTTCCTAACCTGGTTCTTCCAGATCTATGTGTAGCCCCATGTCAAGTCTAAACTCAATGATCTGTAATTGCTTCATCTGAAAAAGGGGGAGGGTCATCTGGTATAACATTGTAAGCTGATTGAAGGACTCACCAGCAAGTGCCCCGCCTATCATGATTTGTCTTTAGCCAATCACAGTGAATCAAGCTCTTGTAAATCCAGTCAGGAGTAAAACACACACATCGTTACCACTAAGAAATACACAAAGTTCTTCCCTTTGATCAATTTTCAACCAAGAAATTGTCCTAAAACAGATTCAATAGCTGCTTTTATGTGTACATCCACCAGCAGCCATGTTTGTTTTACTTTACCAATCATACTTGAACACCCGCCCCAAAGCACAATGCTAACACATGATTGGTCTGAACTACCAGTGGAGTCGAGTCAGACGGTTTAGTTGGAGCAGAACAAGATGGATTTTATGGGTTCATTGGTTATTAGATTCCTTCCCTTCCACTAGAATCAAGCATAAGGTTTTTTCACCACTTCAATGTGGTGAAAATGTGTCCAAATATCACGTCTTCTCCTTCTCCTGAGCCCCGTGTAAAGCCTTTCACTGTGAATCCACTTCCGGTCTGTGCTGGTGTTTGTGCACCTGTTCGCTGCAGGTTTGTATATGTATAAAATATAGATGTGTGTGTATATACAGTATGAAATTAAGCACGTTATGGTGATTTTACTGAACCTCCCAAGCCATTTGTCATTGTTTCCTGCCTTTTTCTAAATGGCGGCCAACTTCGGCCCCATTGGCCAACATAAAAAGCCTGGCATGTCCCCTCTATAAATATAACCTCATTGGGCGAGAGAGTCGAGAAGAAGGAAGAGACAGGATTTGACAAAATCTTATAATAATATAATTTTCATCTCGTCTTTGATCATGAACTAAAATGTCTGTAGATTTTAGCCCAGTCTGCATCTAGTGAACAACATTTTCATCTCATCTTTAAACTGATTTAGTCCCAGTTATTGTTTAATAGCATTCAACACACATGCAACAGGTTGGAGGATTCTGCATTTAGACCACAGGATTAGTGTTGCATGTAGGTCATGCAGTAAGTGAAATACATTAGCTTCTCTTTAGACACTCTCATTTCTAAAGGGACAACACCTCACTTCCAATAAGTTCTACTGTTCCTGAGGAGCAGCACACAAGCAGCTGCCCTTGAAATGAATATTTAATATGTTGACAAATTGAAACTCTTCCAGTACGGCAGTGAACCACAGTGGAAGGAAGTCGGGAGGTTAACTGGGAGAGATCAAAGGACTGTCAATCACCTTGAGCTCAACGCTGCTCCCTAAAAATACATGAAAGTTTTCTCTGCTGTTTGGTTCGATATGGTTAGACTAAAAACAGCAGTTACAATGTTATGATGAAAAAACAAAGAAAAAACTGACGATGCAAAGTTTTTACTAGTACAGTTTTATATAAACTCAGAGGAAAGAACAGTTTAACTGCACCACAACACACTTCTACAGTTAATCTGCTGCCACCATCAGACTAATAACAAAATAAGGTCTAAACTAGGGCTGTAACGATATATTATCCCACGATACGATACGTATCTCGATACTTGTTCGTTTTCACATCAGTTTAGAGTCTTTTTGCCAGTGAAAAACCTTTTTTATATGATGTTAGAGCGCATGTTGTCCCGCCTTGTGGTGGTCAGTACAAAACATTTACTGTATCAATATTATCGATATTAAACCTCATAATACAATATTCCTCACATAGATGAATCGGTGTATCATTACAGCCCTAGTCCAAACAAAAAAACACAGGAGATCGACCTCATCTCAAAGTGCAATGTATTTCACTCTCGTGTGCAACAATGAATATATTGTAGTTACCAAAGTACAGTATTTATGTATTGATTCTGTTTGTTTTGGCTAGGCTATAACCACACTGAATAATCTTGATCTGTTCATCTTATTAAACATTTGGAGAGAAACAATCTTTCAACTTTTCCTTGAAAAACTACAGAAAAATCCTTCAAACTGCATTTTAACTCTAAGATGTGAGCTGGACAAAAATAATAAAACACCTAGAAAGCAGAAACTTGTTCCATTCCAATGTGTCCTGTAATCACTATTATAGGTTCTTTTTAATAGCTGTTCAGTCTGTTTACAGGAACTAACAGGATGTTGTTTGGTACAGTATCACTGTGTGCACCACCCTGAACATGGACCAGATAAGAGGATTTTATCTTATTTGTTAGGTCACTGCTGTGACCTCCAATAAACACTTCCTTTTGTTTTTCCACCTCACACACAAGAACCTCAATTTCTGCTTCGGTGAAGTTGCGCTTCCTTGATCTTCTTGATCTGCGGTCATCTTCCTAATTGGTAGAGAAGCCGGCTTATTTATATGCATGAGATCCACAAGGTACTTTGCATTGACCATTTACGGCACAAAGTGGGCGTGTTGAGGGCGGGATGTGATCCAGAAACACCTGAGCACATTTCTAGGTAAAGTGTGATTTATAAAGCGGAGATTACGTGCAGCTGTGCGTACGTCATGTTTTATAGGTCCCAAACTTACTTGGCGTAAGTAGAATTTTTGCTGAGTACGGTTTTTGTAACGATTCTATGTAAAGTTTTATAAATGAGACCCCTGATCTGTAAGAGGAGCTCAGAGAGAAGATGCTGCATGTTAAAGACTACTACACCAGGGATATTCAACTAAAATGTAAAGAGGCCCCCCTCTACTTTTGATGTCCCCCCCCTCTGGTCCTTTATTTTTTATCCCTGGAGATAAGTTATTTTTGTTCTTCTTTCTCGTCCGACCGTACTTGCCAACCCTACCGATGTAATCGAGAGAATCCTGAATTTTAATGCTCTCCTGGGACCATTATTCTCCAGAATTTCTCCCAATTTCCACCTGAATAACAATATTGCTAAATCATCCATCACGTGGCGCTGTTTCCGGCCACACAATAATAACTGTTACACCTTGAAGTCACCATCTGTTGTACAGGTACTGCTATTTAATTTAATTTTAACTTAATTTTTAATTTCATTTTAAAGCAGTACTTAGGAGCTTTCAGTTTAGGTTTATTTTGGCGGCGCCACTGGACAAAAGCGGTATTATTTTACGTGAATGAAGCCTGCATTTCCCATGAGCACCAGCGCGTAGCGTCGTAAAATTCCGGGAAAACCCGTCCGCCAGCAGTTGGATTGAACTACATTACATTTCGGTTTCCAGTGGCTGAGTGAATGAACTGTCAACCTGGTGGCCAGTTATTACTTCCATGCAAATTTCCGAAAGCTGGCATTAGCATTTTGATTTGAGAATAGAAAGATACTTACTAGTCCAGCAGGAACAGAGCCACCGCAGCATCAGTCGGAAATCCCTCCTCGACTTTGAGCTCACGCCAGCGAGTGAAAGCCAGGCCTATGTTGATTCTTGACTGTCCTTTTATCCGGTTACTCTCCCTTTTTCTTTTTTTTGTCTCCTCAGACAAAACTTTTCGTTTTTTCGGGGCTTCTGCCATGTTAGCTGCAGTTGCGCGTAACAGGTCGTATCGAGTTCCGTGTTTATGACGAATGGGGAAAGGGGAAGTGACGTATGCCGAAAAGCAGCCTATTCATTCGTAGTTTTTTGTGTGGCAGGGTTCCCACCATCCTCCTCAAAGTTGTTTAGTGCCAGTGAAAGCGATACAGACCCCCTCAAGCCATGACAGAGGTGTCATTCAACTTTTTGTAAGTCGCCATATAATCACAGAAGTTATGAAACTATTTCATGAAGGTTGAAAAGTTACTTAGTGTTGGTTTAATTTTTTTATTTTATTTTTTTTAATTCATGCATGGGTGAGTGCCGGCTGCAAATTGCAACGCTTCTCAGACTTTTCCAATTTTTCTGCACTTTTTTTGTTATTTGCTGAAATTTTGACAATCCTTGGACATATATAATTTTCTTAAGAGATACATCACTGACCACTGCAAACTCTGCTCTAGACTGTTTTTCATTTTGGTCATTTTTGCCACTTTCGCTACCAGCATGTGTGTTGGTCCGCGGCCTCGGCGCATCTACACACAGGAACAGCCGATCGCCCTCCGGGGTGCGGTGGTAATGCCGCGCAACAGGCACAAGATATGTACCTGCGGAGGTGCTCAAACGGACTATCAGAGGAGTTTGGGTGGGACGAAAACTCAGTGAAAAGAAGCGCTGTTTCAGGCCGGCTGTCCCCTCTGTTATCATGGGGAATTTAAGCTCTTTGCCAAAGAACATCGACGAGCTGGCGGCGCTTACGCGGCACTGGAGGGAGTACAGGGATGCGAGCGTCATGATTTTTATGGAGTCATGGTTAACCCCAGACATCCCGGACCCTACTGTCGCCATTAACCACTTTCACCTGGTGCACGCGGTCAGAACTGCAGAGAGCAGTAAGAAGAGAGGAGGAGGGCTGGCAGTGTTTGTGAATGAGGAGTGGTGCAAACCCGGACACATCACAGTAAAGGAGCAGATGTGCAACAGGGACATTGAGCTGTTAGCTGTTAACATGAGGCCATACTATCTGCCACGGGAGTTCTATTGTTTTAGCAGTGTATGTTCCCCCACATGCTAACACTGACACTGCCTGCGACGCGCTGCTCTCATACACCAGCAGGCTGAAGACACAGCACCCACAAGCCCTCGTCCTCATCTCTGGAGACTTCTACCACGCTCTTCCCTCCTCTGTGCTGCCCACCTTCAACCAGTATGTCACCTGCCCGACAAGAAACAACAGAACTCTGGACTTGTTCTTCTGCAACACCAAAGATGCCTATACTACATCAGTGTTTCCTCCTCTAGGCAACGGGGATCACAACATCATCCACCTGCGCCCTGTGTACTCACCCCTGGTACACAGAGAGGTTGTGATCAGTGTGGTGAGGAAATGGAGTGAAAGCAGTGCAGAGGCTCTGAGGGACTGCTTTGGAACCACGAAGTGGCTGGTGCTCTGTGCTCCCCATGGTGAGGACATCAATGCCATGACAGAGTGCATCTCTGGCTACATAAACTTCTGTTATGAGAACACTACTACTACTACTACTACTGTCATTTAGCAGACGCTTTTATCCAAAGCGACTTACATAGAGAGAACATACAAGCAAGAAATCAAAGAGAAGGAAACAATATAAGGAGGCGGACTGTTTGGAGTCCAGTTTAATTCCGACGCTGATACATCAAGTGTATCAATTTTTTTTTTTTTTTTGTAGAGATAAACTCCCAAATCGCTATCATAAATCAATTCCACATTAAGACTGAAAGTGTTCTTTAAAGAGGTGAGTCTTAAGTCTGCTCTTAAAAGTAGGTGCCGACTCTGAGGATCGGACCGAGTTTGGTAGGTCATTCCACCATCGGGGGATAACAGAGGAGAAGAGTTTGGAACATGATCTCATGCCACGTTGTGGTGGAAGCGCTAGGCGTCTTTCAGCGGCTGAGCGTAGCTGACGCGTGGGAATGTAGGTTTGGATGAAGGAGTGAAGGTAAGTAGGAGCTGTGTGTGTTAGAGTCTGGTAAGCCAGAAGCAGAGCTTTGTATTTGATGCGTGCTGCAACTGGAAGCCAGTGCAGAGAAATGAGCAGCGGAGTGACATGAGCCCTCTTGGGCTGGTTGAAGACCAGACGCGCTGCTGCGTTCTGAATCATCTGCAGAGGTTTAACCGAGGATGCCGGAAGACCGGCCAGCAAAGAGTTGCAGTAGTCGATGCGGGACAAGACCAGGGCCTGGACCAGAAGCTGTGCGGTGTGGTGTGTCAGGAAGGCTCTGATTTTCCTGATGTTGTAAAGAGCGAATCAACATGAGCGAGCTACGGAGTTAACCTGCTCCTTGAAGGACAGCTGGTTGTCCAGTATGACACCAAGGTTTCTGGCGGAGGTTTTGGGGAACAGCGTGATGGAGTCAAGCTGCACGCTTATCTGAGGAGGTAAGGAGTTACTGGCAGGACAGACAATGAGGTCAGTTTTGGACAGATTAAGCTGAAGGTGGCGATCCCTCATCCACGCCGAGATATCTGAGAGGCAGGCAGATATCCGCATTGAGACGGAGGTATCGTCTGGAGGGAAGGAGAGGAGGAGCTGAGTGTCGTCAGCTTAGCAATGGTAGGAGAAGCCATGGGAGCGAATGATCTCGCCTAATGAGGTGGTGTATAAAGAGAAGAGGAGAGGACCAAGGACCGAGCCCTGCGGGACAACCGTCGCCAGCTCATGCAGACTGGACATCTGTCCATGCCACGAGACTCTGAAAGATCTTTCCGCAAGGTACGAGGTGAACCACGAGAGGACCGGCCCCGAGATGCCAAGCTTAGATAGCGTCGAGAGGAGAATGAGGTGGCTGACGGTGTCGAAAGCAGCAGACAGGTCGAGGAGTACGAGTACTGAGGAGAGACCAGCTGATCTGGCAACCCGTAGTGACTCTGCAATTGAGAGAAGAGCGGTTTCAGTGGAATGGCCTTGCTTAAAGCCTGATTGATAAGGATCAAGTAGGTCATTGTCATGGAGGAACTGTGAGACTTGAGTGAAAACGGCTCGCTCTAGGATCTTGGACATGAACGGTAGGAGCGAGACTGGCCGATAGTTTCCTACCTGGGCCGGGTCGAACGACGGTTTTTTCAGCAGCGGAGTGACAGTGTCTTGCTTGAAAACTGAAGGAAAGACGCCAGTTTTCATGGAAGAGTTTATAATGTGGGTTATTGCAGGTTTGACGGCAGGAAGAATGCTCAGCAGGATATCTGTAGGAATCGGATCCAGAGGACACGTGGTTGGATTAGATTCCACTACGAGTCGGGAGACTTCGTCCTCATTCAGTAAGCGGAAGGAGCAGAGCGATTGACCGGAGGAAGGATGGACCAGACTGGGATGGTCAGGCTCAGAAAACTGATTTTTAATGGAGGCGATTTTGTCGGTGAAGTAGGTGGCGAACATGTCTGCAGTCAGCCCGGTGGGTGGCTGAGCAGGTGGAGGACGGAGAAGAGTATTGAATGTCTTGAACAGTTTTCCCATGTTAGGAGCATTTTGGATTTTGTTTTGGTAAAAAGCTATCTTGGCAGCCTTTGAGCAGGATGTGAAGCTAGAGAGCTTTTGCTGGTATTCGGACAAGTCAGAGAGATTTTTGGATTTGCGCCATTTCCTTTCAGCTGCTCTCAGACCAGCTCTGTGATCCCTCAGAGTGTCTGTGAGCCACGGACTTGGACGCTGCCGGGCGGCCAGCTTTGACACACGAGGGCACGAGTTTAAAAAATTCCCACCAGTTGAGCTGAGCTTTGTCCCACTTTTGGAGCTTTTTTTTGTCAGTAAAGCGTCTGCTGTTCAAAAATAAGTTGAAGGAAAAAGTCTGAATTGAATGAAAGGATGAGCTGTTTTTATTAGTTGTGATTAAAAAAAAGATTTAACCCTCCAGTTGAGGTGGTGCAGATTCTCAGTGTAACAGGTCTCATGCTGTCAGGAGGCAGTGAGATATTTGCTTTTTTTAAATGTTTTGTTTTCTGTCGTGCAATTCTGTTGTGCAATTCGGCTTAAAATCCTCTTAATGTTTTAAATGAACCACTTGCTTTCAGCTGAGATTTAGTCTTTTGTTCTGAAGGAATCTTTTTGTACACTGTACCTGCCCAGACTGTGAGGTGTTTCTCCAATAACAAACCATGGATTAACCCTGACATCAAGGCTCTGCTGAAGTAGAAGAAGAGAGCCTTCAGGTCAGGGGACAGGAAGGAGCTGAAGGCTGCACAGAAGAGGCTCAGGAGAAACATCCGGGAGGCCAAAGATGCTTACAGGAGGAAGATGAAGCAGCAGCTGTAGCAGAACAACATTCGGGAGGTGTGGAGAAGCCTAACGCCGGGCTCACACTACATCCAGATCCGGTCCGGTGCGGACCCCGCAGGTATTCCGTTAGATTAAAATCCCTTTTGAAGGCTCACAGTAGCTCCGCGCGGTGCGGGTCCGGTTACGGGGGCCGTACAGCACTACGGAAAGAATCCGCAAGGTTCAATTTTTTCCGGACGCCGGAGTCGATCCGCGTCAAGTTTGATGAAATCTGACGAACTATACAGGAAGTGTGGCTTGAATATCCAGTGTTTTTTCAAAATAAACGAGTGTACAAACAATTGTAACTTGACTCTTCTTTTTAGATAGCACACGCGCTAATAGGAAATGTAAACATTACATCACACCCGGTGACACAGGGTCCCGAAAGCCTGCAGCACAACACATTTTCACACATTTGCTAAATAATGGACGTGTTCTCGTGTGAAGTCCCGACAAAACGATAACCCACGTAAACTTCTGTTCTCGTGGGTGACGTTTACGCACCCAGCACCGGAGCTGGCCGCACTCCCTATCCGGAGCAGATGTGAGTGGTAGCTTGCGGAAAAACCGCACCGAAGCCATTCCGTAGGCAGTGTGAGCCCGGCGTAAGTACAGTCTCTGGCTTCAAAGCGTCTCCTGTACAGATGGAGGGAGACACTCGTTGGGTGAACGATTTGAACTCGCATTTTCTGAGATTTGATCTGTCATCCACCCCTCCCCCCATGCAGCTTGCCAGCCCTCAACTCAAGTCAGGACAATGGCCCAACCCAGCGTCTCTTCACACCTCTGTGATGGCCCATCAGCTCCCACACGGACTCACCCTTCCCACTCCATCCCCCAACACACTGCTGCCATCATCACCACTAACACCCCTGCCCCCCTGCACAGAGCCATGCCCACCTCTCTCCTTCAGTGCAGTCCAGGTGAGGAGAGAGCTTACGAAGATCAGGCCCAGGAAAGCAGCTGGACCAGACAGCATCAACTCCAGGCTCCTTAGGTCCTATGCAAATGAACTGTGTGGGATAATGGAGCATGTCTTCAACCTGAGCCTGAGGCTCCGGGTGGTACCACAGCTCTGGAAGACCTCCTGCGTGGTACCAGTGCCCAAGACACCGCGCGCTACAGACCTCAGCAGCTTCAGGCCAGTGGCTCTCACGTCCCACTTCATGAAGACACTGGAGAGACTGATCCTGGGACACCTCCGCTCTGCTGTGGGCCCAGTGATGGACCCGCTGCAGTTTGCATACCGTCCTGGCATTGGAGTGGAGGACGCCGTCATCCACCTGCTTCACCGCTCTCTCACTCATCTGGAGAAACCTGGCAGCGCTGTGAGGATTCTGTTCTTCGATTTCTCCAGTGCTTTTAACACCATCCAGCCGGGGCTCCTGAGGGTGAAGCTGGAGAATGTTGGGGTGGACTACAACCTGACAGACTGGATCTTGGACTATCTCACAAACAGGCCCTAGTTTGTGAGAGCCTGGGACTGTGTGTCTAAAGTCCGGACCTGCAGTGTGGGGGTGCCCCAGGGCACGGTGCTTCCACCCTTCCTCTTCACCCTCTACACTGCTAACTTCAGACACAACACGGACAGCTGTGTCCTTCAGAAGTTCTCTGATGACTCTGCCGTCATCGGACTCATCACGGATGACGATGACTCAGAGTACAGAGGACTAACGCAGGACTTTGTAGACTGGTGTCAGCGGAACCATCTTCTCCTCAACGCCGGGAAGACCAAGGAGGTGGTGGTGGACTTCCGTCGACACCACTCTACTCCACCCGCACCAGTGAACATCCAGGGAAGGGACATTGAGAGAGTGGACTCATACAAGTACCTGGGTGTTCATCTGAACAATAAGCTGGACTGGACTCACAACACAGATGCACTGTACAGAAGGGGCCAGAGTCGTCTCTACTTCCTGAGGAGGCTCAGGTCTTTTGGAGTAAGAGGGCCACTCCTGAGGACCTTCTATGACTCTGTGGTGGCATTAGCAGTCCTGTACGGTGTGGTCCGCTGGAGCAGCAGCATCACGGAGAGGGAGAGGAAGAAGCTGGACAAGATCATCAGGAAATCCAGCTCAGTCCTGGGCTGTCCTCTGGACTCGGTTTGGGAGGTGGGGGACAGGAGGGTCCTGGCCAAACTCAGGTCAATGCTGGACCATGAGTCCCACCCCCTACAGGAGACTCTGTCAGCTCTAGAGAGCCGCTTCAGTGAGAGACTGATCCACCCTTGCTGTGTGAAGGAGAGGTTTCCTAGATCTTTCCTTCCTGCTGTTAGACTTTACAATGAACATTTCAAAACTGCAATAATCCCATGTGCAATACACAAAACGGACACTTATATTACTATCCATATTGTATATATTTTTAATGAATGCATTCACATCTTTATTCATTTTTTTAAACCTTCTGATTTCTGTGTTCTGTCCTATAGTGTTGCACCACCGGAATTTCCCCATTGTGGGACAAATAAAGGATTTCTTATCTGATCTTAATTAGTTAACTTACGTTATTACTGTGGACTGTTATTTTGTCAAATAATTAAGCACCGTGTGTTTAATGTATGTGTGTATGTGCCACACCCCCCGCCCCTCTGACCTGCTCTGATGACCACAGGCACCACTGAGGCCTTCATCTTCCAGACCTTCTCCAGATCTTGTCTGAGTCGCTGGTGTTTGTCTAGTTTCTCGTGTTCTTTTTGCTGATGTTGCTGGTATCGATATGTCAACCACCTCTTCCCTCTGCTGTTTGTCTCAGGGGCCTCTTTGCTCAGTCTACACCTGGAGTCTGGTCTGGTCTCTATTGCTCTGGTGTTCAGGTCCAGTTCTTGTGCTACCATGATGAGCTTCTGTCCTTCAGTCCAGGTCTTTCTAGCCACTGGTAGGTTTTCTTGAGATCAGCCACTTCAGTGATGCTTCAGTGGTCCATCCCATGTAAGACCTGGTCCTCCCATGATGGTCCCTCCAGTCTCTCCTCTGTTCCCTATTGTCTGAGACATTCACTGAGCATGTCATCAGTTGGGGACTTATCCTTGAAGTAGTTATGGATCTTGAATGGGTGTTTCTCAATGTCAAGGAACCTTGCCTACCGAGGCACTGCCTTGGTAGAGGAGACGTCTTGTTTACGAGGACATTGGAACAGTCTTCACTCACGTGACCACGGCTGCCTGCTCACGCACACTGGATCTAGAAATGTTAATAAAAATAAAATAAAATAAATGTGCAAGCGAGTTAATACCTTCTAGCCACCGAAGCTGCAACTACAAAGCAACTAACCAACCGTATAACTGCTTTAGATTTAAAAAAACAACAACAACAAAAAATGTAAATATAAGCCCAATGGCAACAATCAGTTAACTTACATTTAAAACTTTGAAGTAGCTGCTGCCGGCTCCTCAACTGCCATTTTTTAAAAAACACCACGATGTATTCTGGGAAATTTGTGACCGAGGGAAGGCATCAAGGCACGTCCCATGTATCCTTGGTATGTTAGCTAAACAACGGGCAAACTGAGTACAGATGCCTCGGTAGCACATGAACATTGGAACGTGCCTTGGCGGGTCCCGATGACGTATCTCCTAGGCAACCGGGGCAGGACCAAGTCATCAAGGCAAAGTTCCTTGGCTTTGAGAAACACCCAATGTTTCTTCCTGGTATAGTGGCTCTCACGCTCACTAGTCCTCGACCTCCGCTATGAGCTGCAGAAAACCATCAGAGCAGCAAAAAGGGCCTACTCACAAAAACTTGAAGGCTATTACCTCAACCACAACACACACAGCATGTGGCAGGGAATCCAAGCCGTCACTAATTATAGAGGAACCACGACGGACACTGACCCCTGAGACACCTCCCTCCCAGACTGTCTTAACACCTTCTATGCCAGGTTTGACAGGCTGAACACAACAAACACACCATCAAAGACCCCCTTTGACCCCACGGACACTGTCTTCAAGGTGACACACACACAGGTCCTGAAAGCTCTGAAGAAGGTGAACCCCCACAAAGCTGCAGGACCCGATGGAGTTACACCCAAAGTTTTGAAGGCCTGTGGGGAACAACTAGCTGGTGTGTACACTGACATTTTTAACCTGTCACTATCCCAAGGAACAGTCCCCCGTATTTTCAAATCCTCCACCATCATACCAGTCCCCAAAAGACCGGATACATCTGCCCTAAATGACTTCAGGCCAGTTGCACTCACACCAGTAGTCATGAAGTGTTTTGAAAAATTTGTTCTCACACACATCAACCACATGGTCCCAGACACCATAGACCCCCTCCAGCTTGCTTATTGCACCAACCATTCAGTGGATGATGCAACAGCAATAGCCCTGCACCACACTCTGCAACACCTGGTAAGTAGCAGAACGTATGTCAGGATGCTCTTCCTAGACTACAGTTCTGCTTTTAACACCATACGCCCGGGCAAGCTAATCAAGAAGTTGACAGACCTTGGAATTTCGACTCCCACCTGCAACTGGATTCTGGACTTTCTAACAGACAGACCACAAGTGGTGAGAATGGGAGGACTTGTGTCTGATAAGCTCACAATCAGCACAGGATCACCACAAGGCTGCTGCCTCAGCCCCAAACTATTCACCCTGTACACCTATGATTGTGTCTCCACCCAGGACAACTGTACGTACAACCTGAGACACAACAGAGCAGATAGCATCATCACACACAGAAAAAGGTTCTTCAACAGTTTCTTCCCCGCCACAGTCAGACTCATGGCTAAGCAAAAACACTAAAAAAAAAACACCACACTACCTCACCTCACTTGTATTGTACAAGGTGGTTCTTTTTTTCAGTGAAAGAAATGTGCAGCAATATTCTTTCTATCTAAGGAAAAAATACTCTGTTCTGTTTTAAGAATTCATTTATTTATAGATACTTTATTTAGTTTTCTTATGTTCTATTCTCTATCTTATTCTCTTGTTGTCCCCGTCTCTTAACTTCTCTTCTCTTTAAACTTGACTCAGGGTGCTCTGCACTACAATTCCAACGTGCATGGGACGACTGTTTTTATGTGCAAATGAAAAATAAAAATCTTGAATCCTTCTTAACACACACACACACACACACACACACACACACACACCCACACACACACACGCACACACACACACACACACACACACACACACACACACACACACACACACGCATACACACACGCATACACACACACACACAAGTGTGTTTTGTTATCCTTATGGGGACCGTCCATTGACTTCCATTGATTTTAGTAACTAGATTTATACCTAACCCAAACCCTTTTACTAACCTTAACCATTACTGATCTATAACTAACCCTAAGACTAGCTAAAACTCTATTCACACCATACCTATAAACCTAACCCCTAACCCTAAAAAGGGGAGTCCCCCTCATGGGGACCAGGCTTCGGTCCCCACAAGAACCCTCGGACCCCAGAAAGATAGTAAAAGTCAGGAAACTGGTCCCCAGGAGGTCAGAAATACAAACCCACACACACACACACACACACACAATAACACACACACACACAGTTTATTATAACAGAGTTTGTTTAATTTCCCATTAGAATAAAAAGTTCAACAATCTTTATAATCAAGTTTAATTAATAAAAACATTAGCAGCATCATTAGCATTAGCAGAATGAGGTAGGAGAGCTGTAGCACTGAAGAAGCACCAGAGTCTATTACATGAAGAACATTGAGCCAACCTCCATCAGCAGCACCAAGGTTTCAGATGCAACTCGTGACATCACTTCCTCTGTTTGTCTATTTGTGTATAATAATTCACACTCAAATACTAGGTAATCTAATACAAGTTAAAAACCCACTTTTCTCCATCTTATTATTACCTGTTCTCCATATTTAAACGATCAAAAGCATAATGATTTCAGAACTCTTAGTTGGCGGGATTACACTGATAGAAAACACTGAGTGAGAGACTGAGATTAAGAGATAAAATCTGTGAACATGTCTCACTCTGTGCTCAGTTAGCTTTAATACTCGTCCCACTAAAATACTACTTAAATACTTCATGTGTGTTGATGTGCACTATTCACAAGTCAATTCAATTTACCTTTAAAAACTGGCTAGTGTTTTTATTAGGCTAATTAGCCGACGCCCCCCCGCGGGAGCTGAGGGATGAACGAGATAAGAGATGAATCCAGAGAGTTTTTCTAATGGCTAACAGGTTAAATATTGTCATTATTATTATAAAGGAAAACATACACTAACACTATGATGCAACATCTAAACTTGTTTCTTTTACTTTATGAAGATAACAAACTGCATGTTTGAATTAAAATGTGTTAATTATCAGATAATTAGCATGTGCAACCACGTGTTTTTGGATTTGAGTTTTGGGTCGGAGGCTTGGAGAGTTGATGAAGAACACGGGACTTTCTCTGGGTTTGAGCTTTGGTCCAAACGTTAACGTCTCAATAAACGAATTGTTTGCCGCTGTTGATGTTACCTGCAGACATGTCTCCTCTCAGAACAGCTGTTTACTGCTCTTTACTATTTAAACCTAAAACAAATGTCCACTGTGTCCCTTTTCTAGGAGGTTTACAGTTATTCTTTAAAATATTTTATCAATATAAAATATTTAGCGATTTCTGCACCAGCTGGGATTGAGACTCTTACAAACACATCAGTTGTTGTGAGTAAAATAATCCAACAAATATTGACTGAATTCAATCATTTACAGACTTGTTTTCTCATGATATGTAAGAAACTGGTGCTTCTTGATATTATGTTTCTGTATTAACAGCCAGTTCTTTGATAAACAAATTTGATACCTTCAGTTCAAATGTGAATTTTGTTGCATTTAGCTCAAAGTACTGCTGTTACAGCATGTTTCCCTAAAACTCTGAAGTCTGAATTTATGAAAATAGAAAGGAAAATAAAGAATACAGTAAGGTATCTCTGGTAAAAGCAAAAAGGTGAGGAGTCTCACCGAACCATAGCTGACACACCTCTGTTGTTTATTTCATGCTCAAATCTATCGATGACAAACATGCACAAACAAAGATGCACTTTTGATCTGTTATGGGCCTCAACTGAAACAAAAACACTCCAACTGTCAAACTCGTGCACACTTGAACTTAAAGTGACACCGGTGACATCAATATGCACAAACATCAAGTCTGAGAAACATAACATCCAGCCTTATTAGTGTACAGTCTCAAAGAAAGCCTTGAATGTGACATGCACCAACATGCTCCCTGCTGAGTGTGCAGGCACAGACACACAAGTTGAACTGTAGACAGGCAGCACGGGGCTCCCTCACCGAAAGCCTTATTGATTGGAATAAAGGTCTTTTGATGAGGCAGATTGCTCATCAGGCTGGAACGACATGCTTCTCCGATGTGACGCCTTTTCAGACCAGCCCAGGGGCCCATCGACCACTGCATGGCCATCCTATCTGTGTATGTGTGTTTGTCTGGCTGCCTTTCCTGATCACACTAAGGACAAGCCAACATTGATTGGAGACAGGCCCATCTGGGTCACCCTGGTCCCACTGAGACATGTTCTCTGTTGGAGGTAAGGACGAGTCTGATGGTGGGCAGTGAACTTCATGCTCCAGCCATAAAGCCCATCAGACAAAATGCCAAAGTGTAACTGACAAAGCAAACTAAAAAACAGACTTTATTTGGAGTTAGACATGGATTTTAGTGCTGCTGGACCGGATGGAGGACACAAGCTCCATCTTGTCTATATGTTGGACAAATAAAAGAAACTTTCATTTGCACCAAGGAAACAGGAAGTTTTTTAAAAACTGTACTCAAAGTAATTTTCAACAAACGACAGAGTTAATGCACATTTCTGGATGATAAAACAACAACATGCCGTGTGACACGGCTCATTTCTAGCTTTTAAACCAGAGAATCATCTGCTGATCCTGCAGTTTGACTCCGAGTCACAGAGTGTTTGGACACATTTCAGCATACTGCTTTGCTTCTTAAATCACCTAATATATATATTTTAATCTCAATATGTTTGCAATCAAATGGCTGCACAAAACCTTCAACACGCTGTGTTTAGGATAAAAAATGGCCGAATCACGTGAACCCACTGAAGAAGCTTGTCATACTTTTCAAAATAAATGTTTTTTGTGACAATTTTCTGACTGAAAAAGATGAATTTAAAAGCCAAAACAGCTAAAACTGTCAATTTACAGCTAAACTGAAAAAAAACAAAACAACTGCAGAAGACATGGGACAGAGTTAACAGGAAACCACATGCTGTCCAGTCAGAAGTTGTGTGTGACAATTTTCTGTGCTGTTCAGCACTACCTGCTGAAGAATAGGAGCTGTTGGGAGGTGGTTTGTACTGATGACTCTTGCGGTGCGTCTTCCTCAGTGATGAAGCTGAAGAGTTAAGCTGAGATGTTGTATTACATGTAACATGTTTACTAGAGGACACGTTAAGCAGGGAGCTTTTCTTTTGCTCCACTTCTTCCATGATGTTACAACCCAGCTCCTTTAGGGACGAGACGTAACATGAAACTAAAACCACAATGTCAAAGGTTTTAAAAAGGTAACAAATTAAAACTAGGTTTCAGACCCCTGAACCATCAACACTGGATCTCCTCAAGGCTGCGTTCTTTCTTCTCTTCTCTTCTCTTCTCCCTATACACCTCCAGGACCTGTACACCTCCAGGCCCTATACACCTCCAGGACCTGTACACCTCCAGGCCCTATACACCTCCAGGACCTGTACACCTCCAGGCCCTGTACACCTCCAGGACCTGTACACCTCCAGGACCTGTACACTTCCAGGACCTGTACACCTCCAGGACCTGTACACCTCCAGGACCTGTACACCTCCAGGCCCTATACACCTCCAGGCCCTATACACCTCCAGGCCCTATACACCTCCAGGCCCTATACACCTCCAGGACCTGTACACCTCCAGGCCCTATACACCTCCAGGACCTGTACACTTCCAGGACCTATACACCTCCAGGACCTGTACACCTCCAGGCCCTATACACCTCCAGGACCTATACACCTCCAGGACCTGTACACTTCCAGGCCCTATACACCTCCAGGACCTGTACACTTCCAGGCCCTATACACCTCCAGGACCTGTACACCTCCAGGCCCTATACACCTCCAGGACCTGTACACTTCCAGGCCCTATACACCTCCAGGACCTGTACACCTCCAGGCCCTATACACCTCCAGGCCCTATACACCTCCAGGACCTGTACACCTCCAGGCCCTATACACCTCCAGGACCTGTACACTTCCAGGCCCTATACACCTCCAGGACCTGTACACTTCCAGGTCCTGTACACCTCCAGAACCTGTACACCTCCAGGCCCTGTACACCTCCACGACCTGTACACATCCAGGACCTGTACACCTCCAGGCCCTATACACCTCCAGGACCTGTACACTTCCAGGCCCTATACACCTCCAGGACCTGTACACTTCCAGGCCCTATACACCTCCAGGACCTGTACACCTCCAGGCCCTATACACCTCCAGGCCCTATACACCTCCAGGCCCTATACACCTCCAGGCCCTATACACCTCCAGGACCTGTACACCTCCAAGCCCTATACACCTCCAGGACCTGTACACCTCCAAGCCCTATACACCTCCAGGACCTATACACCTCCAGGACCTATACACCTCCAGGCCCTATACACCTCCAGGACCTGTACACTTCCAGGCCCTATACACCTCCAGGACCTGTACACCTCCAGGCCCTATACACCTCCAGGCCCTGTACACCTCCAGGCCCTGTACACCTCCAGGACCTGTACACCTCCAGGACCTGTACACTTCCAGGACCTGTACACCTCCAGGACCTGTACACCTCCAGGACCTGTACACCTCCAGGCCCTATACACCTCCAGGCCCTATACACCTCCAGGACCTGTACACCTCCAGGCCCTATACACCTCCAGGACCTGTACACTTCCAGGCCCTATACACCTCCAGGACCTGTACACCTCCAGGCCCTATACACCTCCAGGACCTATACACCTCCAGGACCTGTACACCTCCAGGCCCTGTACACCTCCAGGACCTGTACACTTCCAGGCCCTATACACCTCCAGGCCCTATACACCTCCAGGCCCTGTACACCTCCAGGCCCTATACACCTCCAGGACCTGTACACCTCCACGCCCTGTACACCTCCATGACCTGTACGCCTCCAGGACCTGTACACCTCCAGGACCTGTACACCTCCAGGCCCTGTACACCTCCAGGACCTGTACACCTCCAGGCCCTATACACCTCCAGGCCCTATACACCTCCAGGACCTGTACACTTCCAGGCCCTATACACCTCCAGGACCTGTACACCTCCAGGCCCTTTACACCTCCAGGCCCCGTACACCTCCAGGCCCTGTACACCTCCAGGACCTGTACACCTCCAGGACCTGTACACTTCCAGGACCTGTACACCTCCAGGACCTGTACACCTCCAGGACCCGTACACCTCCAGGACCTGTACACCTCCAGGCCCTATACACCTCCAGGACCTGTACACTTCCAGGCCCTATACACCTCCAGGACCTGTACACCTCCAGGCCCTATACACCTCCAGGACCTGTACACCTCCAGGCCCTATACACCTCCAGGACCTGTACACCTCCAGGCCCTATACACCTCCAGGCCCTATACACCTCCAGGACCTGTACACCTCCAGGCCCTATACACCTCCAGGCCCTATACACCTCCAGGCCTGTACCCTTCCAGGACCTGTACACCTCCAGGACCTGTACACCTCCAGGACCTATACACCTCCAGGACCTGTACACCTCCAGGCCCTATACACCTCCAGGACCTGTACACTTCCAGGCCCTATACACCTCCAGGCCCTATACACCTCCAGGCCCTATACACCTCCAGGACCTGTACACCTCCAAGCCCTATACACCTCCAGGCCCTATACACCTCCAGGACCTGTACACCTCCAGGCCCTATACACCTCCAGGACCTGTACACTTCCAGGCCCTATACACCTCCAGGACCTGTACACCTCCAGGCCCTATACACCTCCAGGCCCTATACACCANCCTCCAGGCCCTATACACCTCCAGGCCCTATACACCTCCAGGCCCTATACACCTCCAGGCCCTATACACCTCCAGGACCTGTACACCTCCAAGCCCTATACACCTCCAGGCCCTATACACCTCCAGGACCTGTACACTTCCAGGCCCTATACACCTCCAGTTCCTGTACACTTCCAGGCCCTATACACCTCCAGGACCTGTACACTTCCAGGCCCTATACACCTCCAGGACCTGTACATCTCCAGGACCTTTACACTTCCAGGACCTGTACATCTCCAGGACCTGTACATCTCCAGGACCTGTACACCTCCAGGACCTGTACAATTTTGTCTGATGGTATCTGCCTGGAAAACGATCACTTGGCCATTGTGTCCTTGAGCAAAACACTTAACCCATCCTGCCTGTTTGGTGGAGGTCGGAGGGTCCGGTGGTTGTTTGGTGGTGGTTAGAGGGTCTGGTGCCTGTTTGGTGGAGATCAGAGGGTCTGGTGGTTGTTTGGTCGAGATCAGAGTGTCTGGTGGTTGTTTGGTCGAGATCAGAGTGTCTGGTGGTTGTTTGGTGTTGATCGGGGGGTCCGGTGCCTGTTTGGTGGAGATCAGAGTGTCCGGTGGTTGTTTGGTGGTGGTCAGAGGGTCTGGTGGTTGTTTGGTGGAGGTCGGAGGGTCCAGTGCCTGTTTGGTGGAGGTCGGAGGGTCCGGTGGTTGTTTGGGGGAGGTCGGAGGGTCCGGTGCCTGTTTGGTGGAGATCAGAGGTTCCGGTGGTTGTTTGGTGGCGGTCGGGGGGTCCGGTGCCTGTTTGGTGGTGGTCGGGGGGTCCGATGTCTGTTTGGTGGAGATCAGAGGTTCCGGTGGTTGTTTGGTGGCGGTCGGGGGGTTCGGTGGCTGTTTAGTGGTGGTCAGAGGGTCCAGTGGTGCCTGGCAGTCTCGCCTCTGTAAGTGTGTGTTCCAGGACAGCTGTGGCTACAACATGTGTGTAGTTTATCACCAAACGTGTGAGTGTGAATGAAAAACTGTAGTGTGAAGAACTTTGGGAGTCGTAGGATTTGAGAAAAACATCTACAACTACATGCCATTTACTTTCATCAAACTCTTCTCATTCTATTGAAGGTTAAAGCAATGCAGGGATCATAACAAGAGTCACCTGGAGAACAAAGATCTCTGTTCAACAGCAGCAGTTAGTTGGTGACAGTAACAACCTGCATCACAGAACTATCCTTTAGCAAGGCCTAATATATTAGATATTTTTATGTTGGATCAGAATAGCACAACCCAAATGAGCACCACAACCAGAGACTGTGCAGAAGATGTAACAGTCTTTATTAAAATAATAGAGCAGGAATACCTCTGGTACTGGTGTTGATAGGAGCCGTGGGACGTCTGCGTGGCGAGAGAGGAATGGTTAGTGCAGTGCAGAGTCAGAAAAGGTCTCAAACGATACTGAACTGCACCTTGTAGGTTTGTTTTGCAGGTGGAGTTTCCAAAGACACCATGTGCCGAGGGGTGACGTCACATTCCAGCGGGGAATCTGCGAGGTAGGTTTCCACAGGTTTCTGATGCAATGCTAAGGTGAGTATCAGGTAGGTTGTGGTACACAAACAAACACAGGCTTGGACTGTGCATGTAAGTATTAGCAACAACCAGCAAACAAAGAGCTTAGCACAAAGCACTAGTGCCAAGCTACCAACAGGGCAGCGGCAGCAGGCATACTTCCAGTCAGCAGGGCTAACCAATGGGAAATGTAAAACAGTCCATAATCTAACACAGTCCACAATCCAGAAATCCAAATCCATCACTTATGTAGAGGCAGATATGAGAAGAATAAGCAGAAGCATGAGCGTGGTCAAAGAGGCGACTCTGAATCAGTATGATCAGAGAGCAGGCAAGAGGCAAGGTCGGGTCTGGTCCAGAGTCAAAGGTAAGGGGTTCAGCTTTTAGGTAAGTATTGCTGGAACTTTAACAAACTGGCAATCTGAACAGTGACAAGCTTTCTTTTATAAAGGAGGTACAGGTGCAACAAATGACAGCCAGGATCATACACAGGTGAGTCAGATAAAGGAAAGTGTACCTACCCTACTTTCTGTAAATTTTCAGCTTTGAAATTTCCACCATTCTCCATTTCTTCCTGTAATTTCTATCCACTGATTACGTGTCTAATCTCTTGTTCATCTCTGTTAGTGATTTTACATCCCTGTCATCTAAATAAAAACAGTAATAAGAAAGAAAAAAAGATTACACTGTCTATGAGCTGTATAGACTTCTTCTTCGCCCTCTTTTCTATGATTAGATAATTCAAACGGATAGAGGGAGGGAACCAATGGACTCTTCAACATCTTGGTTCCACTTTTTCATACCTCCGTTCTTAATAATTAATTAGAATTGATTTGAAGCACATCCTGACCTGAGCTAGGATGGACAGGAAGGGCTGTCCATGCATGAAAACGTGTGTTCATGTGTGTTTACTTGCATTTATGCCTACATGGTTTGTGTTTTCACAAGGAGCACATTTACAGTAAACCACCCAAAAAACATCTGTACAGCAGGAGAAAAGAGGGCAATGCGCTTCACAAGTCTTCCTAGAATGAATAATTTAGGCAGATAAAGCCTTGACCTTGCTGTACTTTTGGAGACTCTTGGTTCCCATCGATTTCTAACAGAACAACTGGGACACCTTTAAAACCAAATGTACTATAGCTGTCTACACACACACGCTGACACTCTCACTAGCTAAACTTCTTTTTCTTTTTGAGATTTTTCCTCCTTGTTTTCGTATTGTAAATATTGTTTTTGTGCATGTTTTTCATTTTGTTTTGGTCGCTGGCTGACAGATTCTGTGTCTACTCCATCTCTTTTTGCAACTGGAAAGTTGTTTACAATCAGAAACAACTTAGATGAGTCGAAGAAAATATGTTGTGGATGTGGACCAGGAGCAAAGAGAGAGAGAGAGAAGTTTAAACCATCTTCATCTGTCATAATGAGGAATATGATGTCTTACAAGAAAATTGGACAAGTGTGAAACATTGATAAGGACAAGCCTGAGTACTGAAAATACAGTATTATGTGACAAACATTTAAAGAAGATCAGCACTGAGGTGGAACAGCAGTCCTAACCTTAATCCTAAACCTTATGCAAATGTCAAAGGATGCAATTAGTTCCTCTCCTGTCCTTGGTAAGATAGATCAGATCAATAAGTTTATTATGTCTTTGTTCCTCATATGACTACGTTCCTTTTGTTCAGACAAGTGTGAAGATTTACTTATTTATCTTGACATGTTTCTGCCGTCATCTCCAACATTCCTTAGAAACGTCACCAGGTGTTGATGTGATGTGTATTTATCTGCTGTTTTTCCCTGTGGGCGTTGAAGTTATATAAATAAATAAATAATTAGAAAAGCACTCATAGAGCGCAGACCTCCGCCAAGTAGCTTAATTCCCCCCATGTTGTGATCTACACCAAAAGACTCCTGCTCAGCCACCAGGAGGCGTCAGGGGAGGTCATGGTTTCATCAGTTTGTCTGTTAACAAATAACTCAAAAACTTCTGGTTGGATTTTGATGACATTTATTTCTGAATCCAGTCAAAAATCAGTGATCCGGATCATCATTAAAATCGAATCGATTAGTCCTTGTACTAATTTTAACCGATCCTGAAAATTTCTTCAAAATCAATCCAGGAGTTGCTGAGTTACAGTATCTTGTTAACGGACAGATGAAAACATAACCTAACGACCCCTATGCAACAGCTAGAACCCTCTACAGGAGATCCTTCCCGTCCACAGCTAGAACCCTCTACAGGAGATCCTTCCCGTCTACAGCTAGAACCCTCTACAGGAGATCCTTCCTGTCCACAGCTAGAACCCTCTACAGGAGATCCTTCCCGTCTACAGCTAGAACCCTCTACAAGGGATCCTTCCCGTCTACAGCTAGAACCCTCTACAGGAGATCCTTCCCGTCTACAGCTAGAACCCTCTACAGGAGATCCTTCCCGTCTACAGATAGAACCCTCTACAGGAGATCCTTCCCATCTACAGCTAGAACCCTCTACAAGGGATCCTTCCCGTCTACAGCTAGAACCCTCTACAGGAGATCCTTCCCGTCTACAGCTAGAACCCTCTACAGGAGATCCTTCCCATCTACAGCTAGAACCCTCTACAGGAGATCCTTCCCGTCCACAGCTAGAACCCTCTACAGGAGTTCCTTCCCGTCTACAGCTAGAACCCTCTACAGGAGATCCTTCCCATCTACAGCTAGAACCCTCTACAGGAGATCCTTCCCGTCCAAAGCTAGAACCCTCTACAGCAGATCCTTCCCGTCCACAGCTAGAACCCTCTACAGGAGATCCTTCCCGTCTACAGCTAGAACCCTCTACAGGAGATCCTTCCCGTCCACAGCTAGAACCCTCTACAGGAGATCCTTCCCGTCCAAAGCTAGAACCCTCTACAGGAGATCCTTCCCGTCCACAGCTAGAACCCTCTACAGGAGATCCTTCCTGTCTACAGCTAGAACCCTCTACAGGAGATCCTTCCTGTCCACAGCTAGAACCCTCTACAGGAGATCCTTCCCGTCCAAAGCTAGAACCCTCTACAGGAGATCCTTCCCGTCTACAGTTAGAACCCTCTACAGGAGAACCTTCCCGTCTACAGTTAGAACCCTCTACAGGAGATCCTTCCCGTCCACAGCTAGAACCCTCTACAGGAGATCCTTCCCGTCTACAGCTAGAACCCTCTACAGGAGATCCTTCCCGTCCACAGCTAGAACCCTCTACAGGAGATCCTTCCCGTCTACAGCTAGAACCCTCTACAGGAGATCCTTCCCGTCTACAGCTAGAACCCTCTACAGGAGATCCTTCCCGTCCACAGCTAGAACCCTCTACAGGAGATCCTTCCCGTCTACAGATAGAACCCTCTACAGGAGATCCTTCCCGTCTACAGCTAGAACCCTCTACAGGAGATCCTTCCCGTCTACAGCTAGAACCCTCTAGAGGAGATCCTTCCCGTCCACAGCTAGAACCCTCTACAGGAGATCCTTCCTGTCTACAGCTAGAACCCTCTACAGGAGATCCTTCCTGTCCACAGCTAGAACCCTCTACAGGAGATCCTTCCCGTCTACAGCTAGAACCCTCTACAGGAGATCCTTCCCGTCTACAGCTAGAACCCTCTACAGGAGCTGTCTCCCGTCCACAGCTAGAACCCTCTACAGGAGATCCTTCCCGTCTACAGCTAGAACCCTCTACAGGAGATCCTTCCTGTCCACAGCTAGAACCCTCTACAGGAGATCCTTCCCGTCTACAGCTAGAACCCTCTACAGGAGATCCTTCCCATCTACAGCTAGAACCCTCTACAAGGGATCCTTCCCGTCTACAGCTAGAACCCTCTACAGGAGATCCTTCCCATCCACAGCTAGAACCCTCTACAGGAGATCCTTCCCGTCTACAGATAGAACCCTCTACAGGAGATCCTTCCCGTCTACAGATAGAACCCTCTACAGGAGATCCTTCCCGTCCACAGCTAGAACCCTCTACAGGAGATCCTGCCCGTCTACAGCTAGAACCCTCTACAGGAGATCCTTCCAGTCCAGAGGTAGAACCCTCTACAGGAGATCCTTCCCGTCCACAGCTAGAACCCTCTACAGGAGATCCTTCCCGTCTACAGATAGAACCCTCTACAGGAGATCCTTCCCGTCTACAGCTAGAACCCTCTACAGGAGATCCTTCCCGTCTACAGCTAGAACCCTCTACAGGAGATCCTTCCCGTCCACAGCTAGAACCCTCTACAGGAGATCCTTCCCGTCCACAGCTAGAACCCTCTACAGGAGATCCTTCCCGTCCACAGCTAGAACCCTCTAGAATAACTCTCCAAAGAAACACTGAGTTAAACACTGAATTGAACTATTTAGTGAAACGTAGGATAATAATTAACACAGAGATTTTAAGAAAGTGATTTTAACACAGGGATTTTAACATGGTGATTTTAACAGCTATTTAACTCTCCTGGTTTGATCTTTAAGACTTTTCATTCTGTCTGACATTCGTTCATGCTGCAAACAATGTTCACTGGCTTGATGGAGAGATGTGGCTAAAACAGGATCAAGTTTAAATGTCAGACTTTCTTTTAAGATTTTTTCAACTCTTAATTCCATGATCCCTAAAGATTTTTCAGTCACTTTTCCTGTTTCAGCACAGCAGCTTCCAGCAACAGATAATTTCTTCTCAGCAGGGTTTCTCTGTTAAAAGGTTCCAGATTACTGTAAAGGTATGACCGCATGCTTTTTGCAAACTCTTACTTGCATTTTGGTAAATATTAAACAAATACACTTGGATAAATTTGCTTTCGCCGTGATATTTAGATTTCTAGAAATGACTTCTCTTGAGTTTGTAAACTGACGAAGCCATAATTTATTGTACTACTTTGTTTTATTGATTATCCTAATAACTGCCCTTCAGAGAGTTCCCCACTGGTGAAAGAAGGTTCTTCCAAAATAAAAAAATAATGAACACCTTTATTTTATCTTGACTTGAAATAAACTGTATTATTGTTTAAAGATTTTCTACCACTATCTGAACAAAAATAATTTCATCTGATTCAATATTTTTATTTTAAAAGCCAGTTCAAAGAGCTATACATGTTAAAATGATTCAATTCAAATACATTTCAGTTCTACTGAACACGTTCCTCTCTTTCTGTCCTCACCCTGAGAGATGAGCGTCATGTATCGTATCAATCCTGGCATTGTGTCATCACCCTGTTCACATCTATCCTTGTGTCTCAGAATACAAATATATATATATATATATGTGTATATATTTCACTCGTGTGTTTACCTTCATTTCTGATATCAAGTGTTCGTATGCTCTCCTTTCATTCTAACTCTTTTATCTTGGGGTAGCTTATGCTACTGTAAATGCACTTTATAAATAAAAGAAAATAAATTGATCTTAGTCTTTTTGGTCCTGTGATTTGGTTCGAATAGTTTTTGAGTATTTAGGTTAGTTTGTTTATTATATTTGTTATTTCTACACTCACCTCTGTCCTGTTTGCACCTCTTCATTATCTCTGATCACACTCACCTGTTTTCACCTGCCACTCCTCCTTTAAAAGCAGAGTGAGAACAGTCCCAATTCACAAGTTAGCCGAATTTTCTCACACTTTCTATAGCCAACACGTTTCTCTGTTGGTTGATTTGGTCACTGTTTATTTTTTGGACCTTGCCTTTTGACTCACCTTGACCAATTATCTCACCTGTATGGTTTTGGTCCTCCTGGTTTTGGAACCCTGTGTTCTTCTGTGGATTGTGGACTGGATTTGTTTCGCTCTACTTTCTGATGAACTGTGTATGATCCCTGCTAACAATTGGATTATGCCTCTGTTTAACCTATGCCAGTGACATCACCACTAGCGATGCTAACCGTTCATTAAACAACTTCCTATCAATACCACAATAAAGATTTTTTACCTGCCATCAGTGTCACATTGCAGTCTAATGTCAGATCAGAAGCTCCAAATACAACTATCAAGCCTGAAAGAATGTGTGCTGGCAGAGAGGTAAAAAACAATGTCTTAAATGTAGTGATTAGATCGAATATACTTTACAAAATTTATAGAACATGTTTACAGTATATACAGTGGGGCAAAAAAGTATTTAGTCAGCCACCAATTGTGTAAGTTCTCCCACTTAAAAAGATCAGAGAGGCCTGTAATTTTCATCATAGGTATACCTCAACTATGAGAGACAAAATGAGGAAAAAAAATCCAGAAAATCACATTGTCTGATTTTTAAAGAATTTATTTGCAAATTATGGTGGAAAATAAGTATTTGGTCAATAACAAAAGTTAATCTCAATACTTTGTTATATAGCCTTTGTTGGCAATGACAGAGGTCAAACGTTTTCTGTAAGTCTTCACAAGGTTTTCACACACTGTTGCTGGTATTTTGGCCCATTCCTCCATGCAGATCTCCTCTAGAGCAGTGATGTTTTGGGGCTGACGCTGGGCAACACGGACTTTCAACTCCCTCCAGAGATTTTCTATGGGGTTGAGATCTGGAGACTGGCTAGGCCACTCCAGGACCTTGAAATGCTTCTTACGAAGCCACTCCTTCGTTGCCCGGGCGGTGTGTTTGGGATCATTGTCATGCTGAAAGACCCAGCCACGTCTCATTTTCAATGCCCTTGCTGATGGAAGGAGGTTTTCACTCAAAATCTTACGATACATGGCCCCATTCATTCTTTCCTTTACACGGATCAGTCGTCCTGGTCCCCTTGCAGAAAAACAGCCCCAAAGCATGATGTTTCCACCCCCATGCTTTACAGTAGGTATGGTGTTCTTTGGATCCAACTCAGCATTCTTTCCCCTCCAAACACGACAAGTTGAGTTTCTACCAAAAAGTTCTATTTTGGTTTCATCTGACCATATGATGTTCTCCCAATCCTCTTCTGGATCATCCAAATGCTCTCTAGCAAACCGCAGACGGGCCTGGACGTGTCCTGGCTTCAGCAGGGGGACACGTCTGGCACTGCAGGATTTGAGTCCCTGGCGGCGTAGTGTGTTACTGATGGTAGCCTTTGTTACTTTGGTCCCAGCTCTCTGCAGGTCATTCACTAGGTCCCTCCGTGTGGTTCTGGGATTTTTGCTCACCGTTCTTGTGATCATTTTGACCCCACGGGGTGAGATCTTGCGTGGAGCCCCAGATCGAGGGAGATTATCAGTGGTCTTGTATGTCTTCCATTTTCTAATAATTGCTCCCACAGTTGATTTCTTCACACCAAGCTGCTTACCTATTGCAGATTCAGTCTTCCCAGCCTGGTGCAGGTCTACAATTTTGTTTCTGGTGTCCTTTGACAGCTCTTTGGTCTTGGCCATAGTGGAGTTTGGAGCGTGACTGTTTGAGGTTGTGGACAGGTGTCTTTTATACTGATAACGAGTTCACACAGGTGCCATTAATACAGGTAACGAGTGGAGGACCGAGGAGCCTCTTAAAGAAGTTACAGGTCTGTGAAAGCCAGAAATCTTACTTGTTTGTAGGTGACCAAATACTTATTTTCCACCATAATTTGCAAATAAATTCTTTAAAAATCAGACAATGTGATTTTCTGGATTTTTTTTCCTCATTTTGTCTCTCATAGTTGAGGTATACCTATGATGAAAATTACAGGCCTCTCTGATCTTTTTAAGTGGGAGAACTTACACAATTGGTGGCTGACTAAATACTTTTTTGCCCCACTGTACCTGTCTAACCTAATCTGTGCACCTTCAGTGAGCTCAGATCAAGAAAAACTGAAATAATCATGTCCACTTTGGAGTCCTTCTGGATAACTTAGGAAGGTGTGTGTGTGTGTGTATCCAGCAGCAAACATCCCATTTCATTTTTTTGGGGGGGGGGGGCATTAAATCAGTATAAATAACTTTTCTGCAGTCGCGTCTCAGACAGCCGTTGTTGGAACCGGTGTTCTGTAGAAATATGCTACCTGTTGAGATGTTCTACTGATTCCTTCTGCACATGAACCGTTCTACAGTCTTGAGTTCAATAAACAGATTTATTGTTTATTTTTGTTTCTATATTTTCCATAAATACATTTTACCTATTAAATAAATTCTCCAGGACAGAAACACTAAATATGATGTTATTTTTACTTTCTTTACATCGTCAGAGCAACAGGCAAATGTTTGGACACACCCAGAGAAGAAGGACCCAACAATGGCCGATAAGGACCCAGAGGGATTTTATATAGAAAATATCAGAGAAGGATCATAAAAATATGTTTAAATAATTAACAGGAAACACTCACCATGAACAAGAATACTGTATAAACTTCTAATAACATCTTGTTATGAAATAAGTTGTAAATTCTTTGTATGGCAACATTTTTCTACAGGGCAGCATAAATCAAACCTGGCTCTGCCAGATCTATGTGTAGCACCACCTCTTGTCGAGTTGGGGACACACATACACCTGGAACTGCTCCATTTGAAACTGTAAAAGGGAGGGACATCTGATATAATATTTTAATCTGATTGGAGGACGCGCCAGCAAGTGTCTGTCTTTGATGATTTGTTTTTAGCCAATCACAGTAAATCAATAGCCTGACCAATCAGATCCTCCTGCATTATGTTCAAATGCAGAAGGGTCTTGACACCGGAGTCGCACCCAATCATCTCCACGTCCAATTTTATGACGGACCAATTACATATCACCTTTGTTGTGCGTCATCCTGAAAACACAGAACTAGCGTTTTCCACCCAGAGCACAACATTCAACATGGCGGACTCGGCTGTGGATGAAGTGTTTACTTCTGTGTTTGCACAGTGTTTGCTTGTGGCGGTCAAATACCTGAACCGAGTGTACAATGACACCTCGTATTCACGAGTTTTTGACACAAAAGCAACAACTGTCATTAATATTGGTCTTTTCTCCTTCATTAACCATGGCTCTGTAGCTACCATCGGGTAAGTAAATCAAGCTCTTGTAAATCCAGTCAGTAGTAAAACACACACATCGTTAAGAAATACACAAAGTTTTGATCATTTTTCAATGAAGAAATCGTCTCTAGTCCTAAAACAGATTCAATATCTACTTTTATGTACATCCACCAGCAGCCATGTTTGTTTTATTTTACCTGCCAATCATACCTGAACACCCGCCCCAAACCACAATGCTAACACATGATTGGTCAGAATATTTGACCGAGATAGACGGTTTCAGCTGAAACGGTACAGGATGGATTTTCATGGGTTTGGAAAACTCCAAAGCTCGCGATGGTCCCACATCGCTGCTAACGCGTCTATCAAACCCCCGCTGCAACACAACTCATAACAGCTACTATCGCGCACCACCCACCTTAACCACGGTCTCCCTAATTCTGAGTTCTCAAGGTTGACATGTATGAGTGCGGATCATTGTAACCGAGGCTTTACAGGTTCATTCCCAGATCTAAACCAGTGAATCACACAATCACAAGTTCAAGCTAATCCAAACAACAAGCCAACTTTTCTGTTTTGTCTTTGCATCAGTTCTTCACTCCTACTCTGCTCTCCATCTGTAACTCTCTGGGTTTCCTACAGCTTACATTCCCAGGACTAATCTCCACCAGTTCAATGTTGTTCAATTAGATTCCAGTTGACATGCATTGGAAGTAGGCACTCCTCCTTGTAATTCAGTCCTCTTTATAGCCAATCTATTTTTTTAATAAAGGTTCAGAGGAAAACATTAAAGTATTGATCTTTATTTATCGACCCCTGCCCAAAGCATAGTTAAAGCTGACACAAATCAATCAAAATAAATTTAAAATGTTGATAGCCCATATGAGAAGCCTGGCCGCTTGTTTCGAGGAGTAATTAGGGGGCCAGGCAGAGGGGAACCTTAGGCAATAAGAGTAACAGTAATACACACACACACAGTTACTCTGAGCAGCACAACGAGTTGCAGAACTGTTTAGCAGAGTGCAGATTAGAAATTTGTTTTGCATTAAATGAGACGAGAAAGAGCCAAGGTTAATGAAAGGGCGCAGCACTTTGGGGCTGTAGTAATCCACTGAAACCCTCTCTTTGCTGAATCTAATGTGCAGCTCATTCCCAAACACACACACACACAGACAACCCTGCGAGGCAGCCCGCGGGACATCCTCAGCTTAGCAAAAACAATGGGTATTAATTTAAAAAAGTGAGTGAGAAATAGTTGGTTGATAGTTGTGAGTGAGGTAAAGAGTCGACCAGCCTCTGGTGGATTCACTGGTTTTAATCTGCCTGATGATGTCCACTGAGAGAAGAGGGTAAAATGTGCACCCATGTGGACCTGATGGACTTTGGAGCAGAGTTTTACAGCTTGTGTTTACACTCTAAGGTTTCTGTTTTTACAGAACTGATGTGAAAGATCTGATTCGGTCTAAACAGCAACACTCACACCAGTAACAAGAATAAAAAATCAGCAGAAATTTTCTTCATGTATTTTACTGGAATGTTAAACTTTTCAACAAGATAGTTCCCTAAATTTACCAAATTAATTTCATACAACCCTTAATGCATTTCTGCTGGTATTTTTACATTATTGTTAATGAAACAATTATCTCACAGTGGACTTTGAAGATGAAGCCCATGATAGGTAGCTGCTCTCAAACCTTTATTACCTTAACCCTGCTAGTTAATTATCAGTGACAACAGTAAAATATTATTTTATTTCAGCACTTAATGGTTCAGGTGGTGAATCAGCTTTTCAACTGGTTCCTGCAGAGACGTAACTTTCTACAGTATGAATAGATCCAGAGCAGCTCCCTGTCAGCTGGTACATAACAATATAATCATTATGAAATGCATTGAAAACTGATCATTAAGACTTGTTAATATGAATGAAAATATTATATTAAACTTAAAGTTATCCAAAAACAAGTTTCTTTGTTGAAGAGAAAAAGGACCAAGTAGTACATCAGTGATCTGAGCAGGTTTTAATCCAACAAATTCATGTCAAACTAATGAACTTTAGACTGGAGCAACTGGATCATCAGAGACCTTTAAAGTCTTTATGGTCATGACTTCTTAACTTCTCTTTCAACCATCTTTATTTCTCTGCATAGAATGCACACAGCCAGCAGCCCTAACACCTGAACTCCATTTATCTTTACACTTTCAGTTCACATACGCTTTTCTCCAGTAAATCTTCCCATTTGCTTTGCTGAGGATTCACCAACCATTTTAGTTCAGGTGAGATATTAATGAGTTTACAAGGACCTTCCCAGTCTAATTATGTCGAGCAACTGCTGTCTCTTACTGGGCCACAGCTCCCAGGGGGAAACACAAATCTACCAGGCAAGCAAAACTCGCCTACTTTTGACAAAACACTCGACATACCAGGATGCAAATAACACTGGGCATCCTTCATTATCACCACGAGAATGTTGTAGGTGAGATTAATTTCACCGCCCAGCATCGCCACCCCAAATTTAACCTGAAAAATACTTGACTTTGGCTTAAAGACGACGGCTATTAGTGAAGGGAGGGTTGAAAAGCCCAGGAAAGAAGCTCAGCATCCTCGAGGGGAGCACAAGCACTGTGTGGACCATTAATGTGACTGGATGTGACCTTTGACCTTTGTGCAGCCTGAACTATTTAACATGTTTGTAAGAGGACATTTGACCAGTGATAGTGAAACATGAAAGTTAAACCTCTAAACAGATTGAGAGAGAGGAAGTTTGTCATCCTGTTTATCACATAGAGAGTAAAGAGTAATGAAAAATCTGGCAACTAACGTGTCTAAAGCTTGTTCTATATTAGATGAATGGCATGTAGAATCAGCATCATTCATTGACAAGTATTAGTTGCACAATACAATGAATTTGTCTCAGGTGAAAATGTGCAGAAGGTAAAGCAAAAATAAAAATAAAATCAAATTAAAAAAGCAGCAATATTGACATTAAGGAACTGTGCAATAGTCCCTGCAGGTCACAACACCATAAGGTGAAAGGTCTGTAAGACAGTGGGGTGTGGGGGAGGAAAGGACAGCTTATTCATTGAAGTCCATCTTCTGGTTTCCTGCTGAGGAAACTTGCAGGGAACAGCATGTTCACCTGTCTCACCTCTAGTAAGTCCAGAACCCAGCTGCAAGGCTGTTGACCAGCACCAATAGGAGGTCCCACATTACACCAGTTTTAAAGACTCTTCACTGGCTCCCTGTTGATGCACTGTGCCTGATTTAAAATCTTGATGCTGGACGTTTGAGTCCTACATGGTCAGACTCCAACTGACATCACTGACTTACTTAAGCCCTACAGCTTATCTCAAAGCTTGAGGTCATTTGGACAAAACCTGTTCACTGGTTGAACCAAGTGTTCAAAGCCGCTGCGCCCCGCCTTTGGAACAAACTCCCTTTAGAGTGACCTACATGATGCCTTACTACTACTACTACTACTACTACTGCTGCTACTACTACTACTACTACTACTACTACTACTACTGTCATTTAGCAGACGCTTTTATCCAAAGCGACTTACATTGAGAGAACATACAAGCAAGAATTCAAAGAGAAGGAAACAATATAAGGAGGCGGACTGTTTGGAGTCCAGTTTAATTCCGACGCTGATACATCAAGTGTATCAAAATTTTTTTTTTTTTTGAGGATTCTGCTCAAGAAGTCAAGGTCCAGTAGTGCCAGTCTGCTGTTTTGTCAAGCTCATGTCAGAAGTTTTCAGGAACTAATGAGAAATCTGATGTAGAGCTGTATCTGTCAGCTGAATAACTTGAACAGCCTCGTCCTGATGTCCAGCTTTAGTGTAGTCCACTACTAGTCCTCTCTGTGGAAACACTACACTGGTATAAGTGTTTTTTATAATTGGTTTTTCTTTCCTTTTTCATTGTATACTGTTTACTGTGTGTTGGGTTTGTTTTTATACTTTCTTTAGTGGACCTTGAGTCTGTCAATAAAGATGATGATGATGGTGATGGTGGAGGTTTATAGTCCTCTGCATTGTTTTTGGTTTTTCATACACTAACATTCCATTCATTCTGATTCATTTTTCCAGCTCTGATCCACAGCTGTATATATTTTGTAATCACCCATCCTGCGTGTGTGTGTATATTTGATGATGATGATGATGATATGCCTTTATTGTCCCACAGGGGGAAATTACATGGAGATACAGAGAACAGCTTGACCGTCACTGTCCTGGCTGCCAGGCCCACGAGGCTGGCGCACATTGCTCAGGTCAGCCCAAGGTCACACAGGAGAATACATACATACAAATACATAAGCATGCATCAACATACGTATGTGTTATAAAAAAGATGAATAAGACTGCATAAGGTTCGAGGAGGTAAAAAAAAAGGTTAAATTACACCCAGTGCCCACAAGGGGGTGCTGGATGGAAGCACAAAAAAACACTCCAGCGAGGAGTGAAAAGACACACACGGTGAGGTCAAAGGAGTGTGTCTGCGATTTATTATTATGTGCACTCTCAGAAATAGAGGTACGAGACAAGAACATTTTTGTACCTATAGGTAAATTGTTTTAAAATGTTCCCTTAAAAGTACAATATTGGTCTTTAAAAGGTCAGAAATGCCCCTTAGAGGGTTCAAATTGATATAAAGTACAAATTTGTACCATTTCATCTGGACCTGCAACTCTGGCCACGGCTGGTTAATCTCTATTTTATTAAGTTTCATCCATCATTTTCAATATTATGTACATCAGGCAGATCACCTGTTTGTCTTTTTACTGCTGGAAAATGTTCACTGCTGGTTTCAGTCTATTGGTTCTGGATTTGACTGATCTGATGGTCCGCTCTGCTCCCCCTAACCACCGGCTGCAGTTCTTTCTTGTTCTCTTCTGTGCAGCTGGAAAACCACACCATGCAGCAGGAAGTCAAGAGAGTCTCTATAGCTGATCTATAGAAGCTTGTGACCTTATGAAGGACATACAGTCTCTGTTGTGTCTTCCTCACCTGATGTGTGATGTGAGTAGTCCTGTGTCTCTGTAGGCTGACTCATTATCTGAAGGAGTGGATGGTGGAACAGTCATGAGTGTAAAGTGAGTAGAGGAGAGGGCTGAGAACACAGCCCTGTGGAGTTCCTGTGTTTAGAATGGAGAGTGGAGGATGTGGTGTCCCTAATCTTAACATTCTGTGGTATGTTGCTCAGGAAGTCCATGATCCAGCAGCACAGTGAGTTACCTAGACTCAGGTTACTGAGTTTGAGGACCAATTCATAAGGAATGACTGTATTAAAGGCAAAGCTAAAATCAACAAACAGCATTCTAACACAGAAGCTGTTCTTGTGTAGGTGTAGAAGGGCTGAGTGGGGAGCTGCATCCTCTGTAGACCTGTTTGTCCTGTATGCAAACTGGTGTTGATCCAGGTCAACAGGGACCAGCAGCTTTAATGTGGGATGAGTCTTTCAAAACATTTAGTAATGACTGGAGTTAAAGCAACAGGGTGATAGTTGATTAGGAAGCTCCCTGTGTGTTTCTTTGGTACCTTTTGTTTTTCAGTTTCCTGCCATGGTACTAATTTAACACGTGTTATACTGCTGATCAGCTTTTTGGTTAATGATGTGAAAGAACACTGACTTTTATTCATGAGCTGCTTTAGAATCTTTAGGTAACAAGTATTTACACTAAATCAGCTCCTGTGGATTAAAGTTTGAAGGAACGGGAATGTTTTGGTGCAGTTTTGGAGAAAGTTCCCATTTTCAAAAGTCAACTATCATTGAAATGATGCTCTGAGAACCAAATGACATCACTTCCATACCTTATGCAAATATCCAGCAGGATCCATTACACAGCAGCAGAGATAAGTGCGTCCGGAACAGAGCAAGCCCCCCCCACACACACACACGGGGTAGTACTTTAGACATAAGTTTGCTCACTCACACATACACACTTATCTCTCTGACTGTAATACAGGAATCAGACACTTGACGCAGCACTGATGCAGTGACTGTTCTCAGGGTGATGATGTGAAATGGACTTTTAAATCTATGTTCCCAAACAGAAACAGAGTAAAAGTGAGAGAGGTTAGCATAAAACTTCCTCTAACTGCCTCTCTACTTTTATTTACATCCAACACAAGCTGGATTGCTCTAATTTAGTACCCTTTATACTTTTAATCTCTCTTTGATGAGAGTATGAACTAACTGTTTATTCTTTATTCACTGAACCAAAACATTTTAAATATTTTTGTGAATATTCATGAACAAATAAACATTTCTGAGGTCTTCCTTATACTAAAGAAACAACCAAACAGTATCTACTGTATAATGATGTTTACCATCATTTAGAATCCACTCTGCTTTTAACATCTGTAAACATCTGGAAGAGAGGAGAACAGCTGCTGGAGTTTTAGGAGAGGAATCTTGTCCTGATTCCTCATTCTATCTGCTTTATTGTTTTGTGTTGGTGAAAGATCTGGACTGCAGGCAGGTCAGATCAGCACCTGGACTCTTCTCCTGTGAAGTCATGCTGATGTGCTGGATGCAGAAAGACCTTCCCTGAAAGTGATGTTGTCTAGATGGGAACAGATGTTGTTCTGAAACCTCTCTGTACTTTTCTGCACTGGAGTCTTTCCAGTCTGCGTCAAAATTGGGCTGGTTCCGTCATGCAGCAGCTCATTCATATTCATTGTTCGAATGAGAGCAAGGTATACTATTTCCTGCCCCCGGCAACATCAGACGTTCTCTCTTCCTGTTTGCTACGTCTTATGCTAACAGCTTTTAGCCAGCAGCATGCTAGACGTGGTTTCAACTGCAGGAGCTGATGAATACTAATGAACAAAGGAGTTGTGATGAAACAGATACAGGCCGTTCAGACTCGGGAGAACTCGTGTTTTATCACCACCTGCGTAGTTTGAGAGATATAAATAAAGTTTAACACCAAAAATATACCAAAAGTGGAGTAATCCAAAATGAGACAAAATAGATCTTCTGTGGGCAGAACATAAATTTTAGTCCAAAAACATCCGTAAGGAGGGCTAATACTCCAGAAAAGTTCAGTCTGGGAGTCCCCTACCCAGTGCAGACCCAGTCCAGTAACACAAAGCGAGGTCAACGCCACACTGGACTGATCCAACTGAAACAGACGGGACTTACAGTTCTTCTGGAAGCAGACAGGCCATGGTCAGAGACTGAGTAATAGTCCAAATAACAGTGAGAAAATCTAACAGGGATCAGTTCCACAAAAGCAGGTCGGTAACTGTGTGGATTAAACAAGGCTGTGGGAATATGACAAGGACTTTTAGGGCGCTGGAAAGTTGCATCAAAGCAAACAACAATCTGGCACTATACCACTGAGACATTCTAGCTTATACAGACATGGACAATAATGTTGGTACCCTACGGTTAATGAAAGAAAAACACACAATGGTCACAGAAATAACTTTACTCTGACAAAAGTAATACTAAATTAGGCCTGGTCAATTAATCATTAAATGAATTAATTCAAATTTTTTGTTGCGGGCGATGTTAAAATAAAAAAGTCCAGATTTTGCGTAGTGGCACTTATTGGCTCCCAAGAGTTTCCGTAGCGTTAGTTTCACATGGTTTGCTGCGACAGACGTGCAGCAAGAGACCTCACGCTGCAACATTTGCCTAAAGCCCGTTGCAGTCAAAGGCAGCAGCACCACAAATTCATTCTAACACCTGAAACAGAGACATCCAGCCAAACATGAAAAACACCGTCTCTCTGAGACGAACAAACACCGCAGTGACCAACAAACATTAGCTAGAAACAGCTAACTGTAGCCGAATTGTTTATACAAGGCACCGCAAATAACAGGAAAGACGTAAGGTGGAGAACAATCACTGAAGCGGTCACTTAAATTTGTCCGTTATTTGTACTTGTTGCTTTTCTTAATAAGTAGGGGTAAAATCGGAAAAAATCAGAAACTGAACAAAAAATAATTAATCTGAGATTTTATTTTTAAACCATATCGCCCAGCCCTATAATAAATAAAGATTCCATGAATATTAACCAATGAAAGTGAGATGTTGCTTTTCAACCACGATTTAAGTGAATTATTTAAAAAATTAACTCGTGGAACAGGCCTGGAGAAAAGTGATGGTACCTCTAGAAAAGACTGAAAATAATGTAACCAAAGGGACGTGTTAATTCAAGGTGTGTCTACTAATTAGCATCACAGTGACTATCTGGAGCCCTATAAATAGGCCCACTGACTGACACCTGTCTTGTTTGGTGACATGGTGTGTATCACACTCAACATGGACCAGAGAAAGTGAAGGACAGATTTGTCTCAGGAGATTAGAAAGAAAATTATAGACCAGCATATTAAAGGTAAAGACTATAAGACCATTTCCAAGCAGCCAGATGTTCCTGTGACTACAGTTGTACATATTATTCAGACATTTAAAGGCCTGTCGACACGTAGCTGGCTATCTGTCAAAACAGAGGTATGCTCCAACGTTTACGCCTGTCATCCACACAAAAATTGAGCTTTTGTTTCATAAAACAATACTTTTAAAAACTCTGGCCAAAGTGGAGGTTTGCGAAAACTCCAGCTTCAGCATTCGCGTGGGCACATAAGTAACCATAGTTTTGGGTTGCTTTACGTCACTGACCGCGACAAATCTGCTCCGACATTACATGTGTGCCACCTGTGTTTACACTTTGAAGCAACATGGATCCCCTAAGAACCGCGTTAGTGCTCTCCATTGTCCAAGCGCTTTTTGCCTGCTTATTTTTACAAGCACAGATATTCCATTTTGTGGAACAAAACAGATGAAGGATGGCATGGATGATGCATTTGTGCCACAACCTAGACATTCCACTTCCAAGGAATGTTTTTTGGCAAAGACGCAGACGCCGGTTTTGGATCAGACCGGGGCACACTGACGACTGGTGGGAAAACTTTGAGGCTGAAATCACCTTACCGGAGTAATGGCGTAACAATTTCCGTGTGTCACGGTCCTCACTCCTCTCGTTGTCGGAATTATTGTGCCCTCACATTGAAAGGACAGTCCACTGTGATGCGATCACCGGTTAATGTAACAAAGAAAGTTGCCTGTACGCTGTACTATTTAGATGACGAGGGAAGATTACGGAAAACAAGCTAATTCATTTGGACTGTCCAGGCAGGTTGTTTCAAAAATTGTTCGGGAAGTGTGTAAAGCTATAACAGTAAACTTGGGACACCAGTACATAAAACTGCCAACATCCAAAAGTGCAGAGAATAAAGCAACCATTGGCCAATTCCACTGATTACCTGAACCGAGAGGGAAATTTCTCCTTATACATACAGGCCACCTATGACTACAAATACTGTTTCATGGATGTGGTGGTAAAATGGCCAGGAAGCGTCCATGACGCTCATGTTTTTGCCAAATTGGCTATCACTGACTTTCTGAAAAGTGAAAAAATCCCTCCTTGTCCAAAACAAATAGTTGACAACAAAGCACCCATTCCAGTTTACATCTTGGGGGATCCCGCCTACCCACTGCTACCATATTACATGAAAGAATATGCAAACGGAGGAAGCACTGTTCAGGAACAATATTTTGGCCTTTCGTTGTGCAGAGCACGGATAGTGATAGAGTGTGCATTTGGAAGACTGAAGGCCCACTTTGGAGCTTTAAGGAGAGACATGGACATCAATCTACAGGACCTGCCCTTTGTTATATATGCATGTTTTGTGCTTACTGTGAGGCATCAAAAGACACAATAAATGACAGTCAAGTTACAGAAATTATTCTGCATAACAGAAAGAACCAACAAGTCTCAGAACCAGATGTCAGAGGAAGCAGCTTGACAGTTGAAGGGAAGAGGGTCAGGAGAGTCCTCAAACAGTACCTGGGAAACTGATATGGGGGCCATGACATGTTATACTAAGTTACACGCTAAATTGTTAAGCAGTATTTGTTTCTTGTAACAATTATTATTGGTTAATGATAATAAATTACATCAAATCAGTCAAAAGTTGTAGTCTCTGTATGCATTTATTTGCAGAAATGTACACTTTTGAACCAAATACAAAACACTAATTGTTGAAAAAACTTGAAAGTAGAAGTGCAAAGAAACACAATTGTGATTGTATATTTGTATACATTTAAAAAAGGTAACTGAATAGCTTAATAAGGTGGTCTGTGGCACAAAAAACTTGTCTGTTTCATGTAATTAAATGACCTGTCTTTTCAGTAGATAACAAGTTTTATGTGCAAACATAGTAAAAAAAAGTGAACACTAGGCAATTTTGCAACACAAACATAATGCCTGAACATTATCACAAATACCATTTTTTTACTCATTACTGAAGAGTGATTGAGTAAAGGAGAATCCATTCAGCACTGTGCCTTCAGCAGCTGTGATGGATGGAGTGTTTCTCTGATGCTCTTAAAATGTCCACCAATTCCTTCTTTACGCGTTGATCCTCTTCAAGTGCATTGAGCCACAGCCGGTAGCTTCCTCTTCAGATGGTCATGCCAGTGTCCCTTCAATTTAGCCTTGATAGATGTAAGAAAGTAAGAAATGTTGTAAACTAGTTGTTTAACATCTTGGATGGAGCAATATGGAAAAATTATACAAAAATATCACATACATGCAAAAAATTATAATAATTCATTGCAACTACAAACCTGAAGCAGAGCTCTCCTCTGTTTCATGGTTGTCACACTACTCTCCTGTTCTGTGTCTGAGATTGTACCCGATGGCTCTGTGGTGCACAAGGAGGACGTAGAAGGCGAGGGAATGGGGAGGCTTTCAACCAGGTCGTTTGTTTCAATGCCAGACTGTATGGTTGTTGTGGCGGGGGAACCACCCCAAATTTGTTCACACAGTACAAGATATAAAAGAACAATTCTACCACAACCGCTATTGCGTCCGTTGTCAACGGCCAGGCAATATTTGCCCCTAAATGCCTTCAATTTCGTGGTCAAGATCGCACGTGTGAGCTCTCCTTTAGCGTGAGGAAAGTCTTCCGAGGTTTCCGCGGGGTACTGGCCTAAAAACAGCAGCAATATGTCAGCATATTTGCTCTGACACGACTCCCAGTCTGTATTTTCTTGTATCTTATTAACTTTATATTCTAAAGTTACATTTAGGAGCAGTTCTGCCTCACTATCACTCCAAACAAACGAGCCTGGCGCCATGTTGATTATTTTGGAAGTGACGCCAAGAAACGGAAATTCATTCTGGTTGGACAGGACTGGATCGGATATGGGGGGCTACTGCCACCTAATGGTTTGGCATGCTTAAAAATATGCAATCTGCAGTTGCATGTGGACTCAGCTTCTTTTTTTAGACGGAGGGGGCAAAATACTTGTTTATAAAAAAAAGCAGGCTACGTGTTGACAGAGACTAAGATCCTTGGGACTGTAGTCAACCTCCCTGGATGTGGCTGCAGGAGGAAAACTGAATGGTAAATGTCCTGTATTTGTATAGCACTTTTCTAGTCATTCAGACCACTCAAAGCACTTTAACACTACAAGTTTTACATTTACCCATTCACACAACTTGATATGTAAATCGAGGGAGAAGGGAGGGGCTAACACTCATACAACCAGATGTGCAAATCGGGGGCAACATGGGGTTCAGTGTCTTGCCCAAGGACACTTCGGCATGTGGTGGTGGAAGCCAGGATCAATCGGACAACCTTCCTATTTGGAAGACAACCACTCTAACCCCTGAGCCACAGCCGCCCCAACTGATGACAAATCAATGAGACAGATAATCTGAATGGTAACAAAAGAGTCCAGAAAGACTTCGAAAGAGATCCAAGATTAACTTCATGTTCAAGGAACATCAGCGTCAGATCACACCATTCGTCATTGTTTGAGCAAAAGTGGACTACATGGGAGACGACCAAGGAGGACACCATTGTTGAAAACAAATGATGAAAAAGCCAGACTGGAATATACCAAACTACATGTTGACAAGCCACAAAGCTTCTGGGACAATGTCATCTGGACAGATGAGACAAACACAGAATTTTTTACCAAGGTACAGTACATCAGCTCTATGTTCACAGATGGATAAATGAAGCATATCAAGAAAAGAAAACTGTCCCTACTGTGAAACATGGATGTTCTGTTATGTTCTGGAGCTGCTTTGCTGCATCTGATACAGGGTTAGGGTTAGCTTGGTCTAAGTTGCAGGTCATGTGTCTTACAACAGGACAATGACCCAAAACACACAGATAAAAACACCCAAGAATGACTAAGAGGAAAACATTGGACTATTCTAAAGTGTCCCTCTATGAACCCTGACCTCAATCCTATTGAACATCTTTGGAAGGAGCTGAAACATGCCATCTGGAAAAGGAACCCCTCAAACCTGAAACACCTGGAGCAGTTTGTTCATGAGGAGTGGAACCAGAATACCTGCTGACAGGTGCAAATGTCTCATTGACAGGTACAGGAATCATTTGATTGCACTGATTACCTCAAAAAGTTGTGCAACAAAATATGAAGTTAGGGGTACCATCACTTTAGTCCAGACCCGTTTCATTAGTTTATCTTTTAAATAATTCAGTTGAATCGTGGTTGAAAAGCAACATCTCACTTTCATTGGTTAATATTCATGGAATCTGTATTTATTATTACTTTTGTCAGATTAAAGTTATTTCTGTGACCATTGTGAGTTTTTCTTTCATTGACCGAAGGATACCAACAATATTGTCCATGTCTGAAGTGCCAGGTCTGAACAAGGAACAGGTGCAGCCAATGACACGATCACAAGGAGTGTTGAGCTGGAAGTGGCATGACCATAAATGGGCAGGCGGCCGTAGACTAGTCGGGAGGGTGATCACCCCTCAATCGGAAGACCGAGGATTCGATCCCGTGTCGGCAGGCTACGTGTCAAAGTACCCCTGGGCAAGATACTGAACCTGCAACTGCTCCTGGGCGCCATGAAAAATGTTTGCCCTCTGCTCATGAATGAGGAGGGGTCAAATGCAGAAAGGTAATTTCTCCAAGAGGATCCTGAGCTGCATGGTGCCCTAGGCGAAAAAAGATTTTGGCGCCCCCTACTGCCCAGAACAGAAACAGTGTAACTCAATAACTGGATTACATTGCAAAGAATATGTATTTATTCTAAAATGAACAGTAGAGATGATAGATAGATAGATAGATAGATAGATAGATAGATAGATAGATAGATAGATAGATAGATAGATAGATAGATAGATAGATAGATGATAGATAGATAGATAGATAGATAGATAGATAGATAGATAGATAGACAGACAGACAGACAGACAGACAGACAGACAGACAGATATTTAATTATTACTTATTTTGCTCTTTACATGTGTAGCATATTTAAATATAGAAATCAACAATCATGAGTTATTATTAGTATTGGGCTAAGCACTAGAAGACATAAGTTCAGTTTAGGAGGAAAATGGCTGTTTGTTCAATAACACAAAACACAGAATTGCTTGCAGAATAGTGAATATATTAGAAGAATAATTTACAATATTTACAATGCGTATTTCATATAAACAAACCAGGTCAATCACAACATAATTTCTCATTTGATGTATTGTTTCAGTTCATCAGTGGGAAATATGAGTCCATTAAAAATCCATAGTTCATGTCACTCCGTCATCCAAGAGTAGATGTTTAAATATAAAGTGTTCAAGTGCGATGTTCCAAACCCTCCTACCACACTGGAGAGAGGTTCCTTAGGCTCGGTTTGTGCTCGTCAAACCCACTGGTAGCTCACCATCAGTAAGAGGAAATATTATTCAGAATTCTCAAATAGGTCCAGATCTGACATCCATAGAACCTGGCCTGTGTAAACCAGAGTCAAAGGATTAAGTTACTATTGAGAAGTTAATCATAAATCATTTGGAGTTATATCTTATGTTACTACAAATGCTAAAAATAAACAGTCCTCCTTCCAACATGTACATGTTATTATCCATCCAAAAAGTAACAGCTGAAATAAATACATAACCTGCTAAATCACAAGTACTCACATTTCAATAGTGCACTTCAACCCATGTCAAAATATAATTCACACAGGGTGCGATCATATCAATACATACCCCAATTATGCTTCATAAATTAACAGATCATGTTAAACAATTACAGTTTAAAGCAAGAACAACCGTGAATTCATAGTGAAACCAGCACTAAGCAAACACTACTGACAAAAGACACTCACCAGTTCCAATTTCATTCATTCATTCAACAATCGTCACGGTTGTTGAATATTAGCAACATCTACAAACACACAATGCAGAGTGAGACTAACAAACAACAGATTAGATGTTACGAAAGGCGTTTATATTAAGAGACACGTACCTGCTCCACCAAACACGCTCTATTTCTTGTTATACTACCGCAAACAACCAGCCCCTTTTTATCTCGTCAGGCCGGAAGTCCCGCGATAAAATCTCGCGATAAATCCTGCTATTCTCGCGAGGTTTGACTCACTATCGGCCCAAAAGACACAAGTGCAGGAATAACAAAAATAATGATGAACCCAACCCCAAAACAATCGGCTGGCTACACATGAAATAAATAGTGTGTCCAACAGTTTGTCCAAAAAATTTTTAAAAAAAGGAGAATTTGGCACCCCCTCCAGCAGAGGGCACCCTAGGCAATGACCTAATTCACCTATGCCCAGAACCGGCCCTGTAAATTATTTATTATTAATTTTATTATTATATTAAACAGACAAGGAAACTGTTAAAACTACAAACACTGCTACAACATTAACTAACATGGAAAAACCCTGATAACAAAACACAGCAGTCATAAAGTAACTCATAACAGAATCCAAAACCCAAATAAACAATGAATAACAGGGTCAGGGAAAACCTGAAACTGAGATGGAAATAAACCAGAAACGCCTGATAAAGCCCTGATTCATGACAACTTTCTAACATCTGTAGGATTTTTACACGCCTCACAGAACCAATTTCTCTTTTCACTTCCTGTTCCAGTTTAAGCTCAAAGAATTTGAAATTAGAGGCCGTCTGTGTTCAACATAAAACTTAAAAAAAGGAAGGTTTTTACTTGAAATGTGAAGTAATTTGTACCATAATCTATTACTGACATTAGTGAAGCAAATTTACTTAGTAAAAAGCAGTGTGTACCCCCCACCCATGTTTAGTGATATAAAAAGAACAGGATGAGAGAGGGGTCAGCGCTGGCCACTCACTTTTTTCTCACGCCTCAATAATAGATGTTTTAAAGTTTAAGTGCTGCCAGAGGGCTGCGAGCCTAGCTGTTCATTAAGCCAGCCGCTGCCATGGAGCAGCATTTACATCAACAGCTCTCTAAATGCCTGCTCAGACTGAGCAATTACATCCACTCTAAAGTGCTGGATTACAGGCAGCAAGAAGCAAACAGCAAGAAAAAAGAGCCAAGAAGAGGTTTTAAAAACCAGGAATACAGAAAAAACAGAGATGACTTTAACACACACACACACACACACACACACACAAGCACACACACAGACACATGCACACACACACACAGTCTCTCACACACACACACACACACACACACACACACACACACACACACACACACACACAGACACATGCACACACACACACACACACCATCTCTCACACACACACAGACACACACACCTCGAGGCAACATTAAAGCACTGAGATACCAACAGCTCATAGACATTTTTGAAGACACGCTCAATCTAAAATAAGCAAAATACAATCAGTTGGTTATGAAGCCACGACGTGGGGGGAGGGGGGTGGCCTGCAGCGACATATGTATTCCATCATGGATGTCAAAACAACAAGTTTCATCTGCTAAATATGCTCGAGCAGACAACAAATCCAGCAGAACGCTTACAGCTAAACAAATTTGTTTACAGACAAAGTGACGTGTCACAAAGACATCCAGAGGTAGACGTGGATACAGAGGCAGATAACACTCCAGCTGATAAAGTGAAGAATGTCATGCAAAGATCTTTGATTAAACACAAATTGTTTCATATTTTATGTCTTTTGAAGGCGCACGCTTCAAAGACTGGAGCAGTGTGGAGGTCGACCACGAGGAACACTTCATATCATTTAAACATTGAACATTAACACAGTCACATGCACGATGTGTTCATCAGCCACACCCTGCACATCACTGACCAAACACACCTTTACATAACAACATGCAGACAAACCAGGTTCAAGCTTGTAAATGTCACTTTGAGACACGTCATCCCCCCAGCAGACAAAGACCTTCACGGTCCACCTGAAGGAGGTGTCCTCTGACCTGCATGTGACTGCATCTGCCAACTGGCAGCAGGTCTGTCGAGTGTACCACCTCCAATCATCAAGCCTCATCTGCCAGGTGGAGTGGAAACTCTGAAAGACGGAGTTTACAGACCACACGCTGAGTCCTTTATTAAGATGTTCCTATGCAATTTTCTCTGAGAGGCCAGACATGTTTCCCCTGCGAGGGGAGGACGCTACCATGAGGTTCTGCTGCAGCCATGAGGGACTGCTACAGCCATGAGGGACTGCTGCTGCCATGAGGTTCTGCTACAGCCATGAGGGACTGCTGCTGCCATGAGGTTCTGCTGCAGCCATGAGGGACTCCTGCAGCCATGAGGGACTACTGCTACCATGAGGTTCTGCTGCAGCCATGAGGGACTACTGCAGCCATGAGGGACTGCTGCTGCCATGAGGTTCTGCTACAGCCATGAGGGACTGCTGCAGCCATGAGGGACTGCTGCAGCCATGAGGGACTACTGCAGCCATGAGGGACTACTGCTGCCATGAGGGTCTGCTGCAGCCAGGAGGGTCTGCTGCAGCCATGAGGGACTGCTGCGGCCATGAGGGACTGCTGCAGCCATGAGGGACTGCTGCTACCATGAGGGACTGCTGCAGCCATGAGGTTCTGCTGCAGCCATGAGGGACTGCTGCAGCCATGAGGGACTGCTGCTGCCATGAGGTTCTGCTACAGCCATGAGGGTCTGCTGCAGCCATGAGGGTCTGCTACAGCCATGAGGGTCTGCTGCAGCCATAAGGGACTGCTGCAGCCATGAGGGTCTGCTGCTGCCATGAGGGTCTGCTACAGCCATGAGGGACTGCTGCTGCCATGAGGTTCTGCTGCAGCCATGAGGGACTGCGGCAGCCATGAGGGTCTGCTGCAGCCATGAGGGACTGCTGCTGCCATGAGGTTCTGCTGCAGCCATGAGGGTCTGCTGCAGCCATGAGAGTCTGCTGCAGCCATGAGGTTCTGCTACAGCCATGAGGGACTGCTGCTGCCATGAGGTTCTGCTGCAGCCATGAGGGACTACTGCAGCCATGAGGGACTACTGCAGCCATGAGGGACTGCTGCAGCCATGAGGGACTGCTGCAGCCATGAGGGTCTGCTGCAGCCATGAGGTTCTGCTGCAGCCATGAGAGTCTGCTGCTGCCATGAGGTTCTGTTGCAGCCATGAGGGTCTGCTGCAGCCATGAGGGACTGCTGCTACCATGAGGGACTACTGCTGCCATGAGGGTCTGCTGCAGCCATGAGGGTCTGCTGCAGCCATGAGGGTCTGCTGCTGCCATGAGGTTCTGTTGCAGCCATGAGGGTCTGCTGCAGCCATGAGGGTCTGCTGATGCCATGAGGTTCTGCTGCAGCCATGAGGGACTGCTGCTGCCATGAGGGTCTGCTGCTGCCATGAGGTGCTGCTGCAGCCATGAGGGTCTGCTGCAGCCACGAGGGACTGCTGCAGCCATGAGGGACTGCTGCTGCCATGAGGTTCTGCTGCAGCCATGAGGGTCTGCTGATGCCATGAGGGTCTGCTGCTGCCATGAGGGTCTGCTACAGCCATGAGGGACTGCTGCTGCCATGAGGTTCTGCTACAGCCATGAGGGACTGCTGCAGCCATGAGGGACTACTGCAGCCATGAGGGACTACTGCTGCCATGAGGGTCTGCTGCAGCCATGAGGGTCTGCTGCAGCCATGAGGGACTGCTGCAGCCATGAGGGACTACTGCAGCCATGAGGTTCTGTTGCAGCCATGAGGGTCTGCTGCAGCCATGAGGGACTGCTGCTGCCATGAGGTTCTGCTGCAGCCATGAGAGTCTGCTGCTGCCATGAGGTTCTGCTACAGCCATGAGGGACTGCTGCAGCCATGAGGGACTACTGCAGCCATGAGGGACTGCTGCAGCCATGAGGGACTGCTGCTACCATGAGGGACTACTGCTGCCATGAGGGTCTGCTGCAGCCATGAGGGTCTGCTGCAGCCATGAGGGACTGCGGCTGCCATGAGGTTCTGCTACAGCCATGAGGGACTGCTGCAGCCATGAGGGTCTGCTGCAGCCATGAGGGACTGCTGCAGCCATGAGGGACTGCTGCTGCCATGAGGTTCTGCTGCAGCCATGAGGGACTACTGCAGCCATGAGGGACTACTGCAGCCATGAGGGACTGCTGCAGCCATGAGGGACTGCTGCAGCCATGAGGGACTACTGCAGCCATGAGGGACTGCTGCTGCCATGAGGGTCTGCTGCAGCCATGAGGGACTGCTGCTGCCATGAGGGACTACTGCTGCCATGAGGGTCTGCTGCAGCCATGAGGGTCTGCTGCAGCCATGAGGGACTGCTGCAGCCATGAGGGACTACTGCTGCCATGAGGGACTGCTGCTGCCATGAGGTTCTGTTGCAGCCATGAGGGTCTGCTGCAGCCATGAGGGTCTGCTGCAGCCTAGGGGGACTACTGCTGCCATGAGGGACTACTGCAGCCATGAGGGACTGCTGCTGCCATGAGGGACTGCTGCAGCCATGAGGGACTGCTGCAGCCATGAGGGACTGCTGCTGCCATGAGGTTCTGCTGCAGCCATGAGAGTCTGCTGCTGCCATGAGGGACTACTGCAGCCATGAGGGACTGCTGCTGCCATGAGGTTCTGCTACAGCCATGAGGGACTGCTGCAGCCATGAGGGACTGCTGCAGCCATGAGGGACTACTGCAGCCATGAGGGACTACTGCTGCCATGAGGGTCTGCTGCAGCCATGAGGTTCTGCTACAGCCATGAGGTTCTGCTGCAGCCATGAGGGTCTGCTGCAGCCATGAGGGACTGCTGCAGCCATGAGGGACTACTGCTGCCATGAGGGACTGCTGCTGCCATGAGGTTCTGCTACAGCCATGAGGGACTGCTGATGCCATGAGGTTCTGCTGCAGCCATGAGGTTCTGCTACAGCCATGAGGGTCTGCTACAGCCATGAGGGACTACTGCTGCCATGAGGTTCTGTTGCAGCCATGAGGGTCTGCTGCAGCCATGAGGGACTGCTGCAGCCATGAGGGACTGCTGCTGCCATGAGGTTCTGCTGCAGCCATGAGAGTCTGCTGCTGCCATGAGGTTCTGTTGCAGCCATGAGGGACTGCTGCTGCCATGAGGTTCTGCTACAGCCATGAGGGACTGCTGCAGCCATGAGGGACTGCTGCTGCCATGAGGTTCTGCTGCAGCCATGAGGGACTACTGCAGCCATGAGGGTCTGCTGCTGCCATGAGGTTCTGCTGCAGCCATGAGAGTCTGCTGCTGCCATGAGGTTCTGTTGCAGCCATGAGGGTCTGCTACAGCCATGAGGGACTGCTGCAGCCATGAGGTTCTGCTGCAGCCATGAGGGACTCCTGCAGCCATGAGGGACTACTGCTGCCATGAGGGTCTGCTGCAGCCATGAGGGTCTGCTGCAGCCATGAGGGTCTGCTGCAGCCATGAGGGACTGCTGCAGCCATGAGGGACTACTGCAGCCATGAGGGACTACTGCTGCCATGAGGGACTGCTGCTGCCATGAGGTTCTGCTACAGCCATGAGGGACTGCTGCTGCCATGAGGTTCTGCTGCAGCCATGAGGGACTCCTGCAGCCATGAGGGACTACTGCTGCTATGAGGTTCTGTTGCAGCCATGAGGGTCTGCTGCAGCCATGAGGGTCTGCTGATGCCATGAGGTTCTGCTGCAGCCATGAGGGTCTGCTGCAGCCATGAGGGTCTGCTGCAGCCATGAGGGACTGCTGCAGCCATGAGGGACTCCTGCAGCCATGAGGGACTACTGCAGCCATGAGGGACTGCTGCAGCCATGAGGGTCTGCTGCAGCCATGAGGGACTGCTGCTGCCATGAGGTTCTGCTACAGCCATGAGGGACTGCTGCTGCCATGAGGTTCTGCTGCAGCCATGAGGGACTCCTGCAGCCATGAGGGACTACTGCTGCCATGAGGTTCTGTTGCAGCCATGAGGGTCTGCTGCAGCCATGAGGGACTGCTGCAGCCATGAGGGACTGCTGCAGCCATGAGGTACTGCTGCAGCCATGAGGGACTACTGCAGCCATGAGGGACTACTGCAGCCATGAGGGACTGCTGCAGCCATGAGGTTCTGCTGCAGCCATGAGGGTCTTCTGCAGCCATGAGGGTCTGCTGCTGCCATGAGGTTCTGCTGCAGCCATGAGGTTCTGCTGCAGCCTAGGGGGACTACTGCTGCCATGAGGGACTACTGCAGCCATGAGGGACTGCTGCTGCCATGAGGGTCTGCTGCAGCCATGAGGGACTGCTGCTACCATGAGGGACTACTGCTGCCATGAGGGACTGCTGCAGCCATGAGGGACTGCTGCAGCCATGAGGGACTGCTGCAGCCATGAGGGTCTGCTGCAGCCATGAGGGACTCCTGCAGCCATGAGGGACTACTGCTGCCATGAGGGACTGCTGCTGCCATGAGGTTCTGCTACAGCCATGAGGGACTGCTGCAGCCATGAGGGACTACTGCAGCCATGAGGGACTACTGCTGCCATGAGGGACTGCTGCAGCCATGAGGGTCTGCTGCTGCCATGAGGGACTGCTGCTGCCATGAGGTTCTGCTACAGCCATGAGGGACTGCTGCTGCCATGAGGTTCTGCTGCAGCCATGAGGGACTCCTGCAGCCATGAGGGACTGCTGCAGCCATGAGGGACTACTGCTGCCATGAGGGACTGCTGCAGCCATGAGGGTCTGCTGCAGCCATGAGGGACTGCTGCTGCCATGAGGTTCTGCTACAGCCATGAGGGACTGCTGCTGCCATGAGGTTCTGCTGCAGCCATGAGGGACTGCTGCTACCATGAGGGACTACTGCAGCCATGAGGGACTGCTGCTGCCATGAGGTTCTGCTACAGCCATGAGGGACTGCTGCAGCCATGAGGGACTGCTGCACCATGAGGGACTACTGCTGCCATGAGGGTCTGCTGCAGCCATGAGGTTCTGCTGAAGCCATGAGGGTCTGCTGCAGCCATAAGGGACTGCTACAGCCATGAGGGTCTGCTGCAGCCATGAGGGTCTACTGCAGCCATGAGGGACTGCTGCTGCCATGAGGTTCTGCTACAGCCATGAGGGACTGCTGCAGCCATGAGGGACTGCTGCAGCCATGAGGGACTACTGCAGCCATGAGGGACTGCTGCTGCCATGAGGGTCTGCTGCAGCCATGAGGGACTGCTGCTACCATGAGGGACTACTGCTGCCATGAGGGTCTGCTGCAGCCATGAGGGTCTGCTGCAGCCATGAGGGTCTGCTGCAGCCATGAGGTTCTGCTGCAGCCATGAGGGTCTGCTGCAGCCATGAGGGACTGCTGCTACCATGAGGGACTACTGCTGCCATGAGGTTCTGTTGCAGCCATGAGGGTCTGCTGCAGCCATGAGGGACTGCTGCTGCCATGAGGTTCTGCTGCAGCCATGAGGGACTGCTGCTGCCATGAGGGTCTGCTGCAGCCATGAGGTTCTGCTGAAGCCATGAGGGTCTGCTGCAGCCATGAGGGACTGCTGCTGCCATGAGGTTCTGCTACAGCCATGAGGGACTGCTGCTGCCATGAGGGACTGCTGCAGCCATGAGGGACTGCTGCAGCCATGAGGGACTGCTGCTGCCATGAGGGACTACTGCTGCCATGAGGGTCTGCTGCAGCCATGAGGGTCTGCTGCAGCCATGAGGGTCTGCTGCTGCCATGAGGTTCTGCTGCAGCCATGAGGTTCTGCTGCAGCCATGAGGGACTACTGCAGCCATGAGGGCCTGCTGCAGCCATGAGGGACTGCTGCTACCATGAGGGACTACTGCTGCCATGAGGGACTGCTGCAGCCATGAGGGTCTGCTGCAGCCATGAGGGACTGCTGCAGCCATGAGGGACTACTGCAGCCATGAGGGACTACTGCTGCCATGAGGGACTGCTGCAGCCATGAGGGTCTGCTGCAGCCATGAGGGACTGCTGCAGCCATGAGGGACTACTGCAGCCATGAGGGACTGCTGCAGCCATGAGGGACTGCTGCAGCCATGAGGGACTGCTGCAGCCATGAGGGTCTGCTGCTGCCATGAGGTTCTGCTACAGCCATGAGGGACTGCTGCTGCCATGAGGTTCTGCTGCAGCCATGAGGGACTGCTGCAGCCATGAGGGACTGCTGCTGCCATGAGGGTCTGCTGCAGCCATGAGGGACTGCTGCAGCCATGAGGGACTACTGCAGCCATGAGGGACTACTGCTGCCATGAGGGACTGCTGCTGCCATGAGGTTCTGCTACAGCCATGAGGGACTGCTGCAGCCATGAGAGTCTGCTGCTGCCATGAGGTTCTGCTGCAGCCATGAGGGACTGCTGCTGCCATGAGGGTCTGCTGCAGCCATGAGGGACTGCTGCTACCATGAGGGACTACTGCTGCCATGAGGGTCTGCTGCAGCCATGAGGGTCTGCTGCAGCCATGAGGGACTGCTGCAGCCATGAGGGTCTGCTGCAGCCATGAGGGACTGCTGCTGCCATGAGGGTCTGCTGCAGCCATGAGGGTCTGCTGCAGCCATGAGAGTCTGCTGCTGCCATGAGGTTCTGCTGCAGCCATGAGGGTCTGCTGCAGCCATGAGGGACTGCTGCAGCCATGAGGGACTGCTGCAGCCATGAGGGACTACTGCAACCATGAGGGACTACTGCTGCCATGAGGGTCTGCTGCAGCCATGAGGGTCTGCTGCAGCCATGAGGGACTGCTGCAGCCATGAGGGACTGCTGCTGCCATGAGGGACTGCTGCTGCCATGAGGGTCTGCTGCAGCCATGAGGGACTGCTGCTACCATGAGGGACTCCTGCTGCCATGAGGGACTGCTGCAGCCATGAGGGTCTGCTGCTGCCATGAGGGACTGCTGCAGCCATGAGGGACTGCTGCTGCCATGAGGGACTGCTACAGCCATGAGGGTCTGCTGCAGCCATGAGGGACTGCTGCAGCCATGAGGGACTGCTGCAGCCATGAGGGACTACTGCAGCCATGAGGGACTGCTGCCACCATGAGGGACTACTGCAGCCATGAGGGTCTGCTGCAGCCATGAGGGACTGCTGCAGCCATGAGGGACTGCTGCAGCCATGAGGGACTACTGCAGCCATGGGGGACTGCTGCTGCCATGAGGGACTACTGCAGCCATGAGGGACTACTGCTGCCATGAGGGACTGCTGCAGCCATGAGGTTCTGCTACAGCCATGAGGGACTGCTGCAGCCATGAGGGTCTGCTGCTGCCATGAGGTTCTGCTACAGCCATGAGGGACTGCTGCTGCCATGAGGTTCTGCTACAGCCATGAGGGACTGCTGCAGCCATGAGGGACTGCTGCAGCCATGAGGGTCTGCTGCAGCCATGAGGGACTGCTGCTGCCATGAGGGACGACTGCAGCCATGAGGGACTGCTGCTGCCATGAGGTTCTGCTGCAGCCATGAGGGACTCCTGCAGCCATGAGGGACTACTGCTGCCATGAGGTTCTGCTGCAGCCATGAGGGTCTGCTGCAGCCATGAGGGACTGCTGCGGCCATGAGGGACTGCTGCAGCCATGAGGGACTGCTGCAGCCATGAGGGACTACTGCAGCCATGAGGGACTGCTGCTGCCATGAGGGACTGCTGCAGCCATGAGGTTCTGCTACAGCCATGAGGGACTGCTGCAGCCATGAGAGTCTGCTGCTGCCATGAGGTTCTGCTACAGCCATGAGGGACTGCTGCAGCCATGAGGGTCTGCTGCAGCCATGAGGGACTGCTGCAGCCATGAGGGTCTGCTGCAGCCATGAGGGACTGCTGCAGCCATGAGGGACTGCTGCTGCCATGAGGTTCTGCTGCAGCCATGAGGGTCTGCTGCTGCCATGAGGGTCTGCTGCAGCCATGAGGGACTGCTGCAGCCATGAGGGACTGCTGCTGCCATGAGGGACTGCTGCAGCCATGAGGGACTGCTGCAGCCATGAGGGTCTGCTGCAGCCATGAGGTTCTGCTACAGCCATGAGGGACTGCTGCAGCCATGAGGGACTGCTGCAGCCATGAGGGACTGCTGCAGCCATGAGGGTCTGCTGCAGCCATGAGGGTCTGCTGCAGCCATGAGGGACTGCTGCAGCCATGAGGGACTACTGCAGCCATGAGGGACTACTGCTGCCATGAGGGACTGCTGCAGCCATGAGGGACTGCTGCTGCCATGAGGGACTGCTGCTGCCATGAGGTTCTGCTACAGCCATGAGGGACTGCTGCTGCCATGAGGTTCTGCTACAGCCATGAGGGACTGCTGCAGCCATGAGGGACTGCTGCAGCCATGAGGGACTACTGCAGCCATGAGGGACTGCTGCTGCCATGAGGGTCTGCTGCAGCCATGAGGGACTGCTGCTACCATGAGGGACTGCTGCTGCCATGAGGTTCTGCTACAGCCATGAGGGACTGCTGCTGCCATGAGGTTCTGCTGCAGCCATGAGGGACTGCTGCAGCCATGAGGGACTACTGCAGCCATGAGGGACTGCTGCTGCCATGAGGGTCTGCTGCAGCCATGAGGGACTGCTGCTACCATGAGGGACTACTGCTGCCATGAGGGTCTGCTGCAGCCATGAGGGTCTGCTGCAGCCATGAGGGACTGCTGCAGCCATGAGGGACTACTGCTGCCATGAGGGACTGCTGCTGCCATGAGGTTCTGCTACAGCCATGAGGGACTGCTGCTGCCATGAGGTTCTGCTGCAGCCATGAGGGACTGCTGCTACCATGAGGGACTACTGCTGCCATGAGGGTCTGCTGCAGCCATGAGGGACTGCTGCAGCCATGAGGGACTACTGCAGCCATGAGGGACTACTGCTGCCATGAGGGACTGCTGCAGCCATGAGGGTCTGCTGCAGCCATGAGGGACTGCTGCTACCATGAGGGA